>CM024246.1:36774808-36929978 GCA_013421045.1 Propylea japonica
AAAAATATATATAGTTAAGATGTAAGAAATTTTTATACACCCCTACAATAGAAATTTTCGAAAATGTTAGTGTTCAGCTTGTCTAAAGAAAAAGGTACATTTGAGTTTACAGGGTGTAACTAAATAAGTGTAAAATATTTAGGAGGCGATTCCTCATCGAAACAAAGAAAGGATCTTTCATATAAAGAAACTTCATTGGAGCATCTCTTGTTAGATACAGCCCTCAAAGGGAGTACATAAAATTTGTATAAAATGTTTTTCACAAGCACCAAAAAAGTTACAATATTGAAATTAACCTGACGTTCCTACTAGCAGCAAAAAGACACTTATCCAGTATTTATTTGGTTTAACCCCATGGTTGTAAGGGTGGGAAACCAACCCCTAAAGTTTATTTCCAATGTAACTTTTCGTCTTATTATTTGTTTACCATTTAGAAATTCATTTCCGATAGCCTGTTTCATTCTAAACAAAAAATGTCTCTTGAGTTTTTTTGCTCAAAAAATCAGTTCGCAGCAAAAAATATTTTATTTACGAACAACTACAGAGATAGGTACCTCGTCATAAATGCGAAACTATCTATCTATACAATTCGTTTTGAGGATTTCGAGCTCTGAGCTGTACCAGTGCTTGTGCGCAGCCAATGGCAAGCCGTATTTCGAGCTTTTGATTACTCAGGAGCACGAAATATCTCAAAACGAACAGGCTATAGTAGCCCTTTTAGCGATAGTGACAATTAAATTGGTATAACGCTGCTCAGTTTATGACGATCTATCTCTGTAGTTGTTCGTAAAATAATTTTTTACTGCGAACTGGTTTTATTGGGCAAAAAACTCAAGAATAAGCATTTTTTGTTTAGAATGAAAGAGGCTATCGGAAATAAATTTTTAAATGTAAACAAATAATAAGACAAAAGTTACATTGGAAATAAACTAGGGGTTGCGTTTCCCACCCTTACAACCATGGGTTAACCAAATAAATAACTGGATAAGTGTCTTTTTTCTAGTAGGAGACGTTAGGTTAATTTCAATATTGTAACTTTTTTGGTGCTTGTGAAAAAAAATTGTTGTATATACAAATTTTATGTACTCCCTTTGAGGGGCTATATCTTAACAAGGATGCTCCAATGAAGTTTCTTTATATGAAAGATCCTTTCTTATTTTCGATGAGGAACTACCTCATTAAATATATGTTACACTTATTTTGTTACACCCTGTATAATCTTCAACATTCTGGCAATTTTTTTGTTGACTATGAATAAGTTAGAAGGGAAAAAAAATGTCGTAGTCAAATTCTGATGATTCTTTGAACTACATAAAATTTGTCTCATCAAAAAATGTACAAATTTATGTTTTAACCCATTTTGATTATTTTCTGAGATCTAAGAGTCCCTAAAATTCGGAAAATTCTCAATTCATATATGCGTTGTGCAAAATAAGAGGAAACCTCCTGATAGCGTATTTGGGGTCGTAAAAATCAATGTCTTATCACGTGAACAAATACTTGTCTAATTATTAGATAGGTATTGTTATCTGATACGCAAGAAACGTTTTACTGGTATTGTTAGTTCGAGCGCCCTTTTAGTTCCTGTTAGAAATTCGATGGATCAATTTAAAAATATCGAACACTTATTTAGTTTTTTATGGACATGACAATGAGTAAGTATATCTAATACCATATTGTGCAATATTTTTGGACTCTGATGATAATGTCTAACAAAGGAATAAGAATGAAACTTATTTGCTATAAATAAAACGAACGTATATTCGGGATGATAATTATAATTTCTGAGAATTTGTAAATGTATTTTCTGCCTGCTGTGACTCCATGATTGTTGAAGTCAGATTTAGAACAAAGATACTCTATACCTAATCTTTGATTTAAAAAAAATATGGAAACGTAGCTTGCAAGACTCAATAAAACGCATATTATGAAGAACATGACATTTTCAAGCTTGAATTTATCTATAATTCTCATTATTCACGGAGGATATGAGCTCAAGAGAAAATTGAAAAGTATTCAATGTTTCGAAGAAGCCGAGGAAAAAATATAACAGGGTAACATTTCATGAAAAATAAGCACCTAGGTACCTACTGAAAAGTAACCGAACTTGTTTCTTGTTAGGGAATTGCATTACAAAAATCTGCTCATTTTCTTTCGAGAGGATTCAATAAGTACATAATTCCAAATAAAATTTCTACGGAAAAATATTGACTTAGAAAAATCACATCAATTTTCTAATCAAAAACATCAAAAATAGCAAGACAGCGAGTTTGATCCAAAATTTAATAAGAACATTGTTTAAGGCTAACAATGATAAGAATAATTTCCTCTTCAAATTTTATTGTTGGGAAACCAGTGGGCGTATCATTTTTTGTCTGAAAATATTCAGTCTCGATGCAGTACGGACGTCAACCTATAGTCCGTTCACGAAAGTTTGAGCGCATAGTAGTCGTTTGTTTATTTATCTGAAGTTGGCAGTATTTGCTGTCATTGCGTAAAATAAAGTCAACGTTGCCGAATGTACCCGGCCTCGTCCGACGAGCTTCCGAGTTATCAGAGAACTCTATGTGATATTGACGAAATTGCGTATCAATCTGATAAGAAAATAAACAACATAACCTAAAATTTTAATATACACATATTTGGAATATGCCAAATTGTCATGGCCATCCGACAGCTCAACCTTTCGTGAACGGACTATATGTCCAAAATTCCATGAAAATATGTCAGCCAGTGTGTTGGAATTATTATTATTAACTAACTTAAGGGCGAATAAACAACTCTTCGTTGATTTTACGATCTTAAATTTATTTCCAATACGCAATTTACCTACTCGGTCATACCATATCATCTCAAGGAAACAATTAATTTTATTAATAAAATAATAACCGTGCGTATAATCAACATATTGTGCACATGCTCGCACTTTCCTATAATAACTAACATCATACGCAGGAATTTAAAATAAATTCAAAATTGGCAAATTTACGTACAGTGGAACTAACCTATAACGAAAGCGTAAAATCCGCAAAAAATTCGTTATGAAGAAATTTCCTCATACAGAAATTTGTTTCTGTAGTAGGCAATGTCGCGGTCGACTTCATACTGATAAATTTAAGTTTATTATTCAAACTCAAGCACTTCCTTTTAGACATTTTCGCAACAACTTTCACACTAGCGCAATGGTTGAATTGAAACCAAAACAGCCAAGAGTGTATTTAAGATACACTTCACTGTTTAAGAAGGATCTCTCTGCCCGCTGTAATGATTTAATCAGGATTTATTACGTACGTTCGGAAAAATTTCGGGAAAAACCCACCCTTATACCTTCTTACCAACACCCGTTCAAAGAGTGATGTTCTTTGAATATTTCGTTATAGAGAGAATTTACTTCGTTTTGAGGGTGTTTTTAACATGAAATTTGGATTCTTATACGAAATTCGTTATACAGGCGTTCGTTATAGGGGAGTTCCACTGTATTTTATATCAAAAAGTTATTAAAAAAAACATTTTTACTTACCTAATTTTAACCCTTTTTTTCGACGTAAAATGCGTAGTGAAAATTTCTTGCTTGCGATCTGGATCACTCTGTAGATATTCAAAATCGATCCAGTCGTCTTACAGTTACAGATGATATAACTAGACCCATTTTTCATTTTTATAGATATAAACTTTTTTTTTTAGAAACTTCCTGAACACATTTCGACTGATCAATATAACTGCCAAAATCATGGGAAGCCATAACATCAAGATCAACATCAGAAATGAAATCCTTGACATCTACAACAAGTGCTTACAGGAGGAATATGCACTCGATGGGGAAGAGGATATCTCCAAAATTTTTCATGGTATATACAAGGTTTCATAAACAGTGTGTCCCCATGAGAAGGATCCATATACCATACAGTAAAATGTGTCCACCTATACGATCCTTATGATAACTCATTCATGTAAATTCCAATACAAAATGAGGTTCCCAGAAAATGTGGGAAATCTCTCGGATTCAGATAGAACATAAAAAAGAAAGATGACAAGTTCCCATAATTTTTTTTCCTAGCGGCCCTCCCTACGAAGAAACGACCTCCTAAATGACGCCACTGGAAATCCATTTTAGTGGAAAAGTTTCAAACTACTCGATATAATTGATGAAAAGTTGATGTGATTAATAGTATTAAGGACCTCTTAAATCACCGCAGTCAAATTTTAATTAGCTTGTTCAGTTTACCAGGGGCGGACTTGGTTGTACATTTTAATGCTTACCTTTTCAACACGCTGTATTATAAGGCGATTAAAAACAAATTTGGGAACCTTGAACATTAAGCTAAAGAAAAGTTACTCTTGTTCAGTGTCTATAAAATGAATCGTTTTCGAAAAAAAATGAAAGAAGTAAGTATTTCACCAAAATGAATTTCCAGTGGCGTCATTAAGGAGGTCGTATCTTCGTAGGGAGGGCTGCTAGGAAAAAATTATGGGAACTTGTCATCTTCATTTTTATGCTCTATCTGAATTCGAGAGATTTCCCACATTTTTCAGGGCACCCTGTATATATATTATAAGAACTATCAGGGTCTCCTCCTCATGGGGATATTGTACAATTGAAAAACGCAAAATTAACAACATATTTTGCTTTTTCTATCCACAGCGGATTTTGCAACTGTATTCAAAAGGGGTCTCATGTATAAAGGAATCTATTGGCCTTCTTTAACCAACAGTTTCCACTGTAAAAGACTTGAATTGGCTTACCTCAGATATTCTCACAGGCAAAGACAAAAAGCCCTGATTATAGTCAATATTGTTGACTTTATGCTGAAAGTAAGTACCTATTTACTTCTTGCGACGAAGTAAAAGTTCTAGCAAATTCTCAAGAGGATTGTGCAACCAGAAGAAGTTTTTCCTCTGTTATCGATTTTTTATTTTTTTATTTTTCACATAATTCTAAAACTATGATTCCGATAGAACTGCAATTCAGCAATAATAGGTATATTTTGTACCTAAGCCACACACAAACTTTTATATGAAGGGTTTTCCAATAAGAGGTGTTATTTTAATATTCGAAGAAAAATACAATTTTTCAATATAATGGATATGTTTATTTTATTATAAAGAAGAATCTATGCCTTTAATAGTGGAAAATAACATCAGGCAAATGACCACCACGACCACGCTTACAGGATCATATCCTTTTAATGAAATTTTCCTTAACCAAATCGCAAAGAGGCTGCCCTATGTCCTCGATAGCCTCACGAATTCCATTTTTGAGGTCTTGAATTGACGCTGGGCTATTGGCGTAGACCTTCTCTTTCACATGCCCCAAAGGAAGAAGTCGCAAGGTGTTAAATCACAAGATCTCGGTAGCCAATTGTGATCACGTCTTCGAGAGATAAAAAAGTCCAGAAACTTTTCCGCAAAAGATCAATGGTTTCGTTGCTTCTGTGGCACGTAGCGTCGTCTTGTTTGAAAGTAAACGTTGTCCAGATCAATACTATCCAATTTCAGCCATAAAAAAATCATTAATCATCTCTAATTCCAAAGAACGACAAGGAATGGACAAAATTGGGTTTTCTTCAACACTTTCGGCTACAGCAGCAATATTCTCGGCTGTTCTTGAGTGACGTGAACAGGTGTTATTCTTCACATCACTAACTTGTCCCAAAAGCTCGAATTTTTCCACCAATTTCTTTATTGCGGTTTGACAAGGTGCTTCACGACGTTTTCGAGTTTTACTAACCGTTTCTGTCAAATTTTCAGCATTTTTATAGTGAATTTTATTATTTCAATGCGTTCTTGAAGCGTGTATCGTTCCGTTTTTATTAATGGCGTAGTTTCTACTTGTCAAATGTCACAAAATACAGCTTCAAACGTGACATAAACCGAAATAGCGGACTATAAAATAACACCTCTATTAGAAAACCCTTTAGAATAGCGTTATTGATCCATCAAAGGGAAAGCGCTCAAAAGCACCTGCTTAAGGCTTTTTTGAATCTTTCATTTCCATTTCATATCCCACCAAACCATTTTCAAATTGGGAACTTTTTATGTTGTAGGTGGTACTTATTCTACTGTGGATTTTTCTTGCACCAGAAGGAGATGAGACAATTGTCTATCAATCTGACAACATTGTCTGGTCGGTGTGCTCAATGTCAGTCAATATTGCAGTTTGTATTTTAGGATGGTGGAAGTGCTTTGCTAACAATTATCTTCACTGGGCAGCTATGAGTACATGGCTTTTATTAACTATGCAAAGTGAGTGAGACTTGTATTCATTAAACTTATGTCCATTCATTACCATGTTGCTATGGCTGTAAAGAGTTACATTGAAAAAAACGAAGAATATGCCTCATCCGTACCCATTTGTTTCGAGTGTATATTTCTGCTATAAAGCAACATATGGGTACCCGGTTCTTTCGCCATTTTGCAACGCACAATATAATTTATTTCGTTATTATATTCTTAGCGGTTAATCAAGTTATCGTATTTACTTTCACCTGTTCTTTGAATATTTTTTCAAGAAAAATTTCAGGAATGTCAAAAATTACCAAGTTATTTTCGTACAATTAATGTTCTTATGGCAACATTCGGGGACACGGTTCCTTCGCCATTTTGCATCGAATAACAATAGTAAACTTGATCTGAATTTCACCCAGTTTACTGGGAAAAATTCATTGAATCGTTATAGTTTTTATTTGTTTCTCATTTGTAAACGTCAGTTTTCAAAAACACAATATTAATCAAGAAATTTATTTTACCAAGTAATTAACTGTAAAACTGACAGTTAACTTGTAAAATTTTTACAAGTTAGTAGTATTATTTACATTGACAGTTGTTAAGTACTTGCTTCTAATTTCATTCATCCTTCTAATTTCAGAGTTCCTGGAACAAATGTATTTCTCAATAAACGTTCTCAAACTATTCAAAAACGATATTCGTACCTTGTTTTATTCGTATCTATTTGTTTTCATTTCAAAATTGCAAATATCCTAGAGGTTTTATGACCTGTAAACTCACTGACAGTTGTCAGTGTACTTACTTGCTTCTAATTTCATTCATCCTTCTAATTTCATCGTTCCTGGAACAAATATTTCAGTAATAAACGTTATAAAAGTATTAAAAAACGATATTCATACCTTTTCGTCCGAAATGAGCAAATATTCTCGAAGGACTGCCCTCTCGTAAAGCCACTGACAGTTGTCATAATTTTCCGATGTCATAAATAATCATAAATAGCTTACGACATTTGCGACAAATTATTGAGATTTTTTTGGAATTTACCTAACCTTTACAAATGAGAAACAAATAAAAATAAAACAATACACGCAAGGTAACGGGTTTTACTGGCTGGAGGAGGTAACTGACTCGCCTTCGGCTCGTCAATTATATCCTCCATTCGCCAGTAAAAAACCCTGTTACCTTGCTAGTAATGTTATATACTATATCGGCTATCGATAAATTCACTAAGTTTGAACCAACACCACCTTTTTAATCAGTTAAAATCAATCCATCGCATTGTAAGAAATATCATACGACGGGTGTTAACAGAAACATAAAATTGAGCCAAAATCTGAAATGTGAGAGGGTAAATCATTTTCAGGGGTAGTAAAGAACTTGAATCTGGATCTAAAAATTAAAAAATGACGTACAGGTATTGATTTTTCAGTACCAAAATAGATTTTTGGAATTAATCTTAAAAACTCTCATCAGAATTTGATGGATTTTTTTTTCAGTTTTTATCGGCAAAGGAATAGGATTTGAGAGAAAAGTTGAACTAGTGTGGTACTGTTTATTCATTATTTTCGTCCTATATGCTATGCTCCTTTGCCTCTGAGATGGTGCATGATAGCTGGCTTTTTATCAGCTGTAGGACACTTGATTATCGTCTCAATGGAAATGTTTCAAATGGAAAATGAATATGTAATGTATACTTAATTGATAACCCTCATTTCTTATGAACAAACACTGATAAAACTAATGAGATTCTTGTTAGATGTTGTTTTTACTTGAAAAAATTACGTTGATATCTGAAATATATAAAAATTGGTTTACGATAATATTTTCTGACGGAAATCGAGCATTGGTCAAAGAATTTGATAAATTCTATATTTACTATTTTATATGCATGTGAATGAAAAACATAATTGTAATAGGTACAGTATCCAATTAATTGCTCATTGAAATCCAAAATATAGAAAGGATAAGTTTGGTGAAAAAATGCTGATTGGTAACACCAGGAGAAAATGAAAAGATAAAACGATACAGCAGACGTTATATGACGTCATAGCATTTTTCAACTTTAAGAGTTAAGACATCATTCTTAAACTGAAATTTGGAATAAAAAATTTACAGAATACTTCTCCACAAAATTATCGAAAAAATTAGTATCTAATTACCGAATTTTTCTGCTTCTTTTTATTTTTTTTTCATCTACTCGTATTTTCATCAGTTCAACATTTACATTCAAGGACACCATGAATGAAGAGGACAAAATTCGAAGGATTTGTGCCAATGCTGTTTTATATGTCGCTGTTAATTTTGCTGGAATGTATACTAAATATTTGACAGATAGAAGTCAAAGAAAAGCGTTTTTAGAGACACATCGCTCTATGGGCACAAGGTACAGAACACAATACGAAAACGAGAAACAGGAAAAATTACTACTCTCAGGTGAATAAATTTCACAATATAGTTTTCACTCATTTATTTTCGAATGAATATTCACTGAAAATAACAAAACAATCAATTTAGCATCATTCATGTTTATGTGAATATTTACGAGTATAATATACAGGGTGTCCCAAAACTCGATGTCAACCCGGAACCGAGTGAAAAAGCAAGTAATGCTGGTTGTCAGAAAAATATAAAAAAATCTAAGTTGATGATTTGAAATAATGGGCATTTAAAAAAAAACACGCAAAATTCTTCACCCTGTGACAGTCTTTTCGCGCCTGTTGCCACAAATATCAACTTTTTCCAACTTTTTTTTTGCTGTGTAACCTTGAATAATGCTTGTCTAATGTCTAAACTGTCATCAAAATTTGGATACCAGCTTCTTCACCCTGTGACAGTCTTTTCGCGCCTGTTGCCACAAATATCAACTTTTTCCAACTTTTTTTTTGCTGTGTAACCTTGAATAATGCTTGTCTAATGTCTAAACTGTCATCAAAATTTGGATACCAGCTGCTCTAGGTTTCATAAAAATAGGGCTTGCTTCTCAGAAAAAAAATTCAAAATAAACAATTGCCTATAGTCTATTCACGAAAGGTTGAGCCGTCGGTTGGCCATGGAAATTTGGCATATTCCACTGTGTATATTAAAATTTTAGGTTATGTTCTTTATTTTCTTGTCAGATTGATACGCAATGTTGTCAATATTGCATAGAGTTGTCTGATAACTCGCAAGCTCGTCGTACGATTTCGGATACATTCGGCAACGTTGACATTATTTTGCGTTATGACGGCAAATACTGCCAACTTCAGATAAATAAA
Source organism: Propylea japonica (assembly GCA_013421045.1). Classification (NCBI taxonomy): domain Eukaryota; kingdom Metazoa; phylum Arthropoda; class Insecta; order Coleoptera; family Coccinellidae; genus Propylea; species Propylea japonica. The sequence goes on from CM024246.1 coordinate 36,784,288, forward strand.
GAAACGCCTACTATGCGCTCAACCTTTCGTGAACGGACTATAGTTTCAACTGACTGTATTGAAAAAAAATGTACTACGCAAGTTTGGCATGTTTTGTCAAAAGTTGGCGCATTTAGTAAGGATTCCAAATGTATAATACTTAGTAAATTGTAGCTGTCGTATAGTTCAAATTCGCTTTAGCAAGGTGTGAAATTTTGCATGTTTTTTTAAATGCCTATTATTTTTAAATCATACAACTTAGATTTTTTCATAAAACAACCAGCATTGCTTGCCTTTTCACCCGGTTCTGGGTTGACGTCGAGTTTTATGACACCCTGTATGTATAAGAATTTAATTTAAAATGAAAAAAACTTGAATGCTCTTGTTTTGTACCTGAGGTCTCTAAAAATTTCTTTCAGTTCTACCAGACTTCGTTGCCAGAGAAATGATAAAAGACATAGAGATAGAAGAAAAGGGCGGGTTTTTTCAACCAATTCAGTTCCATAAAATATACATTCACAGACACGAAAATGTCAGTATTTTATTCGCTGACATCAAAGGATTCACGGGTAAGCAGATTAGAAAAAAATTCTCAGATTTACATTTATTCAATCAACGCTCTTTTAAGCTTTTGCCAGTCAATGTACTGCTTGTGAATTGGTGAAGATACTCAATGATTTGTTTGCTAGATTCGATCGACTTGCTGACGTGAGTATACATATACAGGGTGTTTGCTTTTTTACCGGTAGTAGAACTCTTCTAAGATAGGTAGATATATCTTAAATCGTTTGTGTAAAATATCAACCCATTCCAAATACATCTTTGATGATTTTTGGCTAAGAGATTTCTTAAAAAGTTCTACCATCAGTAAAAAAAAGACTCAACCTAAGAAACAACCTGTGTTTATGTGGTATGGATCAGAAAGTTGTTAATTTTTTTAGGAAAATCATTGTTTGAGAATAAAACTTCTTGGTGACTGCTACTACTGCGTTTCTGGCTTGCCTGAATCCAGAGCAGACCATGCCCAATGCAGTGTTGAAATGGGCCTTCATATGATCAAGGCAATCAAAGAAACTAGGCATTCCACTCAAGTAAGCTGTAGTACCTTTATTTTGAAAAATATTCACAGAGTTAATATGAATTTTCCGAATGTCAATTCTGTCTATTATAACTTATTTTATATTCTGTTATCTTTATTTTTGCCTTATTGTTTTCATTCTGAAATCAGTTGTTCTAGATCAATTCCAGTGATCAATAGTAGTTCTTTTGTTTGATTTTCTACACTCGATCGCTATGCAACGCGAAACACGCAATTTGACCCAAGAGGTAGTTTTGCGAGAAGAAGGGTGTACATACACAAGAATTGCAGAAAGGTTTGGGGTTTCCCATACGAGTGTGTCCAGAATGTTGCAGCGATTCAGGGAGACAGGTATGAATGTCCGAAGTCCAGGATAGGGTAGACCACGGGTAACAACTGCCATTCAAGAACGTTACTTGAGAGTTTCTTTGTTGAGACAACGGTTTGCAACCGCTCGCCTCCGTCAAAATCAGGTTGAGTAAACTTATGGGGTGCAAATTAGCACTCAGACAATAAAAAATCGCCTCAGAGAATATGATTTAAAACCTCGTGTCGCGGCAAGAGGCCTAGCTCTTATCTCAGCCATCGAGGGCGCGTTTGGATTTTGCGAGAGAGCAAATCCATTGGGAAGAGGCTGATTGGAAAAGAGTTCTCTTCACAGATGAGTCTAGATTCTGCCTCTACCATTGTGATCGACGTTCCCTTGTATACAGACGTCCACATGAAAGCTATCCTCAGTGTAATTTCCTGAATACTATTGGTTTCGGGGAGGATCGATTATGGTATGGGGTGGAATATCTTTGATTGCTCGCACAGACCTAGTGGTCGTTGATAATGGAGCTATGAATGCTGATAGGTATATAAGGAACATTCTTGAAAAGCATTTAGTGCCATTTGCCCCATACATTGGTGAAAATTTCATTTTTATGAACGATAATGCCAGACCCCATCGTGTGCGCATCGTTCAGGAGTACCTTGAAGAGGTTGAAGTCTCTCCAATGGAATGGCTAGCAAGAAGTCCAGATCTCAATCTGATTGAGCAGGTTTGGGACAACCTCAATAGAATGCTGAGAAGTTCAGAAAATTATCCAGCTACTCTTTATGACTTAGGAATCTATCTCTTGTGTATGCCCACCCTTCTTCTCGCAAAACTACCGCTTGGGCACATTCCTCTTGGGTCAAATTGCGTGTTTCGCGTTGCATTTAATCAATAGTGTTTATGATATTTGATAGGCACTTTTTTCAGGTAGATTTGAAATGAGGATTGGGATCCACTCCGGTGCAGTGTTATGTGGTGTTTTAGGTCTTAGAAAATGGCAATTTGATATATGGTCGTCAGATGTGCATCTTGCCAATCACATGGAATCTGGTGGTGTAGCAGAGTGAGCTGTTACATTTAAAAAATTTCATTTATTCCTTCACTTATTAATTCTTCTTTTATTGTCTTCATTTTTTGAAAATTTACCATTAAGATATACACTGCGCAAAAAATTAACGCACATTCTGAAAATCTCAATTTTAATGAAAGTTAACTCTACATTGACTTTATAACTTTTTATGTTCTCTCGGGAAGGTTTTGAACAAAACAAGACACATTAAATGGAAGAAAAATTCAGGATTTCACTGAATCTTATGTGAACGAAGAGAAATAAATAATTTTCAAAATACTGGAATGCTGATAAGTGATTTTATTTTTGGTATTTCCACCCCTTGCGTTAATTACAGCTCAGGTTCATACTCAAAATGAGTGATCTTAAAATGTTCTGATCTAATCCTTCCCAGATTTCTCTGAGTTGGATTCCTAAGTCACTAAGAGTAGCTAGATGATTTTCTGAACTTCTCAGCCTTCTATTGAGGTGGTCCCAAACCTGCTCAATCGGATTGAGATCTGGACTTCTTGCTGGCCATTCCATTCGAAAGACTTAAACCTCTTCAAGGTATTCCTGAAAGATGCACGCACGATGGGGTCTGGCATTATCGTCCATAAAAATTAAATTTTCACCAATGTATAGGGCAAATGGCACTACATGCTCTTCAAGAATGTTCCTTATATACCTATCAGCATTCATAGCTCCATTATCAACGACCACTAGGTCTGCGCGAGCAGTCAAAGATATTCCACCTCATACCATTATCGATCCTCCCCGAAACCCCGAACAACTGATTGCAGAATGGAGCCAATACATTGAAAATCTGATAATCTCATCTTTTTTTATTCCTGCTGGGAAAAAACATCTATATTGAAGAAAAACGTTGAAAGTGAATAACATATTCATGCATAATTCAGATAAAAATTATTATCATTGAGAACACCGTCAGTAGTAAATAAATTTGAGATTTCCATATTAATATGCGTTTAATTTTCTGCGCAGTGTATGTATATTTGTTTATCCATTTCACATAGTTTTTATTCATTGTTTAATTAAGCTTCCATTTGAGATCTTTTCATTTTCAAAAGTATTCTTCCAATATTTCGTCTATTTTTTAATGAATTCATCAATATTTCAGTCGAGTACATATTTCTGAATGCCATTGAGATGGTTGAATGGCGCTTATGAGGTGGAGCCAGGAAACGGAGCAGAAAGAGATAATTATTTAAAAGAACACAATGTTACTACGTATTTGATAAAACAAGTCGAGCCGCTCAGACAAAGGAGAAAACACGGTCCCAAATCGAGGTATTTTTCATTATTTATAGCTCAGAGTTGAGAATCTCAAATTTTTTAGAATTGAAATGCAAAATTTTGTGACAATATTTCAAGATTGCAAACCTCAGTATTGTCTATAGACTATTTATCGAACTTCTTACCTATTATTTATATTATATTTTCTTTGAATGATTGTCTTTTTTGCTTTTTATTTTTCAATGTGAAATTTTTCGAGTTTTCATTTTTATCTAATACCGGCTGGTATTTCTGTTTTTTGCAATAAAAAAAGAAGAGTTTCATTGAAAATCATTTCATTAATTATGAACCATACCTATACATGATTTCTATCACTTCTTAAGCAGTGTATTTTCCTCACGGTGTTATGTTTTTATTTTCGTTTTTTGAGTTTATTCTATTTTGAAATTTCGAAGATTCTTCCACAGGGTTTGGCCTGAGGAAGAACCAGAATATTTCAACTCCCCCATGGTGCCTACCATTTCTTCCTCTCCGCCTGCTTCAAAAAACGAGAAAAGAGAAAAAGCTATGCAAAAAAAGGATTCTGTAGACGAAGAAATCACAACAGATTGGACACCTGAGATACCTTTCGAAAATGTAAGTATCATAATTACACTACGCAAAAAAATTAACGCACATTTAGAAATCTCAATTCTATTCTACAACTGAAGGTGATCTCAATGATAATTATTTTTATCAGAATCATTAATGCATATGTTATCCACATTCAACGTTTTTCTTCAATACAGATGTTTATTTCCAGTAGGAATAAAAAAAATGAGATAATCAGATTTTGAATGTATTGACTTCATTCTGAAATCAGTTGTTCTCGATCAATTCTAATGATCAATAGTTTTTCTTTCGTTTGATTTTTTACACTCGATCGCTATGCAACGCGAAACACGCAATTTGACCCAAGAGACCAAGCGGTAGTTTTGCGAGAAAAAGGGTGGACATACACAAGAATTGCAGAATGGTTTTGGAGTTTCCCATACAAGTGTGTCCAGAATGTTGCAGCGATTCAGAGAGACAGGTATGAATGTCCAAAGATCAGTACAGGGTAGACCACGGGTAAAAACTGCCATTCAAGAACGTTACTTGAGAGTTTCTTCGTTGAGACAACGGTTTGCAACCGCTCGCCTCCTTCAAAATCAGCTTGAGCAAACTCATAGGGTGCGAATTAGCACTCAGACAATAAGAAATCACCACAAAGAATATGATTTAAGGCCTCGTGTCGCGGCAAGAGGCCCAGCTCTCACCCCAGCCCATCGAAGGCGCGTTTGGATTTTGCGAGAGAGCATATCAATTGGGAAGAGGCTGATTGGGAAAGAGTTCTCTTCAGAAATAAATCTAGATTCTGCCTCTACTATTGTGATCGACGTTCCCTTGAATACAGACGTCCACATGAAAGATGTGATCAGTGCAATTTACTGAATACTACTGGTTTCGGGGGAGGATCGATTATGGTATGGGGTGGAATATCTTTGACTGCTCGCACAGACCTAGTGGTTGTTGATAATGGAGCTATGAATGCTGATAGGTATATAAGGAACATTCTTGAAGAGCATTTAGTGCCATTTGCTCCATACATTGGTGAAAATTTCATTTTTTTGGACGATAATGCCAGACCCCATCGTGCGCGCATCGTTCAGGAGTACCCTGAAGAGGTTGAAGTCTTTCGAATGGAATGGCCAGCAAGAAGTCCAGATCTCAATCCGATTGAGCAGGTTTGGGACAACCTCAATAGAAGGCTGAGAAGTTCAGAAAATCATTAACTTTCATTGAAATTGAGATTTTCAGAATGTGCGTTAATTTTTTTGCGCAGTATGGGTATTTTTTGTGTTGAGTCATTTTTTGACAAAGGGTAGTAATTGTCGAAAGAGGTCAACAACCCAAAAGTAACGATTTAAATAGTCAAAAAAAATGCACAAGTTAAAAAAAATCTGTTTTAGCTTCACCATTCGCTGTCTGGAGCAATAGACGACGATCTTGAATCTCTGAATGAAGTTCACTCTAAAGGAAGATATAACATAAGTAATGATGAAGCTTTCAATGGAAGAAGAAATTCTGATTTGAAGACTCAAGAAACTGGACAAAGAATCGATGATTTAATGGACCACAGTATCGAAATTGAAAGCAATAAGAGAATGAGGAGTGCAAATGTGAATCCATGGACTTTAAGATTCATGGACTTTAAAATGGAGAAAAAGGTACCTAGTTGTTGATCAAATCTAATTTTTCTTATTGATTCGAGAAACATATGGTCTCGTAATTCTTTCAATTTGAAACAAATACCCATTCCATTTAAAATTTGTGGGTCCACACATATACTGGTTATATTTTAAGTATCAATGTTTGTGCTCGGAACGGCTTTATCTTTTATATTTCAATTCAACCCAATTTTTTTCGAATGGTATTTCCAGTAACTTCTATGAAAAATAATGGACTCTCAGAATATCCGTAGTCAGATTTCCGAAAAAAAAATTGAAATCACCGAAATAAGCTTGCAGATTCATACCATCAGAATCGGCGATTGAGTGTAACGTACGCGTTAGCATTCATATCATTGGTTGAATATTGAATCACAGTTTACAACGATGCCGACTGACCGCTCTGTTGTGAATCGTGATCCCCACTAATTATGCTTGCTCGTACGTCATCATAGCGCGACGTTTGAACTTACTAGTATAGACATTGCATTCGAGATATTTAATTAAAAATTAAATACTCAGAATTATAAGAAAATAATTGGATATATATTCAAAATATATTATATTCAGGGTTGTCCCGGAAAATGTGGAAAATCTATCAGATTCAGATAGAACATGAAAAAATAAGATGACGAGTTCCCATAAAATTTTTTTCTAGCGGCCCTCCTACGAAGATACCACCTCCTAAACGACACCACTGGAAATTCATTTCAGTGGAATAAATTTCAATTACTTACTTCTTTCATTATTTTTTCGAAAACGGTTGATTTTATCGACACTGAACAAGTGTACCTTTTCTTTAGCTTAATGTTCAAGGTATCCAAATTTGTTTTTTTAGCACCTTTTCGTACAGGGTGTTAAAAATGTAATCATTAAAATGTACAAACCCAGTCCGCCCCTGGTAAATTCAACAATATAATTGAAATTTGAGTGCGGTCATTTAAGAGGTCCTTAAATACTATTAATCATATCAAATTTTCATCAAATTATATCGAGTAGTTTGAAACTTATTCCACTAAAATGGATTTCCAGTGGCGTCATTAGGAGGTCGTATCTTCGTAGGGAGGGCCGCTAGGAAAAAAAATTATGAGAACTTGTCTTCTTCATTTCTTATGTTCTATCTTAATCCGAGAGATTTCCCACATTTTCCGGGACACCCTGTATATTATGCTATCACATAATAAACATATTTAAGCATGCTGGAAATGATAAAATGAAATCAACATATTATTGAAATTTGAATTCTTGTTATTTCCAATTTGAACAATTATCTGCAGGTACCTAGTTTTTTTTATTGAGAATAGATCATTTTAAACTCAGTACGGTGGTGATCAATTTATTTCCTTAAATGTATTTGATAATAAAAAATATTTCAGTTTAGCCAAATGAGGGAAGATATGTTCAAGTCAAACATGCTGTGTTGTCTAATCATTTGGATATATATCGTTGCATGTCAACTGATCATTTTCAAAAGGTGAGTTAACTTAATAACTACTTCTATTCTAGGCTTACCTTGAGCAATATTCATCTCATAAAACATTTTTTAGGGAGAGATATTTGCTTATTGGTTTGTGCGTCACACTGGCATTCTTGTATTCACCTTTATAATAGTGATGGCAGAAGAATTTCAACAATTTCCTGCATATTTCCAACAAATATCCAGAACTCTCGTACACAATAGAAGTTGTAGAACAGCTTTCATTTGTGGAGTTATAGTTTTGATGGCAATCACCAGCTCTTTAGCGATAATAGGTAGAAATGAATGTTATCTACCATCACAATTGAGTGAAGAAGGTATTATGAAATTGCTCCATGATGAATTTACCACTATATGTATCATTTCAGTACAACTTGGTGGCCACTATGTTATGCGTTCTGGAATTCCTGAGACATCAGGCAGTCAATCAGAGAATGTAACCATAAATGTTTCTTTGAACGTCAACAATATAAATATTGATTGCCTTGATTCATTTATAAACTGTACCAGGAACAGCATGCTGCAAGACTTTGAGTTAACTCCTGACAAATACGGCTTTTCTGACGATAATAATGCAACAAAAATATTACGGGTAGTTCAAACGAAATTAGAACTGTTACAAATTTCTTCGAAGACAAAACTAAACGAACAAAATTCGACATATAGAAGAAAAAGAAGTACCCAAGAAGATGATTCAATGATAGATGGAACATTATTGTACAATCAGCTATCCTCAGAGCTCTGTGAAGATGGGGATTTAATGGAGTATATAATTTTTACATGGGTTTTGTGCCTTATAGCCTTAGCTGCTGCTCTGAAGTTGTATTATTTGGTCAAACTGCTTCTAGCACTGATTATGGTCAGTGTTTATTCCACATTCATTATAGTTTTCTTCGATGCTTTCAGCAGGAAGTCAGTTTGGTTCAAAGGAACTACGTAAGTTACTGAATTTAAAAAACATATTGCACTAAAGAATCTCCTATTATTATTTAATCTCACAAGGGTAATTTGGCTGAATTCATGATAGAGAATCCATACTAATATTATATATAACTCTGTCTGTCTGTTACTCTTTCACGCCTAAACGGCTGAACGGATTTTGATGAAATTTGGTATGGTGATAGACGATAACCTAGAAATGGTCATAGGCTATGAATAATCACGCCATCGTTCTTAGGGGTAGGCAGTAGGCAGATAATTTAATTGAGTTAGTGATTTTTAGTAATTTTTGTTGGGACTTTTGCTCTTTCACGTCTAAACGGCTGAACAGATTTTGATGAAATTTAATGAGGTAATAGATGGTTACCTAAAAACGGATATAAGATCAAAATGATCACGTCATCGTACTTAGGGGGTAGGAAGTAGGCAGAAAACTGAATTGAGTTAGTGATTTCTTTTATGGTTTTGCTGGGAGTTTTGCTCTATCATGCCTAAACGGCTGAACGGATTTTGATGAAATTTAGTGTGATAGATAGTAACCTAAAAAAGGATATGGGCTATTAATATTATGCTATCGCACTTGAAGCGTAGGCAGTAGGCAGAAAACTAATTAAGTTAGTGATTTTTAATCGTTTGTTTTAAAAGTTTACCTCATTCACGCCTTAACGTTTTAACGAATTTTTATAAGACTTGGTTAATATAAAGATAGGATCCTAGGCACGGACACAGGCTACTTTTTACGGCGGGAAAATACCTCATTCCCGCGGAAATCTAGCGTGATCGTGTCAAGAAGCGCATGTTTTTTTAACTGAGTGTTACTAAGACTTCAAGTTACAGCCGGCAGAAAACAAAAAAACTTATGCGGACGAAGTCGCGGGTAAAGGCTAGTTGGGTATAAATAATCTTCAATTCATTTCAGGTGTGTGCCAGCTTCCTCTCAAATGTTAATTCTCTTGGTGGTTTTCTTCCTTATGGTCGCATACCACGCTAGGCTAGTAGAGGTATCTTCTAGACTAGATTTTTTGTGGAAATTACAGGCAGAAAAGGAGTTGCAGGATATGCTCGCTACTAGACACAACAATGCACAACTTTTGAAAAATATACTGCCAGATCATGTTGCTTGCCATTACCTTAGCAGTGAAAGGAATAGTGAAGTAAGTTAGGATATTTCATTCAATAATAAAATATTTTTGTGAATTTATCATTATTTGAAGTTGGTGTTGGTGCTAGGGCTATGCTTTTGCCCAACTGTCTGTTATTCACAAATTTTTGAGCAGAAAATTGTCTCCTCTTCTTATGCACAGAATCTACACTTATCATGAGCTTATTTTGGTGACAATGTCTCTAAGGCTCTAAGCCAGAAGGGGAGTGTGCTCAAGTGCATTTGAACAGTTTTCTCTTGATTATGAAAGCTCTAGGTTTAGTGCAATTAATAAAGGGTTTTCCAATAAGAGGTGTTATTATAGTATTCAAAGAAAAATGCCATTTTTCAATATATTTGATCGGATGTTTATATCATCATAAAGAAGAAGCTATGCCGTTAATACTGGAAAATAACATCAGGCAAATGACCACCACGACCACGCTTACAGGACCATATCCTTTTAATGAAATTTTCCATAACCAAATCCCAAAGTGGCTGCCCTATGTCCTCGATAGCCTCACGAATTCGATCTTTGAGGTCTTGAATAGACGATGGGTTATTGGCGTAGACCTTCTATTTCACGTGGCCCCAAAGGAAGAAGTCGCAAGGTGTTAAATCACAAGATCTCGGTGGCCAATTGTGATCACCTCTTCGAGAGGTAACACGGTCCAGAAACTTTTCCCGCAAAAGATCAATGGTTTGGTGCTTGAGTGGTACGTAGCGCAATCTTGTTCAAAGTAAACGTTGTCCAGATCAATACTATCCAAGTTTGGTCATAAAAATCCTAATTACAAAGAAATACGAAAAATGGACAAACCTGGGTTTCTTCAACAATTTCGGCTACAGCAGCAATATTCTCGACTGTTCTTGAGCGAAGTGCACGGGTTTTATTCTTCACATCACTAACTCGTCCCAAAAGCTCGAATTTTTCCACCAATTCTTTATTGTGGTCCGACAAGGTGCTTCACGACGACCCAAAAATGTTCGAGTTTTACGAACCGTCTCTACCAAATTTTCACCATTTTTATGGCGAATTTTAATAATTTCAATGCGTTTTTGAAGCGTGTATCGTTCCATTTTTATTAATGGCGTAGTTTCTACTTGTAAAATGTGAAAAATGACAGCTTCAAACGTGAGATCTACCGAAATAGCGGGATTTTCAAAATAACACCTCTTATTGGAAAGCCCTATATTATCAAAATTCTGAGAAGCGAACCACGTCTTGAATCAAATAAATTTTCGATTGAGTAAAATGGATTTTTATAATTGAAAAATAATAATGTAGGAAATTTACGGAAATTAAGACAACAGTACAAAATCCTTCTTTCCATTTAGAGACTCTACTCCATGTTCAGAGAAGAAGTTGGAGTCATGTTTGCCAGCATTCCAAACTTTAGTGAATTTTATTCAGAAGACGTTAACAAAGGAGTGGAGTGTATTAGACTTCTCAACGAAATCATAGGTAAATAAAATTTGAATACAAGATATTGTTTTCATCTTTTGATGAGTATTTGAAATCGAAGGCTTACCAGACAGATTGCTTCAAAATATCATCACTTCTGATTACTCGATTAAATTTCAGCTGATTTTGACGAACTGCTTGATGAAGAAAGATTCAGTTCTATAGAAAAAATTAAAACTATTTGTGCGACTGCAACATATATGGCAGCATCTGGATTGAATCCCACACAAGACCAAGATTGTGAAAGAGTAAGTACCTACTCAACTTCAAAACTTGTTCAATAACATTTTTGAGCGCTCGTATTACTTGCATGAGTGCTATATCTTTTTGTCCAAATTTCTGTTGTTTTTCGATTGAAATGAAATCAAGTTTGAGGATTTAATTGGCGAAGTAAATGATCAAGAAAATTTTCAAACAGATTTTGAAATCAGAACCATAGAATTTCATAATTTTAGTTATCGATTTTTTAAATATACGCTTCTTGAATAATTTCTAGAATGAAACTCCGATCGTTCTGATATTTTGCATTTATACAAGGTGTCCCGTAATTAGACGGACGAACTTCTTCTTCTAGTGGACATTATAGATCGTATTTTAGACAGATTCGACCCAAATCATATAATGCAAAATTGCTTCGTTAAGGAGCTAGTGCCCTTTGAAGATGACGTCCTGTCCACACTTTTTGCCACATATTCGCAAAACGGAGTCACATAAAGTGCTGAAAGTTTACACATTGGCTAATATCAAAAATACGCATCGATTAGATTGAGTGCATTTCTTTTATGTCAAGCACAATCGTATCATTTGGGAGGGGGCGAAGGGTATTTTTAGTTGAAACTTTTTTAACTTTCATTATTTCGCGAATTTACATCATATTCATAAACTCTGGTGTTTTTTCTTTAAAAAAATGCTCTTGTATAATAACGCCCATGTGCACTATTTCTGAAAAAAATAGATTTGAAATTGTCTCTCTTTTCACTAAACACTCAATGTTTACTTTTGTTTTGAATTTATTTTCACTTGATAATGGTTAGGTTGAAGATATAACTCAATTCTATCGAAAATGCCTCTGGGAGTTATTATACAAGAGCATCTTTTTTCATGAAAAAACATCAGAGTTTATGAATATGATGTAAATCTCGCGAAATAATGAAAGTTAAAAAAGTTTCAACTGAAAATACCCTTCGCCCCCCCCAAATGAAACGATTGTACTTGACATGAAAGAAAGGCACTCAATCTAATCGATGCGTTTTTTTGATATTAGCCAATGTGTAAACTTTCACCACTTTATGTGACTCCGTTTTGCGAATATGTGGCAAAAAAGTGTGGACAGGACGTCATCTTCTATTGTTCTATTGTTCTATTGCTCCACCAATCAATGATCGATCAAATGCACCTCCTCAGGAATTTTTCAATACTTTTTCAGGTTGGTGACTACTCTGATAACGCTGAGCACCTTTGTGCTCTGATAGATTTTGCTCTTCTTCTACGCCTGAAGCTCAAAGAAATTAACAAAGATTCCTTCAACAATTTCGGTCTAAGGGTTGGTATTTCTTGTGGTCCTTTGGTATGCGGTGTTATAGGTGCAAGAAAGCCAGTATTCGATATCTGGGGCAACACTGTAAATGAAGCTTCTCGTATGGATTCTACAGGGTTAACAGGGTATATTCAGGTGCCAAAGCATACAGCACAGGTAAAATTTGTTTTTATTCTGTATCTAAATTCGTCTTCAGGTTACTGTGAACTATATAAGTTACTTTTACATAACTGAACACACTCATAAGAATCTTGCTAAAAAATAACGTTTAACACCCTGTATCTCGCTTATGCTTCGAAAACGGGCAAAAATGATTCTCGCGATGTCTTCACACGGGTATACAGTGTGTTTGGTCATGACTTAGCGATAATTTAAGGGCATCAAATAAACCTAATTTTATGGATAAAAACACCCAAATTTGGAAGTTTACCTCCTTAGTTTTGGAGTAGCCCCCATTTTAAATTATTTTTTATTTCTGTTGACCCTTCCAAATAATATCGATTTCTTTGGACATAAAGATAATACAGATGTGGAATAAATGTTTTTTGAAAGACGATACTATCACCCTTTATTGAAGTATGACAATGAAAAAAACTTTAACTTAAAAACGGCATAAAAAATTCTTTAAAAAAGTTTTTAGTAAAAACATGTACTGATTTTCCTAGTAAATCCGCAATAGTGCAAGAACTAGCACATTGAAGTATATTTTTTTTCAATGATTTAATACGCAAGGATATTAGCTACAGACCAACACTTACATCATTTCTGTAAGTTACATAATTTGAGAGTTATTGCAGATCGAACATGATCACTACGCGAGGAAAAGACACAACACAGGTCGTCATGAAGGCCACTGCCTGTCTAGAGAGCAGAGGCAGCCATTTTGAGCGATTTTTATGATTAATTTGTTTGTTTGGTCATTAAAAATTATCGACAGTACAGAACTGAGATTTTAAATCTTCATAAGGGTCTTTCATAAGGGTATTATTCGAACAGCAATTACTTTCCAAATATGTAACTTACAGAAATTATGTTGGTATCGTTTTGTAGCTAATATCCTTGCGTGTTAGCTCATTGAGAAAAAATTATACTTCAATGTGCTAGTTCTTGTACTATTGCGAATATACTAAGAAAATCAGTAAATTTTTTTAAGGTATTTTTTTATAACATTTTTAAGTTGTATGTTTTTATATTGTATCACTTTAATAAAAGGCAATATTTCGAAAAACATTTTTTTTTCACATCTGTAGGACCGTTATGTACAAAGAAATCGATATTATTTGGAAGGGTCAACGAAGATAAAAAAGTAAATTTAAAATGGGGGCTACTCCAAAACTAAGAGAGTAAACTTCCAAATTTTGGTGTTCTTGTCGATAATATTAGGTATATTTCATGCCCTTAAATTATCGCTAAGTCATGGCCACTGTATATGTTTGATCAGTTTGTGATGAAACACCCAGTATACTTAAGAGATTTTTCCAGATCCTTGCAGTAAGAGGCTATGATGTTAGAAAAAGAGGCGTTATAGAAGTCAAAGGGAAAGGACCAATGGAGACGTATTTCGTCACAGGTTTACAAATTGGAAAACCACCAATTTTCCAAAGACAACCAAGTCATCACCACAGCTTGGCGGCAGTTGTTTATGCAGTGGCACAAACTAAAAGAAACAGAACTGCCACAATTGTGAGTGAAATCGGATTTGTATTCTATACAGGGTGTCACAAGATGATCCATTGAATCAATTATTCGGCACTCAGACAAGGTTCAAAGTTCAAACAAAAAATAATTCACATTAAGGCAAAACTCTTGGAGAATCCGTAGTTGAAGTATTCCTTTTGACTAAGAAAAGTATTCCCGATATAAAATTCAACCCTAAAAGATAATAGTAATATTGACTTTTTTATTTTGACACCTTCTTCAATTTCATTATCGTTTCAATTATTGAGTTGTATTATTTTGTTTCAAGTTGTCTTTTCTGTTGATGTTTTGTTCATTGTTTGTATTGAATATGTTGGGACACAAAAAATATTTCACCATAAATCGCAAAATGGTGAATGCACCCCAATTCATATCTTTAATTTTTGAAAGTTTAATTTACGTAAGAATGATGAAAAATTGTTTTAACATCATTTTTTTTACTGTGAATAGTTGAAAGAGAAAAACATAAGCCTACAATTAAAAAAATATACCTGGTAGTGGTTTATTAACGAGATGTTAATCAGAAACAAAATTTTAACGACATATTTTTATAGAGTTTTTGCTGCAATTCAAAATACTTACTATTGAACTACCTTATCTGAGAGTCGAGATATGACACAATGGATTATCTTGGCACACCCTGTAGAGAGGACACTTAGTGTACTAAGTATATCAATTTTATTGAATCTTTTCGCAGCTGTTATTGGGAATGGAAGGATAAAACCAAAAAACCGTGACAAGAAAATAGCTCTATACAGTTCGATGAAAATTTCTCAAAGAACTTCTGGGTACCCTGTCAGAAGAAATACGACTAGGACAAATCAGAAAACCACGCAAGAAAGGTAAATACCTATCGGACGATTTTTAACAACGTTAATATGATCTTTCTCTCGACTCTCAAATCAATGAAGAACATAGATATAGTCCGTTCACGAAAGGTTGAGCGCATAGTAGGCGTTTCTTTATTTATCTGAAGTTGGCAGTATTTACTGTCATAACGTAAAATAAAGTCAACGTTGCCTAATGTACCCGGCCTCGTCCGACGAGCTTGCTAGTTATCAGAGAACTCTATGCATTATTGACAACATTGCGTATCAATCTGACAAGAAAATAAACAACATAACCTAAAATTTTAATATACACAGTGGAATATGCCAAATTTCCATGGCCAACCGACGGCTCAACCTTTCGTGAACGGACTATACGTCCCAAGCGATATCAATGGAATGAAACTAATCTGAGGATCTACAAAGCAAATGTCTTTTTTGTTTATAAATCTGCAGACAGCCATATCTTTCAAACAACTGCACCAAATTGGATAATTCTTTTTTTGTTGTGTTCATAATTACCAGGGCAAGGTTTATACAACTATTTATATTTTCAAAAAATGTTCAGAAAGAATAAAAAGCTTTCCTTTTTCTTACGGCCAATCAAGCAGTCATAGAGTACCTACTAATAGGTTATAATGATTTTGAAATTTGGACAAAAAGTGAAGTTACATCGAGAGGCAAAACTAGGTTTGCCAGGTCAGCTATAGTCTCTTTATAAACTGAGATTATAGGATTCTTTAAAGAAATAAGTCGCATCCACCCTATGGTTATTAAGTACTTTGACCAGTTTGACCAACAAATTATAGGTTAAATTAAAATTAAATTATTACCATATTTTTTTTAGAAGCTTTATTAGGAAAAAAAAGGTAATAAAATTTACCGAAAGCTTGGATTAAATAGAAGTGTTCCACATTTCCTAGACCAGGATATCCTAATAAAGCTTCTAAAAAATATTCATTCACGGTCAATAAATACCTCACTTGTATATTATACCATAACCATAATCAACCCCAGCTACTGTATTGGAATGTCTTGCAAATGATACAGTGTAATTTTCACATTCTTCTGTGGTAAATGAACTCCGATGTCTCAACAAGGCACATTAAAATGTGAATTACGAAAACTGGCGCAAATATCTTGCCTATATGTTCACATATCACAGTTTTTTCTGATCTGAGATGACCTATAGATTACAGGTGAAAACCAGGCGTTTCTGCACATTAGACAGTTCTCCAGAAACCACAAACATGTCCAAATCCAATGGAAAGAGTCCAAACATCAGCACCATCACCAGAACAACATTTTCTCAATCTGCACCTCACACACCAGTTACTTCCTCGTCGCACTTTAAAGAATCCGTAGGTATACAGGGGTCCCAGAAAATGTGGGAAATCTCTCGGATTCAGATAGAACATAAAAAATGAAGATGACAAGTTTCCATAATTATTTTTCCTAGCGGCCCTCCCTACGAAGATACGACCTCCTAAATGACGCCACTGGAAATCCATTTTAGTGAATAAGTTTCAAACTACTCCATATAATTTGATGAAAATTTGATATGATTAATAGCATTAAGGACCTCTTAAATCACCGCACTCAAATTTCAATAGCTTGTTCAGTTTACCAGGGGGGGCTGGGTTGTACATTAATGCTTACATTTTTAACGCCCTTTATGATGAGGTGCAAAAAAATCAAATTTGGATACCTTGAACATTAAGCTAAAGAAAAGGTACTCGTGTTCAGTGTCGATAAAATGATCCGTTTTCGAAAAAAAAATAATGAAAGAAGTAAGTACTTAATTGAAATTTATTCCTTACTAAAATGAATTTCCAGTGGCGTCATTTAGGAGGTCGTATCTTGGTAGGAGGGCCGCTAGGAAAAAACTATGGGAACTTGTCATCTCATTTTTTATGTTCTATCTGGATCCGAGAGATTTCCCACATTTTCTGGGACATCAGGTGTCCCAAGAAAACACCAAAAAATTGAATTTATGAAATATGGTTAATTTCTTGTATTGCAGGTGCCAGAAGCTCTCAATACACCAAGATCAAGAACAACATTCACTACACAGAGGTCCCGAGTAGAAAAAAACGCTTTCTTTCCTCAAGGAAAAACGAATGGCTGATGTTGCTTCGAGTTCTTATAGATCTACCACTACCATTGTTCCAGTTCACACCATGAAGCATGCTTCTAAGATTTTGATCAACAGGAATTCTTCGTTTTTCACTTCATCTCCAAAGGCAAATGTAGGACCTTAGGTTGAAATTTATTGGAAGAAAAGAAGTTCTTTTAGATTCAATGCAATTTTGTAGGGTTTCTTTCAGACAGGAAGATATCTCTAAGTTCGATGAGAAACAATTGTGTGAGGCATGCAGAAAGTGACTTACCTACTTCAATAATAATAATTTAATGAAAGAATTCATTGCATCAGTATGAAGTTCCGAATAAATCTTTTTAAAACTGATTTGAGATTTAGTCTTCATTAACCTGCACAAAAATACTTTCTTCCTTGTACCACAGACTTCATTGGAGAAATATCCTAACATCTAGGGTTCCGTTAGGATTTCTCAGAAGATTTGATGCTCAATGGCCAAAAGTAGTATATTCTTCCTCAAAGTGCAGAAGAAAACCCAATGGAGTAGGCAATAACCACAAGGTTTCTTATGTTTGGGTTCTTGATCACTCAAGAATCAAATGAAATTAAGAGGCTTTCACACTAGCCAAAAATGGAGTACAAACGCCACCTACTGGCTCAGAACCCTTCTATGGTGTGAGCAAATGGTCCCTTAAGAAAATACATAGAAGGAATTGAGAAACTGAGAGAGAAGCAGTCTTGAGGAATCTTCCGAGAATTGATCATTCCAAAAAGTTCTTCAAAACTTGGAAACTACTGAGGTCTTCGTAACAAAACATTCTCGCCTTAGGAAGCATATGATGAGAATAGGGATGTTGACTACTTTTTGGAATTTATTTTATTTTAAAGATAAACCCTATACAAACACGAAAAAATTACTTTTTCCTTAAAAATATAGTAATTGCCCATAAAAATG
The DNA here is from genome assembly GCA_013421045.1 of Propylea japonica. Taxonomy (NCBI): domain Eukaryota; kingdom Metazoa; phylum Arthropoda; class Insecta; order Coleoptera; family Coccinellidae; genus Propylea; species Propylea japonica. The sequence continues at coordinate 36,802,355 of CM024246.1, forward strand.
AGTAAATCAAACACGTCACGTTCTGATGATTACGTCAGTATCCAGTGAACATACTTTGACTTCTGTCAAAGCGAACTGATTTTGCCCGATCCCTTGTGGAAAAGTTCAATTTAAGCCTTCAAAATGAATAGGTCGGTCTGTAAATGCTGAATGAAGTATTTCTTTTATTTGTAATAATAAATATGCGTTAAAAGTTTGCTACTTACAAAGACAATTTCACATTTTTAAGCTCCACTGCACAAAAATCCTGGTTTTCAGCAAAGAAACTTGCGACCATAATGGAATCTATCTTCGGTAAGTTACTACTATTACCCTTGATGATCCTATCTCCATTATAAAGAAAATTGTAGATTATCGTTCTTGTAACGATAATCGAACTATTCTGTTCTTTTTCAGCATTCAACTTCGTAAGTTCGAATCATAGATATGATATATTATACATTTACTATGGTTCAAGTCACAGAACCTTGGGTTTCACAAAGCTTGATTGGCCATCACATCGTTTATATTGAAGTAAGTCGATGGTTTATGTCAAAAATGAACTGAAAATTTCAGAAAAATGATGACATTTCAATAATCAGGGTGATTGGAGTTTTGTGGAACCCGGCCTATGAATGTATTTTGTTGATCTGAGCACCGAACATTCGAATTTGCAATGACAATACCTGGAAAGTGACGTCAATTACCTCTGATTGGCGTTCGCAGTCACGTGATAGTTGATAATAAATAACATAATTTAAATCAGCTTTATTTAATTCAACGAGAATAATAAGATCACTAAAATGGTTTTTCAGTATTGCAAAAACTTCCTTCTATGAAGAAAACCTCAATTTATATGAATTCATAACATGAGTTAACATCCCTATTAGCTCAACAGAAACTGACGACTGTAGATACTATGGTTCCCTATATGTTTCCCTAGTTTCAGATATTGCGTAAAGAATGTCTTGGACAGGTAAAATTGAAGAAAAAACACGGGTTTTAACCTTCTCGAAGACTTCTCAGATACTGGAGTTCATTGAAGCTCTAAAACTGGAGAGCGAGGTATAGCACAGTTGAGAAAACACCCTTCATGGGGGCTTAATAAGCCTTAAAGATGCAGCAGAATATAACCCCCCTAATACTCAACAAGTCAAGTTGAAATTGATTGGTAAAAAGTAATAGTATCTGGTAGATAATGCCTTCAAAGTAAAGAGTCTTCGTTCAAACCAAGAAAAATGAGCAAACCGCTGAAAGAAGTTACATGAAATGAGTTCAAAAAATCATTACAACAAACACTCCCTTTATATTAAACATTCTATGTACAGATTAACAAAAGTTATTTTATATTATCGTACTGTCTATGGTCGTGGCTGATCCATTCATGTTGGACTGGAGTTGTACTTGTACTAGACTCTGATGATTCCTGATGTGGAGTTTGAATTGGTGGAGCTTCGTATTCTGTCTTTTCTAATATATCGTTGTGGTAGGCCACCGTACTTCCACTATCTGAAAAAAATAATGAAGTAAGTTAAGTTATTTTTCAATTAATATCAAAATAACACCTCTTATTGAAAAACCTCTTAATATAGGTTCAATTTAACTCACCTAATTGTGTATAAGTAACATCATTGTTAATCAGTGGAATGCTGCTATACTCGGAATTCTGATGATGCATGCAAGGATCTTGATTGAAATACGTTGGGTAGGACACATTGGCAAGGTTAGCTAATGGTGGGTGCTGATATCCTCTAATTGCGTACGAAGGAGTTGATGGTATTGACCAGCAATTGAGGGAAGATCCTACTATAGTAGTAGCTGGCTGTGGCGATAGGGGTGACCAGCTTGTATAAGTGTTCATGTTGTTGAAGGAGCAGCTCTGAATGTGATCTGGAGGTGTATACTCTGAAAGTTTTAAAGATCTCACCATTGAACCAATTCAAATTCTGAATGCTGATTTTTTATCGAAAGTTCAAGACGTAAGAAACGTACACTGATCAACAATTGCTAGGGATCACTTATGAACTTCTCTTCATTTGTATTTTTTTCAAGTTATCTCGTGAATATCTGTACATTATATGTTCTCTAAGGAAAAAGTAAGATGTTTTGAGTTGATTATATCAAAGTCTTCCTCACTTCATCGGCTCTTGTTCACAAAATCGATTATTATCTGTAGGCTGTTACAGTTGGAGTGAAAAGCAATGTGGTATTTGTTATTAAATCTGTTTTTTTCTCTCGTTCAAACACATAAGGTGACAATAATTGAAAAATGATAACAATATCAGCTTATAAGTCATACCGAGAAGACGTTTGGCTCCTGTGCAACTGGACCAAATCATACGGTGGATATAGGAAGGTTTGTCCCAGCGAGAAGTGTCCGGGCGGTTGAATGTTTCGCAAAGTGTCGTGAGTCGGGCTTGGAATAGGTTCATCCAAAACGACTCAGTAGCTTATGTTCATGGGGGAGGACGACAGCGCAGTACAACAGCTGCCCAAGATCGTCTTTTAATCCTCAATGCTAGGAGAAATCCCACTTACCCGGCGTCGCGGCTCAATAGATCACTGAGAGTTGCAACAGGAGTTCTAATTTCGAACCAGACTGTAAGACGACGACTACATGTTCGTGGTTTGAGAGCACGTAGGAGGGTACAACATCCCCGTTTGAATAGGGAACACCGGGTTCATCGACGGCAATGGGCTGAGGAGCACCGCAATTGGACACTTGAAGATTGGAGCCGATGTTTATTTACAGATGAGTCTAGATTTCGTTTGGTCAACTCCGATGGACGTATTCTTGCTTGGAGGGAAAGAGGTCGAAGGTATGCACAACAGCTTTTGGCGGAGGTTCTATATGTGTATAGGGAGGCATTTGTTTGAACCAAAGCACAGAGTTGGTTGTTCTGCAGAACACCACCATGACCAGCCAGAGATATCACGATATGATTATTAAACCCATAATTGTTCCGTTTGCGGCTGCCGTGGGCGAGAATTTCATTTTAATTGACGATAATGCCCGTCCACACCGTAGTCGTCTGGTTAATGAAAAAAAAAGCGTAATGTGAATGTGTACAATTTTAACTAATTATAACTAAGTCCATGTACGCCATACGCTAAATAAATAAATAAATAAATAAATAAATGAAAAACTCATGCTATTGATAGGATGGACTGGCCAGCTCGCTCTCCAGACATGAATTGAATCGAACATGTCTGGTCTGAGATGTCTAGACAATTGTCAACCTTAGAACAACCGATCAATAACCTGGAGGACCTTTCTAACGCTTTACGGGATATTTGGACGAATTTGCCCCAAAATTTTATAAATCGTTTGATCGAAAGTATGCCTCGTAGGGTAGAATGTTTGAGACGAGCTCGTGGGGACCAACTAGGTACTAGCTTAACCGAAACTTCAGCCTTCTTGTGGTTTCATCATAAAATTTTTATGTTATTCAAACACAGAATTTTGAGTGTTCCTAAAACAGTCTTTTTTTCTCTCCAACTTTCAATTTTTTCATTCTTTTCTCAAGTGAAGCATATTATCAACTGAAAATACTCTGATATCTGACTAAATTTATAATATTGGAGCGAATATTTCAGAAATAAATTTAGAACAAGTACGTGATCCCTATCAATTGTTGAGCAGTGTATTTGTATACTGATATATAAGTAAGTTAAGATTCAGTTTTGATCATCTGATTCTCCTATATCTAGAATCAGTGATGTTACCAATCAAATTTGAATTACCTGTGGGTGATGGTGAACTTGGTGAAGACCTCTGTTTTTGTATAGTTGGATAAGGTGATATCCTATGAGATCTTTTGGCAATTGAAGGTGTGGATACTGTTGAATAAATTGGCTGATGCTGTAGAAACCAGGAACCATCTGTGAGTTGGACATTTTTCGGTTAAAGTTATAGCTATAGTATCCTTCACTTTACATCAGTGGCGTTTGGTGGTAAATGAATATATGAAGGCCTAGCGGACCATTTGCCTACAATCAAGGCAGAATTGATGATATCAGAATCTTCAGAACAAACATTAGACTCAGAAGGAAAATAAATTTGAGTCAGATCTGGGGCCTATTGCACCGAATACTTTGCAACTTTTCACTTTGCACTTTTCACTTTTCAAATGGATAATGTTGCACGAAACGCATTCATAATTGAAAAGTGCAATGTGGAAATGCAAGTGCAAAATGAAAAACACGTAGCAGAAATTAAATCTCGGGAGAAATGTTGTGCAACATAATCAATTTTCACTTTTGAAATTTGTCAGAATGCAAAGTGCAAAGTGAAAAGTTGAAAAGTATTTTGGGGCAATAGGCCCCAGGTTCATGTTCGATAGCATACTGTAGTTTATCCATATATTTCTTGAAGATTTTAACATTTGGCGACCGCAACAAAACCCTTCTACTACAGGCGTGAAGAATGTCAAGTTGACACATGCCTATTGCACCAAACACTTTGCATCTTTTCACTTTGCACTTTTCAATTTTCAAATCAATTAAGTTGCACGAAACGCATTCATAAATGAAAAATACATTTTGAAAAGTCAAGTGCATAGTGAAAATTAATCCGTAGACATTAAATATTGGAAGAAATGTTGTGCAACATAACTGATTTTCACTTTTGAAAGTTGTCAGAATACAAAGTGCGAAGTGAAAAGTTGCAAAGTATTTTGGCGCAATAGACCCCAGGTGATTGTATATTTTGTAATTTAAAAGCTTTAATTGATATAATAAAAGTAGATTTGGCCTTCAATTGACAAGGTATGACCATATTTGTTATTTGGAGTACTTTAGAATACTGAAGAAATACCAATTTAAAGAATATTATATCAAAGCTAAATCTATGAAGCATCAGACAGCAGTGAATTATAATCTCATTATTCCCTTGTGATTAATGGGTAATGGGTATAATTAAGGCCGAGCACAGAGATGTACAATGGACGTATTTACAATAGTCGTGGTTAAAATTAAAATGATAGTCTGTTGGTTTTAAAGAACATCGACGTATATTCAATGTTTTTGGTTTAAATTTCTATCCACCAAACGCCACTACTAGTTTTTCCCTAAAATTACTCACATTGATACTGATTCTGTTCAGAAGTATAACTATTTTGACTATATGGAATATCTGGTCTATCTTTAGCATCCAGGAAAGCTTTGGCAAAAGGGTTGTACTTGATTTTTAGCGACGTAACCTCTTCGTTCTGATAAGCTGTAACTGCTATAAATTGTGTTTCTGGAAATGGGAAAGTCATAACACTTCTTGGTTCGGTACCTACTTTCACTAAATGCACTCTGGGTTCGTATTTGTGCAAGGAATTCAGCATTATTTGGCCTGTTCCGTTAGATTTGTTTGTCAGTTTTACCTAAAAACATACTTTTTCTGAATTATTACTGAAAATGCTGCCAAGAAAGCTATTCATTAAAGGAGGCAATTGAAATATGCTATTCAAAAAGTGCAATTTCCTTTGGTTTTGGCGATTAGATATTTATTTTCCATATACAGGGTGTCCCGGAAAATGTGGGAAATCTCTCGGATTCAGATAGAACATAAAAAATGAAGATGACAAGTTCCCATAATTTTTTTCCTAGCGGCCCTCCCTACGAAGATGCGACCTCCTAAATGACGCCACTGGAAATTCATTTTAGTGGAATGAATTTCAATTACTTACTTCTTTCATTATTTTTTTTTCGAAAACGGTTCATTTTATCGACACTGAACAAGAGTACCTTTTCTTTAGCTTAATGTTCAAGGTATCCAAATTTGTTTTTTTAGCACCTTATCATACAGGGTGTTAAAAATGTAAGCATTGAAATGTACAACCCAGTTCGCCCCTGGTAAACTGAACAATGTAATTGAAATTTGAGTGCGGTGATTTAAGAGGTACTTAATACTATTAATCATATCAAATTTTCATCAAATTATATCGAGTAGTTTGATTCCACTAAAATAGATTTCCAGTGGCGTCATTTATGATGTCGTATCTTCGCAGGGGGGGCCGCTAGGAAAAAAATGATGAGAACTTGTAATCTTCATTTTTATTTCTATCTAAATCCGAGAGATTTCCCCCATTTTCCGGGACACCCTGTATACGCAATTGGATTCATGTTTGGTGAGTTCATTCGCTGAATATTGCTCTATTGAAGAATGTTTTGAGCCCTTCGTGAGCGGTGAGGTTGGGCGTTATCATCGTGATAACTTAAATTATCTCCAAATTCGTTGTGCAGAGTAGAAATGTGTTGTGACCTACGTAGATATTCATTTGCCTTGAAAGGGCACAACTTTACGGAATCGAGTCGTTCTAGTCTGCCAGAACCTCACCAAACCCTTCCACGTCGACTATCACTTTGTAAACCATTGTACTCACTTTTGCAAAGCTGATAGACTCTTTCATCCAATGGGCACCGAAGTTAGGAGACTCTGGATGAATATATATGGCATTTGGAGGAGCTACCTCTGCTTTACCTCCAGGGACCCATTCTCCATTTACGTATTTCCATCTGTGAGAGTCCATTTGTACGAATTCCAAAAGAATCGTATACATGGATTTGGGATCTAAGCCTGATGTTGAGATTTTCACTACTGGAAACATTCTTCTGTAAGTAGATGGAAATTTGGTTAGAATCAAGAAGAAGCAGTAGATGCTGATAAAGAACATGTGGTTAAATGTTTCACTTGTTTGTAATAAGATTCGAAATGTTAAAATAAGAAGTATGAAAAATTGATGGCGGATCCCTATCATCACCAGTGAAAATTATGTTATATTGCCTGTAAGGTAATGTAATTTTTTTTTTCAATAGAAAAAACACTGAGAGTAGGTACGTAAACACAACATACGGTGATCTTTTGTGGCTAGTCTGCTAGCAGAGACTTCCTCAAGACCGGTGTCCGTTGAAGAGAGTTGTTACAAGGAAGGTCAATAACACATTGAGTCAATAAAAGAACGAATAATGTGCCTTGTATAACACGTCAGGTAAAAGAGATGATCCCGAATAGGGTTAACTACATACAGGCATCGCTCTGGAAAAATTGTTATAAATGTCGATGATGCATAAAAAAATTCTTGGATAATTCTCAACTTGGATAACTCTTTGTGCAAATTCATCGCAATTCTCTCATTTTCTGACATAAATATTAAATCAGTAGATACCAGTGGTGACACTGATTATGCTTTTCTCTCCATTATTTCAAACTATTTCCACCAGTTTATTGATCTCTGAATTAATAAACGAGTTGATTATAAGATTTTCCGCTGACCTCATTATAAATTGAGTATGAATTCATGATTGAAACATCTTTCATTTCGCACAATTCATTTGACATACCTAATGAAATTTAAGAAAAGTCCTGAGCAGGAGCTTTTTAGCGCTCGTTCTTTGGTATAGAAATAAGACTATTACCTCAAATTTTATATGGAATTTGAGATTGATACAAAATATATAAATGCAGAATCTCACCACATTCGGAATTATATTCTGAAAATTATTCAGAAAATGAAATATGTGAAAAGTATAAATTAAAAAAATTAAATTCTATGGTTCTCATGATGCGATCCTGCTGAAATTTTGCATGAACATTTAATATATTAGTTTTCATTCTCAAAATAAATTCCACTCGAATTGGATTTTCTGTTATGGAAATATAAAGATTCGTCTTTCAATATTCTAATTCAATTTTCTATGGCTCTGTTACCACTATGGCCACAAAATTTGTTCAGTACATCAATCCTTATTCACAGAAGAAATTTCACTCTAATCGGATATCCTGTTATGGAAATATTTTCTCTTCAATATTCCGATATTTCCAATTGATTTTTGTTAAATATATCGAAATTTAGTGGATATGAATCTTTCAAAAGCTTACCTTCCATTTTTTGTAACAATCATTTCATTAGTGAAACATTGAAACCTCATCCATAGATCTTTATCTTCTAAACTGACCACGAGGTCCTTTTCTGTGTGGTCGCCTTTCAATTTTGCTGCTGACAATTCTAATTCAACGGCTGATAGAATATGTTGAGCCATTGAAATTCTGAAACAATAAATCCAAGATGAAGTTGGATAATGAATTAGTAGGTCTTAAATGATGTTAAAGTAAAGTAGCTCTATGTTTTCAAGATCTAGGTGGCTAACTGACAATCGCAAAGAACATTAGAATAAATTGTCAAAAGGAAAGAAACCTCACTGAAAATCAATCGCTCCAAATTAATGAAAATTTATAGAACTAACCCGCAATAATTTAAATAGTGACTATTGAAGTGTTGAGTGTCGTTTAAACATAAAGCCATTTGCCGTTTAGGATGAAACTCAAATATTTTGATATTCTATGCCATCTGTGCTCGAATTTTGATTGAAACATAGACGTTCCTTTGAAAGAAGTGATCAATAACAAACTTTGTATTATAGTAGTTCACAGAGTTCACAGCTCTGACATTCGGTCTATATCAAATTAGTTATTTTTGTATTAAGTGCGTAAAATGAGTGTTTTTTTCATGGCACATGAGAGTGTCAATTTTGGCCGAGACCGTAGGTCGAGGACAAAAATTCACTCGAATGTGCCATGAAAACACGAATTTTACACGCACGAAATACAAACAACATTTTTTGTACAACTGTGAATGTGAATTTACATCGTCTGATATACGTATAATTATTGAAGATAATGCTTCCAGTACAATATTTAAATGAATCCAGTGATCTTTCTGTGTCGTAACTATAGAAACAGTTTGTTGAAACTGTTTGAATCTTTGACAGTATTTGCTCGTAGTTGCTTCAACTTCGAATTATTTTAAAGAAGATGGATGTTGAACATGATAGTGGTGGTGATACCCCCGCAGATATGGCTGAAGAAGCAAATACAATTGTATCTAATATGTTACCAGCCAAATCAAAGCTAATATATGAGAAAACATATAACCAATTTCGAGAATGGTGCAACAAGAATAACGTAAAGTCTGAAAATGTGCTCACATGCTTTTTCGAGGAAAAATCAAAAAATTTTGAAACCTTCCACGTTATGGAGCTCAATGTTAAAAAAAATTGAATGTTAAGGAAAATATTGGAATTTTTCAAAATTGGTGCTTATTAAGAACAAAAGCGTTGAATACCGAGGAAAGAAATCTAAAGTGTTATCGAGGAATGATATCAATAAATTTCTTAGAGATGCTGATGACGAAACTAATTCACTTTTAAGGTACAGATACAATCATAATTTTGTGAAATTAGTTGGAATTAAAATATTCATTATTTGTGGGTTGTGCTAATTTTGGGTATCAGCAGTGAAAAAAATACTTTTTTTCACGGTGAAAAAAGACTTTTTTTAACGGTGAAAAAAAGTAATATTTTACGCATCCATAGTGATGAAGAAAAGTCAAGTTTTTTTGACAGTTGTACAAAAAATAAATATTTCCGATTCGTGTGATTGCAAACTGCAAACAGCCGCCGTTTGCCTCAAAATTTCTGACAAGTTCGCCATCTATATATCTTATCTTATAGTTCGTATTATAAATCTATGTTGGTGAAGACCTGGAGCACCGAATAGTCCTATTCGAGAAGAGGACCAGTCTCTGGAAGAATCTCGAAGGTCAGTTCAATTCTTGAGGTGTTTTCAGACTCAATAAATATCTTTTTTAGAAATTAAAATACAGTCCATCCTGGCTTTCATTTTCATCTAAGCTAAATACACAATTGAATAGTTTAATGCTTCAATCGCAATAGCCATCAATTCAAATTTTCTGTTGACCTCAAAATATAAGATGAATTTAATGTGTACAAAATTGAACATTAATGACCAATTTTGATTTCAATTTATGCTATTTTTAGTCCGGTCTATTTAGACCAAAAAATGAGAGTGAAGTTAAATAAAGTCCCAACAAGCTGAATTTCTGTGAAGTTGTTCAAAACATAATTATAAACAATGTCTAAAAGTTCCTCATCATTCCCCTGTGAGGAAAAATTTTATTCGAGGTCAAATGTCAAAAAAATGAGTTTTTCGCGATTTTCAGCAAAACGGTAAGTTTTATGATAAAAGTATCTCAGACAAAAATGTAGATCATAAAATTATCTATAAAAAATGTATCAATACTTTTTTTCTTAGGAGCCACCGTTTCTGAGATATAACGATTCAAAAAGTTATAACTACGCGCTAAGTACATACACTACCTCATAGGTGGCGTGGAAACGTGTGCATATTATGAAGATAACGACTTTTATATCTTTTTGAATCGTTATATCTCAGAAACGGTGGCTCATAAGAAAAAGTATTGATACATTTTTTATAGATAATGTTATGATCTACAATTTTTGTCTGAGGTACTTTTATGATAAAACTTACCGTTTTGCTGAAAATCGCGAAAAACTCATTTTTTTGACATTTGACCTCGAATAAAATTTTTTCCTCACAGGGGAATGATGAGGAACTTTTAGACATTGTTTATAATTATGTTTTGAACAACTTCACAGAAATTCAGCTTGTTGGGACTTTATGTAACTTCGAATGTCTAAATAGACCGGACTATTTAATGTTCAGTTGTCATGATCAACCGAAAACAAAGTTTTCAGAAGCAATACGAATGAACAAATCAAAACTCTACTGGAGCATAGAAATGTATATTATGTCAAATGTAGGATGTCTTGTACAAAATGAGAATGTATATCAATCAAGAATTTATTCTCAATTCAAAATGAGGTTGACGGAAAAACCTCGCTCCGCTCACCTCTTGGCCATTAATCCCTGTAATTAATAAACTAGTCGATTGAATAACTAGGTACTAATGAAATCTATGAAATTACCAATGACATATCATTGCTGATATTTATTTCATTAATTCATAATGAATTCTCTTGGAATTAATCGTAGTATCTGCTATATCGTAGTTGCCGTCATTTTATTTAGCCAACTATCATTTTGTGTTCTACGATGCCAATACCACAAAAAAAACAGTTCCACTTAGAGTAACACCATAAAACGAAACCATGGAAAAAATCATTAACTCAAGTGATGTTGAGCCTCAATTCAAATCTAGCCATAAAGCATTCTTTCCACCATATTGTTTCGTGAATATCAGTTCTTTCTACTAATCCTGTAGTGAAGTATTGAAATTTCAAATTAACTACTATTGAAATTAGAATTTGGAGTCATCATTTCATGTGGATAAATCAATAAACATTGACACACTTTTCTTGAGAACTCAACAAGTTACGTAATACCTTATTGTCTATCATAAAACAAAGTTGAACTGGAAATTTCTTTTAAATGTTGCTATGAACTTTTTGAACAAAATAAAGCTACGGATTTTCAATCTAAACTTTAGTATTCCTATATCATATAATAGAGTAATCTACCTGAACAGAACTGTACGAGTATAGTTTGTTGGGCAGTGATGAGATTTATATTAGGTTCTCATCACGATACACTCACTAAGTGTATCGTGATTCTCATTACTTTTTGGGTTTTGTGTGTTTGTTTTTTCAAATTAATTTTCATTATATTCAGCAAAAACTATTAAAAAAATGAAAATTTGAGAAGAGAAGAAGCCTCTAGAATCCAATTGCTGACGTCACTTATACGGAAAGACAAAGTTTTTTATTGAGGTTTACATCCCTTACATTGAACGTAAAAATGTAGATATGGTGCCCCATTTAAATTTTCCTGTGTTGATAATGTTGAATTAACATTTCTGTTTTGTTTAATCGACAAGGCATTTTGTATTACAATTTTCGCGGATATGTTATGAAAGTGTGTTGAATGTAGCAGCAATGAAACTGAGAATATGGATTTGATTAATCGAAATTATAAAGATTTCTATGTGAAATTTCAGTTGTTTCAAAGTTATTTTTGAATAACACACATTTGAAATTTTGTTATTATAAATAGAAAAATTTCTTCAAAAGAAACTAGTACCTCCAAAATAAGGTTGTAATTTAATAGGCCATATTCAAATATCACAAGAGATTGTTTAAGATTATTCAATCTGAGAAATACCCATACATCATAATATATTCAGGGAAATTTTGCAATTAAAGCGAATTAATACAAAATACAAGTTCAATAAAATATATTCAATTGTTGAAATATGATGATGAGCTAGACAACATCGTAAACGAATAAAAAATTTCTCTTTTCATTACTATTCTTCATTTGTATGATAATGGGATGTTATGAACTATAAAACACACCCATGTTGTCACCTTTAGAATTAATGAATGGATAATTCAACAATGTACCAGTATTATTTCTACACTAAAAAGTTCATTGCTTGAATGATAATTATAGATATTCGAATTATTATATCGATGAAATCAAAGATATCTTCGGAAGAAATCTGAATTTTTCATAGCTTTTTGAGCTCTTGTTCTACTTAAACGAGTGGTATAATCGTTTTGCCCAAATTCGATTCTAGTGAAATTTATTTGGCGAATGAAGATTGATATACTGAGTGTTCATGTAGAATTTTAAGGCCATAGTGTTAACAGAACCATAGAAAATTCAACTGGAATATTGAAAAAAACTCTATATTTCCATTACAGGATATTGGATTCGAGTAAAATTCATTTCAAGTTTTCTGTTCAAGTCTACAACTAAGCTAATGAATTTCATGTATTTGGGTGGTTTTTTCCGGATGTTATAGTAATTAAAGACCGGCCTTACTGTTATTTGATTCGAATGTATTGAAAAAATTGGTTTGCAATTGTTAATAAAGACCGCAACTTTTGATATCAGCATAAAAAATGTCTTTTGTGACCAAAGTGTTAAAATTAACGTTGAATTCCACCTAGTGATTATCACCTAGGTCCTAGAATATTACAACTCGGTGTCAAACAGTCAGTAGACAAGTGGATCAGTAAGAGAGTGTCCAATGAACTGATATCTGAAACTGTGTTCTATAATGGATAGTGTATAATGTGATTTCTAGATGGATTAAGTTTGAAAACTGATTTCAAGTGAGTGTGAAGCTCTTAAGTGAGGTCAGTACAGTTATTGTATAGGGGAATACATTGATCCATTAATCACAAGTAAATGATGAGATTATGAATCACTGTAGTCAGATGCTTCATAGATTTAGCTTTGATATAATATTCTTTAAATTAATATTTCTTCAGTATTCTTAAGTACTCCAACTAACAAATATGGGCAAACCCTGTCAGTCGAGGGCCAAATCTACTTTTATGATATCAATTGAAGCAATTTTTATTACAAAATATACAATGACCAGTTCTCCAAAAATTTCTCACGAGTCAACTTGATTTTTTCCATTACGCATGTCATAGAAGGGTCTTGTTGCGGTGGCCAAATGTTGAAATCTTCAAGAAATATATTCATTAGTCGTGGATAAAGTATAGTAAGCTACTCGCGTATAATGGCTATTATTCACTCGGTGATTTTGGCCACTCGCCTACGACTCGTAGCCTAAACTTCACCTCTTGAATATTATTCAAGAGGTGAATGATAATGATAGCTATTAAGCTATCATTATCCGCTCGTTGCATAATACACTATTTTGTGCGTTTGATCCTAGCTTGGTTATTGAAATTTCATAATTTCTGTGCAATTTTCAGTTCAGTTTTGACATAAACCATCGAGTAAATTCAAAATCAACGATTTGATTGCCCGATCAAGCTTTGTGAAAGCGGGGGATAGTTTTGCAAAAATTCCGCAAGCTCCTTATTCTGAACTTAATTATGTTCTGATATAAGGAGATAAAAATCTTTAGAATTTTTCAATTCCAGATAATTAAGTGTCTGGTCTCTACAAAGTTTATTGGAATATTACAGTAAAAATGCCCTAAGCACACGTGCAATAGTACCTAGCTAGTTGTTGACGTAAAATTCTTGAGGATGGAACATGGATTAATATCTTCTATCTCCATCATTTTTGTTTCTCCTATTCAACTTTTCAGCCAGCCGTCGCCAAGAAAATACTTACCTAGAACTTGCATCTCTCAGAAAAGAATTTGTGATTTTTAACAGTTTTCAAAAACAATAAACGATGACTTGATTTAATCAGTTGTCAAACGAATTATTTGTTTTTTTTAAGCTGGATATTATTATAGGAGGCCCTATTATTTTGAGATCAACAGATGGTTGACTGGATGGAATTTTCAGTAATTGACATGAAAGTTGCTTCTTTAATTTCTTACTTCTCAGTTTTTCTTCTTTTTATATTACGGAAGCTTTACTCAATAAAATCTTGTGTTCTTCATATAAATCATGCTGAATAAGATTTTATATATTAGTATCTCCCTGTTGAGTTAATTCTTTATGTTTTTTGATTCGAATCTTTGAAGGTCCTTTAGTTCCTTCAATATAGGCTCTTCCACACTCATAAGGCACTCCATATAGGTACCTATGGAATTTTTAGTGAGTTGATTTTCATTATCAGGTTTTATTTTAGTTAGATTAGCCTCTGATAGTATTTTGAGTCCTGAATGCTATTCCCACATTATAATTACAGTGCAACTTCCCTTTATCGAAAGCGCTAAATCCGCAAAAAAATTCGTTATAAACAAATTTCGTTGTACGGAAAATTTGTTTCTATAGTTGGCAATGTCGCAGACTTCACTGATAAATTTAAGTTTATCATTCAAACTTAAGCACTTCCTTCTTTTCGACATGTTCGCACAACTTTTCACACTAGCGTAATGGTTAGATTGAAACCAGACAGCCAGGGCTTTATTTAAAACTGTTTCAGTAGGATCTCTCTGCCCGCCGTAATGGGCCCCACTTACTTCGTTCTTCTACGCCGTTTTTACCCGACGGTTTAAAAACGGTCGGGTAAAACTGCCGCAAAAACGAAGTGTATGGGCTAAAAACGGCGCACTTACCCGACGTTACAAATTTCAGACGAGGCCTGATTTTCATGACGTTTTTAACCGTCGGGTAAAAACGGCGCAGAAGAACGAAGTGAGTGGGGCCCTTAATGATTAAGTTTAAGGTTTTTTCGGAAAAAACCCACCCTTATTCCTTCTTACCAATACCCATTCAAAGGGTGATATTCTTTGAATATTTCGTTATAGAGAGAATTTGCTTCGTTTGAGAGGGCGTTTTTAAGATGGAATTTGTATTCAAGGTGCAATGTGTTGTACAAAATTCGTTATACAGACGTTCGTTATAGGGAAGTTCCACTGTATTTCCAATTCTTCTAATCCTTTTTGATAATCCTGACGATTGCTGTTCGAAAAGTTGAATACAAGTAGCAAAATAACCCTTAGCCAAATAGTTTTTCAATACAATCATAACTACACTTCTTGATTTTCCGGTCAGACTCAGATGTGAATGACTGGCCAGGTGGCAACTAAAAATTCACATCGACAAAAAAGGAAATAACACTTTTGATAGGTACATGACACTCCTCTTTACTATAAAACCAATGAAGCCATCATTCATACTTCTTTCAAGAATCATATCATATGTTAACTGAAGCATAAAATCATGTCTACTTACAACCTAACTTTACTTCCTCTTTACATGTATCCACATAGAAAAATCACACCAGTATGTCAAATACACTGACAAGTCTCTAATGAAAGATTAAATAATGAACCAAAAATGTAAATCAATAAACTTATTGGTCACTAACCACCAGCTCATTAGGTCCGTCAATCGCACTACAATTCATCAATTTGCTTGTTTATATTTCGCACTAGTTTGTGAAGCACTCTCGATTTAACCGCTTTAACCACATTTAACCAAGTCTTCAGGTAGACAAGATGAAGTTCCAACTTGACCACGCCTCTGGTTTTGGATTGGTTCCTTCAGAAGACCATCATGGTACCACTCGTTTTGGTGCGACCACTAGGCCGGTACATGGTACATCTGAAATGACTTCTCAAAATAAATTTTTAATGTTTGTTTTCTACTTAGTACATCGGAATAATTTTTCTTGAACGTGGTATGGTAGATGGTAGATGACGATGGTAAGTAATTATTGATGATAGTGATTGAGTCAATAGTCAATAATGGTCAGGGCTTCGTTTCTAAACAAATGTTACTATGAGAGAACTTACATATTTAAGCTGGTACGATAGTTTCAGCTTGTAATAGTCAGGTGAAGAAAAGTAATATTTTTTTAAGTATTTCTTAATAGACTTGAGGAAGACACTGGTAGCACCCGTTCTCCTTAAACGAGGGCTATATCGTTTTGCCCAAATGAAGAATCCCTTATAGACTACAGGCCCGTGTTGAAAAAATTATGGGTCATTTGTACCACCTGGTGACCTATCTAGAACGATGAAAGAGCATAAAATGATAAGATTCAGCACTATGCCGTCACTTGTAAGCTGTCCAACTGAGTACAGGTGAGAATTCGAAAGTACAGGTAGAGTGAGTACATTTTGGTCACAAATTTTTGTACGGCATTCTTACTATCGATAGATCCGTCAAAAATAATAAGAACACGCGTAGCGCCGTAAAAAAATGTGGAGCCACAAAGTCGAAATTTTTCTTTAATTTTCCAACAATTACCAGGGTGAATTTGGTCATTTGATTTTGTACGGCATCTGTGTCAAACAATTTCAATACTGCTTCTAATCCATTATTCCGCAATGCCGTACAAAAATCATGCGTTAAGGGGAAAAAATTTAGGGTTGAAATCCCCTCTCTTTCCGGTATCCAGGGGGTGATGTGACACAACATGAAATAAATTTATTTTGAAAGTATTTTATGCAAAGATAATATTTTTTATATGCCGTACATTTTCGTTGGTTCAAAGGGGAAAAAAAGACAGGCCTGTAGTCTATTATTTCCATAACAGGATAACCGATTCAATCGAAATTTATTTTGTGAATCGAGACTGATATACAGAATATAGGCGATCGCTCAATTAGTTTCTCGCTTAACCGCCTGTTGGGGTCACCGAGCCCAATTCAATTTTCGGAAGTTTGTAAAAATACTCATGAAACATAAAGGATATTATGATGAATTTTAAAGTTTTCTCCTCATTTCACATAATCAAGCATATTCAATAATTGATTTTTGAAGTATGTGGTACCGTTTTAATGCAAAACAATTTAAGAAAAGCCCTGGGCAGAAGCTTTTGAGCACTCGTTCATTGGTGGAGCAATAAATTTTTAATGTTTGTTTTCTACAAGTACATCTGAATAATTTTTCTTCGTCGTGGTATGGTAGATGACGATGGTATTTAATTATTGATGATAGTGATTGAGTCAATAGTCAATAATGGTCAGGGCTTCGTTTCTAAATAAATGTTGCTTTGAGAGAACATACATATTTCAGCTGGTACGACAGTTTCAGCTTGTGATTGTCAGGTGAAGAAAAGTAATATTTTTTTAAGTATTTCTTAATAGACTTGAGCAAGACACCGCTTGCTTTTTGAGCGCTCGTTCTCCTTAAACGAGTGCTATATCGTTTTGTCCAAATGAAGAATCCCTTATTTCCATAACAGGATAACCGATTCAATTGAAATTTATTTTGTGAATTAAGACTAATATACATAACTAGCTTTTACCCGCGACTTCGTCCGCATAAGTTTTTGTGTTTTCTCCCGGCTGTAAGTCCCCCTGCAACAATGTCCCACTATCGTGTTCCAGTCCTCAACTTCACATCAAAATTCATTCAAAAGCAACTTAAGCTACATAATGGATAGCTCCGAATGTTTTTCAGTAAATATAAAAAGTAAAAAATGTAAATCGGTTTAAAAATACTACTTACTACCTACTTGCCAACCCTATGAGTTTCGATCCAAGTAAAACTATTAAATAAAGACAGTTGCATCAAAATGTTATCACAAATTCTCTAAATTATGGCGCCTACCGACCCTCTAAGTTTGAAAAGTGAACAAATACTAACTTGAAGTCTTAGTAACACTCAGTTAAAAAAAAACATCAAAATAATTTCAGTAGCTATGGCGTCATGCGCTTCTTGACACGATCACGCTAGATTTCCGCGGGAATGAGGTATTTTCCCGCCGTAAAAAGTAGCCTGTGTCCGTGCCTAGGATCCTATCTTATATTAACCAAGGTTTATAAAAATCCGTTCAGACGTTAAGGCGTGAATGAGGTAAACTTTTAAAACAAACGATTAAAAATTACTAACTTAATTAGTTTTCTGCCTACTGCCTAAGCCTTAAGTACGATAGCATGAATATTAATAGCCCATATCCTTTTCTAGGTTACCATCTATCACCTAACTAAATTCCATCAAAATCCGTTCAGCCGTTTAGGCATGATAGAGCAGAATTCCCAGCAAAAACCATAAAAAAATCACTAACTCAATTCAGTTTTCTGCTTACTTCCTACCCCCTAAGTGATATAGGGATGAAAATTGTAGCAATGGAATCTAAGTTTATGGAGGCGAATACCAATTCTTGTTTTTCAATTTCCTGTCGGACAGGTAAATATGTAGATTTCATTAGTATCGAAAGGAGTGGACCACACGCATATTTTATCTCTGGAACAGGTAAGCAAGCGCAACCATAAGCAAATATTGTATAACAATAAAGACTGGAGCCTCTAATAGGGTCACCCTGAAGAAATTTGGGAAACACCAATACTGCGGAAGCTTTGTGGAATTTTTTTCAAGGATTTTATGATGGAGGATTTCCGAACTGATGCAATATATCGGGTTCAGGTTTGCCGATTTTTTTCTCGCTCAAGACTGGAATGAGAATACAGGGTGTTTGTGAATGAGTGCGACAAACTCCTACGCTAAATAAATAATATTTTCATTTATTGGTGTATTTCATTATCTGACATGCAATTAAGAATTTTATGTTCATCATTGACACATATACGAGTACCTAATGGTCTCAATTCGAAAATAAGGTACTCCACTGAGATATTTCAACAATCATTTTTGAAATCTTCATTCAATTCGTAATAAACAATATTTATTTTTCCGTATGGGGCACCGTTTTTATGCAAAAATATCTCAATGTAGCGTTGCTACTATATTTTGTTGTTATAGTAACGAAAAATACGCGCTTAGATTTTTTTTGAGCGCTCGTTCTACGATTGCTATATTGTTTCACCCAAATGTCTGAAATTTTCGAATTTTTAGCCGAAAATGCACGATAGCTTTCGGAGGGATTGTCCTAGAGGCTTGCGATTTTCAGGGTGAGTTCTGTTTCCAAATGCTTCGGTTGAGTTCGTTAATCAGCCAAATCGTGCAGGGTGTTCCATAAAAAATTGACATTCAAAATTTTTGTACCTCGATATCTTAGAAAATACGAAACTAATCAAAATGAAATGTTGCGGCCACATGCAAGATGTTCATAATAAGCCTAATGCAAAATTCCGTGATCATAGTGTATACAGAACCATAGAAAATTCAATTGGAATATTGAAAAGAAGAAACTTCATATGATCATAAGAAGATGTCAGATTCGAGTGAAATTTATTTTGTGAATGAAGATTGATATACTGAATGTGCATGCAAAATCTTGTTTCCATAGTGTCAACAGAATAATAGAAAATTTAATTCTTATATTGAAAAAAAGAATCTTTGTATTTCCAACTCAGGATATCCGATTCGATTGAAATTCGTTTTATGAAAGAAGACTGATATACTGAATTTTCACTTAAAGTTTTGGGGACATTGTGTTAACAGAACCATATAAAATTCAATTGGAATATTGAGAACAAGAATCTAAATATTTCCATAACACGATATCCGCTTCGAGTGAAATTTTTTTTTGAATAGAGACAGATATACTGAATGTTTGTGAGAAATTTCAAAAAGATCGCATCATCAGAATCATTTTCATTAGATATTTATTTTTCACATATGTACCTATTTCATTTTCTGAATGATTTCCAGAATGTAATTTCGATTGTGCTAGGTTCTATATCCATGTTTGTTATTAAATCTCAAGTCCCGTTTAAAATTTGAGGTAATAGTCTAATTGCTCAACCAGAGAACTAGCGCTCAAAGCTCCTGCTCTGGGCTTTTCTTAAAGATTTTTGCATGAAAAATGTGCCTAATACTTCAAACATCAATTAGGTATTGAATCTCCTTGATTATGCGAAATGAGGAGGAAACTATAAAACTTTTATCATATCTAATAGGTTTGTTCCAACAGCTGACTTTTGTACGGTAATTTGACGGTCACGAAACTGTTAGTAATCGATCTTATGCGCACGTCTAAACTTTGACCGTACAAGAACCGTCCAAACAGTACTTGCTCCAGACCAGGGATCGAAATGACGATCACAAAACCGTTCCACTCACGGTCCCGAAACAGGATGGAACAAAAACGAAACCGTTCTCAAACGATACATTTTCAGTTGGAACACATTTTTATCTATTGCGCAGAATCCTGACGATCATTGTACGGTCAATTCTTGAGTTGGAACAAACCTATTATCATGTATGTTTCAGTTTCATGAATATTTCAAAAACTTCTGAAAATTGAATTGGTCTCGGTGACCCCAACAGGGGTCACGAGAAACTGATTGAGCGCTCGCATAGATTCAGTATATCAGTCTAAATTCACAAAATAAATTTCAATTGAATCGGTTATACTGTTATGGAAATATAGAGATTCTTCTTTTCAATATTTCAATTGAATTTTCTTTGGTTCTGTTCACACTATGGCTACAAAATTCCGCATGAACATTCATATCCACTTTCATCTATAAAATACATTTCATCCAAATCGGATATTTCTTTATGGAAAAATGAAGTTTCTCCTTTTCAATATTCTAATTGAATTTTCTATGGTTCTGCTTACACTAAAGCCACAAAATTTTGCGTGAAGCCCATTATGAGCATCTTGCATATGACCGCAACTGAGCCCCACGGACAGAATTGAGTTTGACCCTATTGTTTGAAACTATTTTCGGCTCAAAATTCTAAAATTACAGAAATTTGGGCTAAACGATAGAGCACATGTTTAGTAGAACGAGCTCTCAAAAATGATTCTTATTTGGAATATCTCAGAGGCGTACAACTTTTCTCGGGTCAGTTTTTAAGTAAAACTTCACAACTTCACATCAATTATTATTGAATCTGCTAGATTATGTGAATTGAGAAGTAAACTGTAATAGTATATAACATTACTAGCAAGGTAAGAGGGTTTTTACTGGCGAATGGAGGATATAATTGACGAGCCGCAGGCGAGTCAGTTACCTCCTTGAGCCAGTAAAACCCGTTACCTTGCGTGTATTGTATCATAATATCATGTATGTTTCATGAATATTTTTACAAACTTCTGAAAATTGAATTGGACCTGGTGACCCCAACAGCCGGCTAGGCGAGAAACACAAATTGAGCGCTCGCATATTTTCAGTATATCAGTCTTGATTCACAAAATAAATTTCAATTGAATCGGTTTTTCTGTTATGTAAATATAGAGATCGAGATTCATTCGATAGTAATTGTGCTAACGGACGACCGAACGGCCCCACGGACAGAATTGAATTTGACCACGAATTCATCATCAGGTGGTCAATCCCTATCGTTTGAGACCATTTTTGTCTATATACGATATAGAACTCGTTTGAGGAGTACGAGCGCTCAAAAATAAAAGAACTAAACGAAAAAGATATCGATTGATATTCTGAGAGTATTCTGCATTTCTGAAAAACTTTATAGGTTTTCACTCCCAGTCTTTGACTGAAAACCTATATAGTTTTTTAGATGAACGAAAAAGGTCAGTTCCTCGAAGAAATCAGTAGATACCTATACCCATAAACAAGTAGTATATTTAGGTCATGCAGAAGTCTAATATCTCCCTATTCCAAATTTATGAAACTTCTCAATAACTAACAATAGGTACAATTCTTTCAGCAACTTTTATTGAATCTCGATGTGCCTCCTGCATACCTATCCATCGACTACCATAAAAGTAGTCGGTTGGTACCACTTCTTCGCCGCATCAAAGATGCCGATTGTGGACCAATAAAGATATTAAAAGTTATTGCACCTGATACCTGTTCTTAACCTCTATAAACTCGGGTTATATTACGCGTATTCAGTCTAATAAAATTCTATGCCGGTGATGTTTATTTCTGTGTTCGATAAATTAGTTTTTTTGTTGTGAAGATTTCCATTTCGCCAAACGGAATAGTAAATATTATTTCATTTGTTTTATGTTGAATATAAATGAGATTTCACTGAAAAATGATTGTCTTTGTCTGTATGTTTCTAATTGACTTGAAGAAATTAATAACGCTGCTCTTGAATGTATTAAGAAAATGATTATTTGAATTTGAATACAATGAGTTTTATGAACTTAACATTCTTGTTCAAATCTTAACCAAAAATCTCAAACTTTTATGTCGTTCCTTCCAGGAGTTATCATGTTAATGGTTCACCGCAATAGGGGAAACCCCGGATAGATGCCCTATTTTCAAATTACCAAAAAAAAATACCAACACGTAAAAAAAATTTATAAGTAGATGCTACAGTCACTCTGAAACTTACTTTTGTAAGGGTTATTGTAAACTGAGGTCGTTTTTAGCTATTGTGTGCGATCATTTCTGCAGCGAACTTCACAAACACGCCGAAGTTTTAGAGGTGAGTATTTACCGCTGTATAACTTTTGAAATAGTAATAAATTCAGTTATTTTTTTTATTACGTCAATACCGTGTTTCATTTAGTGTAAATCTGAGTATAAATGGTTGCTGTTTTCTTTAAATTCATTCAAAAAATTCATGGGCATCTATCACTATTAAAAAAGGTAGTTGCCCTTTAGGGCATCTAAACTAAAACCTTATCTCCTTCGATTCATTGGGTTATTTTTGTTGATTATTTTATTAATTTATTTGATGGATGTGTGGAATAATGCTTTATGTTAATAAGAAGAATTCAATTTTTCGTTTAATATATGATTTTGAAATTCAATTAAAAATGCACAATTGTTGTTAATTCGATCCATGCTGTTTCGGGCATGGAAAATCTCAATGTATTCAGTTGGGTTTTTGGTTCACATAGTATGAAGGGCATCTATCCGTCCCAACATTTTCATGATGAGGCATCTATCCCCAAAGAAATGGTTCCACAAATACCAAATTTTTGGGAAATTTGGGATTGCTATGTTAGAGAAAAGTCTCAGTATTTCAAATCAAATAATGGGGCTACCTATATTCATTGGTTTTCAAAAATATGGGGCAATTTCAAAAAGTGGGGCATCTATCGGGTTCTTCCCTATATAACTTTTGTACACAAAAGTTTTTTTTTCAAAGATACGGGCTCTTTTTAA
Source organism: Propylea japonica (assembly GCA_013421045.1). Lineage (NCBI taxonomy): Eukaryota > Metazoa > Arthropoda > Insecta > Coleoptera > Coccinellidae > Propylea > Propylea japonica. The sequence continues at coordinate 36,825,499 of CM024246.1, forward strand.
TTGAAAAGTGACTAGGTTTTTATTTGTTTCTGAAACCGGTATAGATGTGCGAATGAAATTCGATGATTTTCAAGTAGTTTTTCCGCATTTTCTGACATGCAAATAATAATTTCGTTCTCATCGTTGGCGTACATACACGTATTGATCTCAAGTTTCCAAAGAAAAACATGATATTCCACTGAGATATTTCAAACTACAAATTCCTAAATTTTTCGATCAATTCATGACATAAATCTCTGTTGTTTTATTTCGTATAGTGTGCCTTTTTCATATAAAAATAAAATATCTTAACGAAGCGTCGCTACTACAAAATGTGTTGAAGTGACGAAAAAACGCGTTGATATGTTTAATTTTTTGCATAAAACGGCGCACCATACGAAGAAAAAGGCAAGAAAATTTTTTCTCAGAAATTGAACGATGAATAAAAAAAAATTGTTGTTTTAAAATATCTCGATGACGCCCCATTCCGGAAGTTATTGTGTTGTTAGTCTACCGGAGCATAAGTCGAAAAAACAATATTCTTTTTGCCGATTTGTTATTTTAGGTATATCTGGTAAAACCAAAAATTCACCAGAAATTATGAATATATTCCTGAAATTTTGGGTTAGTGAATTGACCTTGAATTCTGGTTCTCAAAATATTGGATAAATGAACTTTTGAATCCCCGGCTTATACAGGGTGTCCCGGAAAATGTGGGAAATCTATCGGATTCAGTTGTACATAAGAAATGAAGATGACAAGTTCCCATAATTTTTTTTCCTAGCGGCCCTCCCTATGAAGATACGACCTCCTAAATGACGCCACTGGAAATTCATTTTAGTGGAATAAATTTCAATTATGTACCTACTTCTTTCATTATTTTTTCACTAAAACGGTTCATTTTATCGACACTGAACAAGAATAGTTACCTTTTCTTTAGCTTATTGTTCAAGGTATCCAAATTTGTTTTTTAGCACCTTATCATACAGGGTGTTAAAAATGTAAGCATTAAAATGTACAACCCAGTCCGCCCCTGGTAAACTGAACAAGCTAATTGAAATTTGAGTGCGGTGATTCAAGAGGTCCTTGATACTATTACATCATATCAAATTTTCATCAAATTATATCGAGTTGTATGAAACTTATTCCATATTAAAATGGATTTCCAGTGGCGTCATTTCGTATCTACCTAGGGAGGGCCGCTAGAAAAAAAAATATGGGAACTTGTCATCTTCATTTTTTATGTTCTATCTGAATATGAGAGATTTCCCACATTTTTCGGGACACCTGTATAAGAATTATTCCAGCGATTCTCCAATCGAAATAGGAAATAGTATGTATGTATAGTAAAAGTGCAGTGAATAAAGTTGAATGAAATCACTGTATTCTTTATTACCTTTTTTAGTTGCATTGCATGTACTGTCCTACTGGGTGTCCTAAATTCGTTGTTTAATGAGGGGATCTCAGAAACCCGATGAACTTAAAAAAAATGTAATGAAGAAAAATTGATTACTTCAATGAATTTCTACTGCAAAAAGTGCCTGCATAGTGTTTTAGTTTCATGTTTATAACTTCAGTAATAAAGAAGTTATGAGAACTTCTCATTTAACGTCATTTTCTAATTTTCTCTAATAGCTCGAAAACAGTTTGACTTAGAAGGTTGCGGTTCTCACCAAATGAATTCTCCCAAAAATCGAACCCGAAAATGTGCCTTCCATTTTGTTCTAGCTCATCGTGTTTCTGACATCCTCTCACTAGACAACGACTTTAGGACACCCGCTACAATGGTAGTAGCATTGTATAAAGAATGAAGCTCAGATCAACTAAATTTTTCTTTATCTGAGGAATTAATTCTTTAAGTTGCAAACAAAATAACCTACTAATATTGTATGAAGGATTCATTCCTCAGATAAATAAAATTTTGTTGATCTGAGATTCCATTCTTTATACAATGGTAGTAGGTTATTTTGGCTGCAACTAACCATATGCCAATGATTTATCTTTGTTTGCCTATTTAGATTTCAGGAATGATGGTTATTTCAGGAGAATCATCTCTCAAGATGACTTCGTTTGTTTGAATTATTGTGTCTATAATTTTCTTTAAAAAATTATATATCACGAAACTTGTGTCAATGTCTTTTATTCTTAGTTCACTTCATATTTTTCTCCCAATTTGCAGAAACTTCGCTTTCCTTACACAAATAAGAAACGTATATTCACATATGATTGTTTATTCAAGAAATAAATATTATAAAAACATTATACATATATAAATAACATCTGTACAGGTTATGAATCACACATACAATATCGTTTGTTAATCAGACGTCATAAAGTAATGACAATACGATTTTCGAACCGATACAGCATTTCGAAAATTGCATTTTTCGAATTGACAAACAGTGTAGAGTGTTGACCCTATTGTTATAATTATACATATTTGGCTATTTTTATAATCCCATGCAAAGGCGATCGAAGTCAAGAAAATGGCTGATATATTCGTCGATATCCAAGCAAACAGTCAAGAAGATCACATCCGGGTCACATTGCGAGTCCCTTATAAATATCGTTCAGGTCCATTCGAAACATCTGAAAAAAGTTCATCATCGTTCAGTATTTTTCAAGGATTGATTGAAAAAACAGTAGTTAAGTACACCTAAACCATTCTACTTGAAAGATAGTACCTACTTCTACCAAATTTACAAAGTTTTAGCTGCTGGTTTCACAATTAGTCTATTGGGTTTAAATATAAACTATTTTGATGAAAAATTTAAGAAAATCCCTGAGAAGGAAGGTTTTGAGTCGAGCAATAAGACTATTACCTCAAAATTTTATATGGGATTTGAGATTGATACCAAATATATGAATGCAGAATCTAAGCACAATCGGAATTATATTCTGGAAATTATTCAAGAAATTAAATATATAAAAAATAAATAATCAAAAAAATTAATTTCTATGGTTCTGATGACACAATCCCCTTGAAATTTTGCATGAGCATTCAGTGTATCAGTTTTGATCCACAAAACAAATTTCACTTGAATCGGATATCCTGTTATGGAAATATAAAGATTCCTCTTTCCAATTGAATTTTCTATGGTACTGTTAACACTCTGGCCACCAGATTCTGCATGAACATTCAGGATATTAATCTTTATCCACTCCTATAGAGTAATATGTCAATTATTAAACTAATTTCTATGTGTAATAGTAGCTATAACATAACCGTAGACATATCTATGAACCGAAAAGCGAGTGTTATAATAACACCCGCCCATAACACCCGCTAATAAAAATACCTAGGAAAAATGAAATTGCTTACAGAAAAAATTAATAAAAGTAGGATCGATCCGGAAATCTATTTCAGCCATCAAGATAACGTTCTAGCGATTCATTCCAGATTTATTTTTTGAAAACGTAAATTTTTGAAGTTGCGAAAGTACTTGATTTGATTAGTTAGAGACTCTGATTTGATTCCCGACCACAGAGTACAGAGGTTTGGCGGTTGGACGAAATGTTGTCAACACTTTTGACAACTGTTGAAATTTTTTTAAATGCAGATTAATTCGAATTTTACTGAAGAAGTCGTGGATAAAGTATAGTATTCAATTCGCGGTAATGCTCAAAACACACTCGATGAATTACGCCACTCGCCTGACGGCTCGTGGTGCAAAATTCATCTCCGTGTGTTTTAACCTGCATTACCGCTCATCGAATAATATACTATTATTCATACAATAAATATCATTCGAATCGGATATTTTTTTATGTAAATATGAAGTTTCTTCTATTCAATATTACAATTGAATTTTCTATGGTTCTGTTTACACAATTTCCACAAAATTTTGCATGAAGCTCATTATGACCATATAACATATGGGCACAACATTTCGTTTCGATAGATTTTGTTTTATCTGAGATATTCAGGAACACAAATTTTTATGGAATATCCTGTACGATTTGGCTCAATGAAAAATGTCCTAGGTCTAGGTATATCAATTATTTGTATCCACTTTACGTTATTCATTGATATTACTATACACTCTACAGATTGCTATTACCCCTCTATTAGGATAGAGAAACCTTTTCAATAATTAAAAATGATGAGCAACGACAAGAACAAGCCTTATTTTGGAAAAGTTAAAGCTGCTTATGAAAATAACACAAGAACTGCAGAGCAGGATGAATGTACAAGTGTCTTTATATCAGATGAACTAAATCTTGTAAATAGGGAAAAAGGTAATAGAGATCACCAAAATTGGGGGAGTGTTTTTAATGCCAAAAAGTAACAACAGGAGATCTCATGTTTATCAGCTTATAGCAAATTAATCTAAATACTTTTCCAAGACTCACCTTAATACCTATATCCATTTCCGTTTCCTCCATTTCCTCCATTACCAGCAGGTCTGCCACCACCGTTACCTCCAGGGTATCCACCGTTACCTCCACCGTTAGCGGCAGCTTCAGCGGCTGCGTTTTCCTCCAAAGACTTGAGGATCTCTGGTGGGATTGGAGGTGGGGTTGGGAGATGGTCTCCCTTGGGTACGAAACCATTTTCGTCAGCGGTATATTCGAGGTTGATCACTGTGCCATCTGGGGCTGTGTAGGAGAAGGAGCCAACAGCTGATTGGATACCTTCTTCGCCACCTGGTTTGAGTTCGCCTTCTTCTTGGGCTTTGATGCCGTTGCTTGTTTCATAACTGCAAGAACATTGTGAGATGGTAAAAGTTAAGGTACACATAAAATGAATTGTATTGGATCAAATGTGAGATAGATTGTTGTGGTGAAATATACATATTCCATTCCTTCTACTTATTGAACTCCACAGATATTCTTTTGAATTTTGTTACTAATTGAGTAGATGTAGAAACTCTGGGTATTTGGAACCCAGTAGTTTGTGAATTGTTGAGAGCCTCACGTTCCACTGAAACCTTGAGGTCTATTGTGCCCCATATCAGAGCTTTTGTTGAGCCAATTCTCACCATATCCTTTCTAAGATGTCCTGTTAGAAAACAGGCGAGGAGGCGTAACTTATTTTTGCTGAGAACCAAATACATTCCGAGAAGATTCCTCGAGAGTATTTCTGTTTCAGTTTTTTCCTTCTCGTGATTGACCACAAATGGCTTTGGGGCCATTAAGTGTGTTAGCCTTTTTGTTTCCTTTGATTTCTGAGAAACAAGAAACCCAGACTGAAATGATCCTGTTGTTCTTGCCTACTTCATTGAATTTTCTTCGGATCTCTCATATGACTTTTGAGTCGATGACAGTTTAGTGCTTCTCCCAGAAAAAACACTCGAAAGAGAGCCTAACGATAGTGTACACTATTGTGGTTTCAGAACCATTAATTTTGAATTTTTGAATAATGTATTCCTTTTCCCAATCTTTCTTCGCCCATTGCATCGAATCGAAGTTCTTCTCGAGTTCTCTCTACTGTCAGCTCATAGTTTCTCCAAGTAGATTAAGATGTTTGATTATACTGTGACATAGAAAGGTTCAAATCAAACTCCACAGCGGATAGCCTTTGTGATTTGTCCTAATGAATGATCATAAATTTAACTTTCGTGTTATTGAGTGGATTGGAGATAATTAAGGGGTTATATTCCCTTGCGACCTTACGCTCTATTTTGCCTAGATCATAGCTGTTTTCGAAATTCAGCTACAGCACGCTCTCCAGTTCCAGAGTCCCAATGAACTTCAGTATCTGCAGTATCTGAGAAGACTTCGAGAAAACTGAATCAGCGTTATTTCTATCATTCTTGGCACCAGGTTCGCATTAGCGAGGCATTCCCTGAATAAGTAACCATACTCTCTTCCTCACAAAATTTACACTTTTCAGTATCTATTAAGCCAATTCTTAGCAAATGCTTCCTTAGGCGACAAAAAGTCTTGTAAGAAATCCATTGCGGAGGCAAAACTGATTCTTACTGAGATCCAAATACTTTTTGGAATTGGCAGTTCAAAGTTCCGAAGGAATGATTAATTCCCGAAAGATTCGGCCAGAGTGCTTCTCTTTCAGGTTCTTCCTTCTGCTTATAGGTCCATTTACCTTTACTACAGACTAGTTCTAGACCAGGAAGGGACATATGTGCTTTCTTTCTGACTAGTGCCTCAGCCTCTTCATTTACTTTGATTCCTGAGTGACCAGCAACCCAGACGAAGGAAAGAATAGAGTGAGTAAGTATTTGGTTTATAAATCTAAGAATATAAAAACATATTTCAGTAACTATCATGAGAAATTTTCAAATTCTGAGAATTACCTGTACTTATAACTACCATCTCCATTATTTTCATATTCCTGGGAAATTATCGTGGCTGAGGCATCTGCAGAAGCTCCTGCGCCATTACCGCCTCCCGGTGGCCCATAGGTTGGTCCTGGTCTTCCTCCCCCATTTCCACCTGAAGGTCTTCCACCTCCATTTCCACCTAAAAATGATTAGTTTGTTCAATGAGGAAAATATGTGAGTGTGTTGTCGAAATCTACAATTGACCTCACTGTTCGCAGTGAAGAAAGGCAGTTATTGTGAGTTTATGGATTAGTTAGTTATCATAATATTGCAGAAATTTATTTTGATTTTGAAATAGAAACAATTTCGTAGCTAGCAGAGTTATCAGAGTTATTTGGAATGTCATTGTGTTGGCAAAATTCGGTTAAATTTGGAATAAGTAAGCCTAAACTGATCTTAAAATATACAGGGTGTCCCGGAAAATGTGGTAAATCTCTCGGACTAAGATAGAACATAAAAAAATAAGATGACAAGTTTCCTTTTTTTTCCTAGTGGCCCTCCCTAAGAAGATACGATCTCCTAAATGACGCCACTGGAAATTCACTTCAAGGGAATAAATTTCAATTACTTACTTCTTTCATTTTTTTTTCGAAAACGGTTCATTTCATCGACACTGAACAAGAGTGCCTTTTCTTTAGCTTAATGTTCAAGGTATCCAAATTTGTTTTTTTTAGCACCTTATCATACAATGTGTTAAAAATGTAAGCTTTTAAATGTACAACCCAGTCCGCCCCTGGTAAACTGAACAAGCTAATTGAAATTTGAGTGCGGTGATTTGAGAGGTCCTTAATACTTTTAATAATATCAAATTTTCATCAAATTATATCGAGTAGTTCGAAACTTATTCCACTAAAATGGATTTCCAGTGGCGTCATTTAGGAGGTCGTATTTTCGTTAGGAGGGCCGCTAGGAAAAAACATAATGGGAACTTGTCATCTTCATTTTTTATGTCCTATCTGAATCCAAGAGGTTTCTCACGTTTTCCGGGGCACCCTGTATGTGTTTGAAATAATAGAAATGAGGGAACGGTGACCCCAACGGGCGGTCAAGCGAGTAACTCATTTCATTGCACGCTTGTTTAAAAGGCAACAGTGTGCTATGATTTTACCCGAAAGTCTGTATTTTTCAAATTTTGGACCAGAAGAGGTCCACCCTGTATAAAAATGAGTATTAATGTAAAGAATTAATTTATGTACCTTTATCCCGGAAGACATAATTCTATCTTGAAGAAAGATGCGAACATTTGGCATATTGATGACTGGTCATGATCATTCGCTGACCTAACAGACTTTCACTAAACGGTCATAACCAATTATTGAAAACTAATTAACCGAAACAAGTAAGTATCCACTCATCTTACATTACATTGCCAAATCAATCCGCGTGGTATCTTCGAATATAGTAATTCTAATTGCTTTTTTATCAGATTCCACGTTTCAATAGCCAATAAACCAAAGAACATGTATCTTCACTTGAGAAATGAAGAATATGGATTACCAATTGGTACTTATATTCTTCCAAGTTTGGTAATGATCTGAATTCTTAAACAGAGTTTGAGTATATTGAGAATGTCACGAATTGCGAAGATTTAAGACTAATGTACCCATGTAACACTTGAACACTTGATTTACCTGACAGCTTTTGAATAATTTGAGCGACAGATTGATAGATGGGATATAACATGCATATACTATACAGGTTGTTATTGGAATAGAATTATATCTAAAGGGGTTTACCATAAGAGGTGTTATTTTGAATAGCCCGCTTTTTTGGTAGATGTCACGTTTGAAGATGTCATTTTTTTTACATTTGAAAAGTAGAAACTACGCCATTAATATAAATGGAATGATACACGCTTCAAGAATGCATTGGGTTTTCTGAATTCGCTATAAGAATGGGGAAAATTTGGCAGAGACGGTTCGTAAAACTCGAACATTTTTGGGTCTTCGTGAAGCACCTTGTCGGACTGCAATAAAGAAATTGGTGGACAAATTCGAGCTGTTGGGACAAGTTAGTGATGTGATGAATAAAACCCGTGCACGAGGCTCAAGAACAGCCGAGAATATTGCTGCTGTAGCCGAAAATGTTGAAGAAAACCCAAGTTTGTCCATTCCTTGTCGTTCTTCGGAATAAGGCATTCCATAAACGTCATGATACCGTATTTTGCATAAAGATTTGGGTCTTAAGGCTTTTAAAGTTCAGTTAACACAAGAACTCAAGCCGGCCGATCATCAACAACGTAGTGTCTTTGCTGATTGGGTCGTTGAAATGCATGGAAATGATCCGGAATTCCGTCGAAAAACCATCTTGAGTGATGAGGCCCATTTCCACCTCGGTGGCTTCGTCAACAAACAAAATTGTCGCATCTGGGGATCGGAAAACCCAAGAATTATTGTTCAAAAGCCTCTCTACCCTCAACGTTTGACTCTTTGGTGCGGTTGATGATCCGGCGGAGTCATTGGACTTCACTTTTTCGCAAATGAGGCTGGAGCAACAGTTAAGTTGAAAGGATTACGCTATCGAAAGATGATCAATGATTTTTTATGGCTGAAATTGGATAGTAATTATCTGGACAACGTTTACTTCCAACAAGACGGCACTACGTGCCACACAAGCAACGAAACCATTGATTTTTTGCGGGAAAAGTTTCCGGACCGTGTTATCTCTCGAAGAGGTGATCACAATTGGCCACCGAGATCTTGTGATTTAACATCTTGCGACTTCTTCCTTTGGGTCCACGTGAAAGAGAAGGTCTACGCTAATAGCCCAGCGTCGATTCAAGACCTCAAAGATGAAATTCGTGAGGCTATCGAGGACATAGGGCAGCCACTTTGCGATTTGGTTATGGAAAATTTCATTAAAAGGATATGGTCCTGTAAGCGTGGTAGTGGTGGTCATTTGCCTGATGTTATTTTCCACTATTAACGGAATAGCTTCTTCTTCATAATGAAATAAATATCCGATCATTTATTTTGAAAAATGGCATTTTTCTTTGAACATGAAAATTACACTTCTTATTGGAAAACGCTTTACAATATAGAATCTATAACGAGCAAAAATAAAAAAATTGTGTTCGATTTTTGAAAAAATTTTTTCACAGAAATTCTTAGAAAATTGTGTTCATTCAGAAAATAAAAGTCAATTTGACAACCGCTAAAAAAAATTTGGAACATTGCATGTCTTCCGCCATTTTGTAAAATTTTTTTCGGAGTTCGTCCACTTTTCAGAATAGAGGACCCAAAAATACTGAGATTTGACCAAAAACCGTTACTTCAAGTGTTATACATAACTGACTACACTCATAAGAATCTTGTTCAAAAATGACGTTTAACACCCTGTATCTCGCTTATGCTTCGAAAACGGGATATATTGTATGAGGCAAAAATGATTCTCCCGATGTCCTCTACACGAAAATATATGTTTGTCCAGTTTATGATGAAAAACCCTGTAGATGTGGGAATGATTTATTTCTACAAGTTTTACCATAGGTCAAAAAAAAAATCTGCATAATCAATTGGAATAGTTTTCGATTTGAAGACCGAGGTTAACCGATGACAAGTACGTGATATTATCAATCAAATTCCTGAAAACAAACATAGGTACATATCTTCAATTGTGTAACGAAGAATATCAATGATCCTGTTCCACGTTTGGTAATGATCTGAATTCTTGTAGGTACCTAGTTCAAGTCACCTATCACGATCATTGAAGAAGCTCTGAGTTATCTCAAGAATATGTTGTTAACACCTGATTTATCTGAACCATTTCCATACAATTGGAGAGCACAAGCTGTGTTTGTTGCACAAGGTTCAATGCAAGCAAGAATCAAGATGTATGAGATATGTGGATTGTTACATTACATTGAAGAAGATACTGAGTGATTCCATCGTAATGTTAATGCATTCACGTGAGGCAATAACTGGATTAAAGTTTATTTGTCATCTGATTGAACGTAGACCAAGTATAGATCGATTGATAAAGATTGAACCTTGATTTCCTTGTGTCGCTTTTGTAGAACAATGGAATCAGTTCGAAGAAAAGGTGCATGTTTTGAACAAAAGGTGTGATAGACTCTGTTTACAATGAGACATTAAGAATTATTAGGATATCTATCAAGTTAACGCTTGGTCAATTTCTTTCAATAATAGACATTTATGTAATTGTTATGATGGTTGATCATAGCATTTTTGTTATGTTGGTTTCTTCATATGACAGCATTAAGAGTAGTGTTCAATATACAGGGTGTCCCTTAATTAGACCGACAAACTTCTAGTGAACATTATTATAGATCATATTTTAGACAGATTCCACCCAAATCATATAATGCAAAATTGCTTTGTTAAGGAGCTAGTGCCCTTTGAAGATGACGTCCTGTCCACACTTTTTGCCACATATTCGCAAAACATGAATGCAAATAATTGATATCGAAATTTTTGGCGAGAGAAGATCTTTGTTTGATAAAATTGATTTACCTATATCTTCAACCTAACCATTATCAAGTGAAAATAAATTCAAAACAAAAGTGAACATTGAGTACTTAGTGAAAAGAGAAAAAAATTCAAATCTATTTTTTTTCAGAAATGGTGCATCTGGGCGTTATTATACAAAATCATCTTTTTTCAAGAAAAAATCAGAGCTTATGAATATGATGTAAATCTCGCGAAATAATGAAAGTTAAAAAAGTTTCAACTAAAAATACCCTTCGCCCCCCCCCCAAATGATACGATTGTGCTTGGCATGAAAGAAATACACTCAATCTAATCGATGCGTATTTTTCATATTAGCCAATGTGTAAACTTTCAGCACTTTATGTGACTCCGTTTTGCGAATATGTGGCAAAAAGTGTGGACAGAACGTCATCTTCAAAGGGCACTAGCTCCTTAACGAAGCAATTTTGCATTTTATGATTTGGATCGAATCTGTCTAACATACGATCTATAATGTCGGTCTAATAACGGGACACCCTGTAGATGAAAAATATATATCGTCACTTCAGACAAAATATCATTTTGATTGTGATGAAAAGTGCATCATTCGCTTGAACATAAGTTAATTAAATAATAAATAGTTGGGAGATATTTGGCTTTGTCAATTTAACACAAAATTCGTTGGTTTCATTTTGTAACAACAAATATTGAATAGATAAAATATGTATTCAGAAATCAAGAAAGCGAATAAGAAAATTTCCGCTCATTTTTCATTCGAGTTCCTCATTAGTTATTATATATTTTTTAATTTGAATGAAATGTTCTTTCGTCTTGGCAGAAAAGACTGCATTTTTTCAATTAACTTCGAAAGAATATTCATCAATATTCGACAAATAATTTTTTCAACTCCTTCTTTGAATATTTAGCTAATTTTTGAATTGTTATATTCTAATTTTCATTGCAGATTTTCTGAAAAAAACATTGAATGAATTACCTGCTCCACCATTTCCACCACCTGGTCTGTATGGTGGGGGTAAACCAGCGTTACCACCCCCAGAACCTGCTGCACCATTTGGAGGTAAATAGGTATTTTCTAGCCTAGCAGCAGAACAAACCGCTACCAGCGTTGCAACAATCAACTGAAAAATACATTTATCAATAAATAAAAATTATGGAAATGCGATATCTATACTCGTAAGTTCAAACTTCGCGCCATGATGACGTACGAGCAAGCATTATTAGTGGGGATGGCGATTCACAACAGAGTGCTCACTTGGCATCGTTTAAAACTGTGATTCAAAGTTTAACCAATGACATGAATGCTAACGCGTACGTCACACTCAAACGCCAATTCTGATCATTTGAATTCGCTAGCATATTTAGGTGATTTCAATGTTTTTTTCTCGAAAACAACGAAACAGAAAGTGGAAAATCGCTATGATTTTCAGAGAGCCCATTTTTCTGAAATGATTTTTTTTCTGTCTCACTTTTGAACAATGCTGCTTTTGTCGTAACTGTATCATAAATCTATACTGGATTGTTATTCAAATGATAGATAAACTGTCAATTTATCTGTCAGTATTGAACTCGGTTAGATACTATAATCAATTTCAAGCGGATAACCAATAATAACTGGGGTTATTATTGGTTCAGCCCTTGGTTATTCGTTTTTTTTGTTCTAGAACGAACAACCGTTTTACAATGAAGATATTCTCACTTTTGTGCCATATTTTTCTCAAAGCATATATAATTTTCCTCTTCAATTTCAACAAAAATCTATAGAATTGATTTTGTATTTAACACAATTTTGAACCAATTTTCCCTCAAAAAATTGGTTTATATATAAAATCTCTGCCATAAAAATAACTGACATATTTGAATAAAATGTTTTGCAAAAAAATTCTGAATATAGGTATGTACAATGTACAAAGGTATATTCTCAAATTTATATTTCTTTTCAAACTTCAAAATAAAATATTAAAATTTAGGTAATTTTTTTCAGCTTAGTCAGTGGATCAAACTGAAGATATTTTTCAATCCATTGAGAAATTCTCAGATATTTTTTCTGTTTTCGAGAACCCTGTCTCGCACCCTTAAAAAAACACTTGAACATAATGTTCATGCTTCAACTCACCAATCTCATATTGTTTGTTTATTTTTGTGTCAAGTCACTGAGTAACCACTGTACTGATACCACAATTGACTTGTAGAGCTTTTATATGAATCAATGACAGTCCCACTACAGCAAAATCGATCTGTATGACTTTAAACGAGATCATCTTCAAGAAAAAATACTTGAGATGACACGATCTAATGTGAATGGGTTTGAAAAGGTAAGAGCATATAGAGAAAGGATTCACTTTACAGTATAACTCAACTGATGCAACCGTACCACTTTCAAGGGGACACATTTCAGAAATATTAGGTTTCATTTGGAAATTTCAAATATCATGCATATATTTTTCTATATTGAAAAGATCATAACATGTTGGATGTTCGAATTCCTTATTCATAAACGAAATAAAGTTCGTTTTTTGGTATGGTTCACTTTTGAAATTGGATATCTTAACTTCTAAAAAAGCTCTGATTTGTGAGAAGCTTTTAACGATAAATCGAATTCGAATATTCCGACTTTTTAAAGCTATGTTCATGAATAAGAATTCATGCACTCAAATTTCGTACCTCTCTCGATCAAATTTTGTATATTCGAAAAAGGAAACCTATAGTCCGTTCACGAAAGGTGAGCCGTCGGTTAGCCATGATAATTTGACATATTCCACTGTGTATATTCAAATTTTAGGTTATGATGTTTATTTTCTTGTCAGATTGATACGCAATATTATTAATATTGCATAGAGTTGTCTGAAAACTCGCAAGCTCGTTGGACGAGGCCGGGTACATTCGGCAACATTGAATTTATTTTACGTTATGACAGCAAATACTGCCAACTTCAGATAAATAAAGAAACGCCTATTATGTGCTCAACCTTTCGTGAACGGAGTATAGATATTTTCTTTTGCGAATAAGCTAAACTGTTGAAGTTATCGTTTTTACATGCTCCATATGTTCTACTATTTCTTAAGTATCTAACGAATCGTTCAAAAGAAAATTTTTATATTCTAATTTTAAGATCTTCAAAAAAATGTTCATAAATTTTCGAAAATTCGGGGAAACTTTGTAAGCAATGAAGAAATTCTCCGCATTTTCCAGATAAAATTTGAAATTTTCATGAAAATATGAAGGAATTAGTTGATCAATCTGAGAATTGTTTGTTTTATGTAGGGTGTGATTCATTGTCAAAAAAAATTGAGAAAAGCCCTGAGTAGGTGCTTTTGAGTCGTTCATTGGTGGAACAATAATGCTATTACCTCAAAATTTTGTGAAGGACTTGAGATTCATGCTGAGTATATGAATGCAAAATCTCAGCACAATCGGAATTATATTTTGGCAATTATTCAAAAAATGAAATATGTAACAAATTGTTAATTAAAAAAAAACCTGAATTCTATGGTCTGATGATGCGATCATCTTGCATGAACATTCAGTATATCATCAATCTTCATTCACAAAATAAATTTCACTCGAATTGGATATCTTGTTATTCAAATATAAGGATTCTTCTTTAAATATTCCAATTGAATTTTCTATACTTCTATTAACGCCATGGCCACAAAATTTCGCATGAGGTTTATGACGAGCATCTTGCTTGTGGCATTTTATTTCGATTGATTTCGTTTTGTCTCAGATATTGAGGAACCAAAATTTTTTATTGCCATAAGTATTTTGGAACACCTTACGATTTGTCTGGTTAACGAACTTAACCGCGGCATATGGGATCGAACTCACCCTGAAAATCTCAAGTCTCTAGGACGATCCCTTCGGAAGTTATCGTTCTTACGTACGGGCGGCTGGAAGGCCTCTTATGAACACAATTGAATTTGACAATCGTTTGAAACCATTTTCGTCTCAAAATTAGAAAATTACAGACCCTTGGGCAAAACGATATATCACTCGTTTAAATAGAACGAGCGCTCAAAAGAAGCTATGAGTGCCTTCAATCTATTATAAAATGTCTGTATATTCTTGTGTGTTTTTTTTTGAGAAAAATAATAAAACCTGCTTTTCGCGCAGATCTTCAGGGGTTGTAACGGAGTTTTCTTAATAATCATGTGAAACACCCAGTCACCCACCCTATTTTATGGAACCTCCTGGTGAAGTTTCTCTCACTTTTCAATTCATTTATTTGTATATTATCAAAGAACTTTATGTGTGGATAATGGGCATTTCCAGTATGATAAGATATAAGGTGTTTATGTGAACATTAAAAAAGTGTTAAATATAATAATATCTAATTACATATCCACTTATTTCAAGTAGTTATTTCTCAAAGAATCTGTTAATGCGATTTATACAGGGTGTCCCAAAACTCGACGTCAACCCGGAACCGGGTGAAATGGCAAGTAATGCTGGTTGTCAGAAAAATATAAAAAAATCTAAGTTGCATGATTCAAAAATAATGGGCATTTAAAAAAACACGCAGAATTCCACACCTGTGACAGTCTTTTTTTCTCCTGTTACCACAAATATCAACTTTTTTCAACTTTTTTTTTGCTGTGGATAATGCTTGTCTAAACTGTAATCACAATTTGGATACCAGCTACTCTAGGTTTCATAAAAATAGGTCTTGCTTCTCAGAAAAAAAATTCTAAATAAACAATTGCATAATAGTTTCAACTGACTGTATTGAAAAAAAAATGTAGTACGCAAGTTTGGCATGTTTTGTCAAAAGTTGGCGCAACTTTTTTTCTGGTAACATTTTCTGCCAGAAGATGGATCGGACGTTCTGGTCCAATCTCGTGGCCGGCCCGTTCACCGGACTTGAACCCATTGGACTCTATTACTGGGAAGCAGTTAACGAAAAAGTGTATTCAAAGGCAATCGAAAATAAATTTGAACTACGGCAGCTACAATTTAACCAGTTATACCATTTTGGAATCCTTACTAAATGCACCAACTTTTGACGAAACATGCCAAACTTGCGTACTACATTTTTTTCAATACAGTCATTGAAACTAGGCAATTGTTTATTTTGAATTTTTTCTGAGAAGCAAGTCCTATTTTTATGAAACCTAGAGTAGCTGGTATCCAAATTTTGATCACAGTTTAAACAAGCATTATTCAAGGTTACACAGCAAAAAAAAAGTTGGAAAAAGTTGATATTTGTGGCAACAGGAGCGAAAAAACAGGGTCTGGAATTTTGCGTGTTTTTTTAAATGCCCATTATTTTAAAATCATGCAACTTATATTTTTTTATATTTTTCTGACAACCAGCTTTACTTGCCTTTTCACCCGGTTCCGGGTTGACGTCGAGTTTTGGGACACCCTGTATTGTGGATAACTTCACAATGATTTTCTGAGGGTCCGTTATTATTTCTAAAAATTTTTTTCTGGAAATGTCCATTGCCTTCCTTCGACAGGTGAAATTTCAAGACACTTATCCAGACTGTAAAACACCATATTTGTCTTAAATTTCGATCATCTTCAGCTCCAATTCATTTTAATAATCAATTATATCTTTATATCTACATCTTCCAAAAATTCAACTTTTGTAGCAAAAATTTCAATAATATTCCCAGAAACATTTTGAATGAAAGGGTGAAATCACATCAGCGTCTTTTTAGAATTTCAAAAACACCATATTTGTCCTCAATTTCGATCATCTTCAGCCCCAATTCATTTTAATAAAGTGGTTAAATCAATCAATGTTAATCGTCTGATGGATCATGACACAAATATCATCGAGGGAATTGACATGAGGATTCTCATGTAAATTATGAAATCTACTCGAATCTAGAGATTCCATGTCGCCATTAAATGGACCATTTTCGGAAAAGAATCGCTCTTTAATGGTCATGATCGTATCGTTCATGTTTTAAACACAGTCTCGAGAATTGTAAGTGGTTCATTTAGCTTTTTATGTGTTTGACGATGTGCCATAAGATTATTGGATCTTTATACTTCGTTTACAGGGTGTACGGATAAAAGGTACGTTTTTATATTTCTAGAAGTGATTTGGATAATAAAATATACTCAGTAACGTATACATAGATTACAAGGGTACGGTACCAGCAGTATATTAGTGATGCAAAAAATTCACTGAAGAATAATAAGCAATTTCATCACGTCAGTGCCCTGACACACATTTAAGTTCTTGTTCATGGTATGGGAAAACAATAAATAATAGGTATAGACATATTGGTTTCATTCTACTCATTCATGAATTCAAGTTTGCTCTCCAAATCTTAAACCTACCCTGAAATTTTCAAGATTTTGAGTCGTTCCTTCCGGAAGTTATCGTTTTTAAAACAGGTTCTACGATCAACACGATACCTTCCGAAAGGTATTCTTGAAATATTCGAAGTAAATCGGAGATTTAAAAAGCAGAGTTCAATTCATAAATTAATCGAATGAAATCATCAAAAGCTCTCAGGGTATTCGAATTTGATTTATCGTTTTCCCTGTATGAATAAGAACTCAAAAGCTTCTGACTCAGCATTATAAAGTAAAAAAAATCATAAAGAATGTAAATGTGGAAAAAACGAAAAATACAATTCCAGGCCGAGATTCGAACACAATATCTGCAGATTGCGAGTCCTAGTAGTAGTGTCATACCATTGTTTCATTAAATAATGGTCATTACAATGGCGACGCCAGCTTCTGAAAACAGGGAGGGCCTGGGAGGGGTCAGGATTTCTCAATAGGGTCCATAAAAAATGAATTTGTACAGTTTCACATAGCATAGGCCAGATATCAGGACGAGGCAGCAAGAATTTAGGGGCGTCTAAGGCACCCATGCCTGCCCCCCTAGCGTCGCCAATGATGTCATCTACACAATATAAACATCAAAGAACATTTTCACTGAGATTCCAGACTATCAATACAGACCAGAACTCTTATTTTTTTTTGAGAAATTTCTAATGATACCATTCTGACGAAATTTAGCACACTTATGCGAGTCACCGTTATATACGAGGGCAGTTCAAATATAAACGAGACTTTTTCGATTTTCAAGCACAATAGTGGGGGGAGAACATTCCTGATTTTTTTGTTGTTGGGTATAGGTTGGTCAGGAGTAAGGGAAGCACGTCGGATTGCCTCATCGACCCTCTCGGTGTCCACTGCGACGATGTTTGAGCGAGAGGTTCCTCCGTCAATTGCGCAACGTATTGTTCTCTCCACTCCTTACTCGCTTTTTTGGACTCTGGCGTGTAGTGGTGCATCCATGTTTCATCACAGGTGATAATGTGAGTAAGAAATTGGTCTCCTTATTCCTGAGATCGTGCAAGAAAACGTCCACACACCTGAAAACGATGCAACATCTGGTTAGCTGTGAGAGGAAATCTGACGCAACCCTTACGGTACCCTTGCTTCTCTGTGAGTATGGAGTTGGTGCTCCCATAACTTATCCCGACCTAACTTGCGCTTTCAGATGTGGTACGACGTTTGTCGTCTTCAATAACCTGTCGAACACTACTGATGTTGTTCGCTGCGGTCATGGCTCTCATTTTCAACACAATCACGACCCTCCACGAACTGTTTATGCCATGCAAACACTCTGGCTCGCGACAGTGTCTCTTATCCGAACATCGGCAGTCAATCTCCTCAAGATTTTGGCCAGTTTTACGCCTTCTGCGGCGAAAAACTGGATTACAACAAGTTGCGCAATTGACACGAAGGAACCTCTTGCTCAAACATCAGTGGACACCGAGAGGGTCGATGAGGCAATCCGACGTGCTTCCCTTACTCCTGACAAACCTACCCGAGAACAACAAAATCAGGAATGTTCTCCCGCCACTATTGTGCCTGAAAATCGAAAAAGTCTCGTTTATATTTGAACTGCCCTCGTAGTTCCAAATATGAAGTTTGACATTGATCGGATTCGTAATTTCATTAATATTGTGTAAGGAATGAGACGATAGCAACTCCAAAACCATCAACAGACAGCGCGATTTTTAAGAGCACAAGGAAATGAAAAGTCTCCTGATAATTTTCCGGAAGATCAAAAGTGACCGAAAAATCATTTGAGAAATTCTCAATTCTCTTGAATTTGTTATATTACACCTCTCGATAAAAAATCATCGTTCCTAATTTTACTGTTATTCATAAAAAATTAATCCTATTCTAATACCATTGTTACCATTTGTTCCTAAAAAATGCTAATACATTATTCAAAAATTTCTGATACAATATGGATAAAATGATTGGGCAAAACGTGTTTAGCGCCATCTATAATTTATACCTTGAACCTTTCCTGAAAAAAACTCAGTACCCCTTTAAATTCCAAGAAATTACAGGATACTGTAACAAAAATATGTTCAGTGCGACATCTATGATAAATCGAGCGAACTTGATATTGTTTCACTGAAGATATTACAGAAATCTACATTTGTGATACTGGTGGTATTACAGAAATCTGTATTTGCGACATCTGTTGCATATGAGAGGAAGTTAAAAATAAATTCTTACTATCAGAAGAAATCTACTATTGGGAATTTTAGTTTTACAAAACTATGATAGATGGCACTATAGTAAAACGCCTTATATGCAGAAAATTACTGCACTAACTATTACACGGAACGGAATGTTTAGAAAAATTAAGTTTCAATTATTTTCGCGTCATTCTGCGATTCTATGAGAAACTACCTCAATTTCCGAGATTAACATAATCAACAAAATAACTCTGAAACCTTATTTTAAGAATGCAGGTATAATTTATTATATTGATAAATAAAACATTAATTAGTAATGAGTTCTTTTATTCTTTAGTATATACATCCACAATTAATAATTTTTATGTAAAATTATGGTACGAAAATATCCCTTTATAAATTAAATATATAAATCTACATACAAATGTCGGAATTCATATAATATCATGTTTTAATAACTTAATCCAAAAACTCCATGGAAAAACAAGAATTAAGTAAAAGCTGCCTATACAGATATGTAAAATAATAAAATAATAATTATATTCGCTCACAAAATGCAAAATGGAATAAGGCACTTGCGTATTGCATGCAGGAATGAGTCGAACAGTCTTTCTTTATACTTTTCCATTAATACTGACTATTAAATTAATACTTTGATCTTGAAACCTGCACTATTTTCTACAACATAGATGCCAAACAATTCACCCATTCTTAAATGTTTAGATTAGAGGATTAATTCAGAATGTCAGTTGAATGATGAGAATTAAAATGAATGATGAATTCTGTTATAAATAAACTTTCTACTTTTCTGGTGAAATCTCTATAGTATCCTCGTCAGCAAGCTGTGCAAGTTTTTTCTTCAATTTACTTTGTGTTATGTTGCTGATTACTTCCATCCACCTGAAAATAAATGTTTATTTTAATACACATTGGTTTATTTTAATGTTTAAAGTTTTCTTTCGAAGTAGCAGCTTTACGAAATATTTTCACATCAATTGAAAATTCAAATTTCTGTATATCGAAAAAAATACCAGAAATGTAAAAAAACTCTTTACCTGTTGAAGGTGTATTCAGACTCAGACCGGAAGAAGTAAACGTGATTTTTGTACTGCAGCTTGAAGACGAAATCTTTATAAATCGCATCCTCCGCAGTAGGTAGCCCAATCGTATAACCCAACAGGGGCAAGGAAGCTAATGGGAACTCATCGAAACAGCCCTTGTAGAAGAATAAACAGAAATTTGTGAATACCACCCAGAGTTTCTGCCAACCGTTACTGCTCTTGAACTTCCTCAGCAAGAAGCCTGACAACTGGTTCTGTAAGTAAAGACAAATATTTAAAAAAAACAAACGATGAAAATATATAGCGCAAAATCGATGAAGAGTATCTCAGTTCAAACATATTTCATAGTAAATATTATACTCAGATCAATAAAGAACATACATTTGTTTGTATCTCTGATCCTCAAATTTAATCTTTTGATATCATGTATGAGGCCTACCTGTTTTTTATTAATCTCAGCTTATACGCAAAATCCAATCATAATTTTGGTATAGTCAGTTCACGAAAGGTTGAGCTGTCGATTGGCCATGGAAATTTGGCATATTCCACTGTGTATATTAAAATTTTAGGTAATATTGTTTATTTTCTTTTCAGATTGATACGCAATGTTGTCAATACAGTAGAACCTCGATTATCCGGCCTAATGAAGGGGAAACGGTTTCCGAATAATCGAAAAAACACGGAAAATCGAAAATTCCCATAAAAATGTATATTAAGTTGAAAATAAGAGAAAATGCATTGGTAAATATTATTTATTGAGCAACCACAAAGGAAATCGAACATAATATATAACATACTTTGTATAAACAGAAACAAAAAATTGCAAAAAGAGATAGGTATACAAACATCACATAAATATGTACATTAATCATCAAGAGTAAAACTGAATTTGAAATGAAACATAACAAAAAATAAGGCATAGGTACAATTTCTTTCTTGAAAAATTCTGTAATTCTTGTTTGTCTTTTTTTTTAACGTTCATCTTGTTGCAAATATAAGTCCGGATTTTTCTCAAGTGGAGGACATCAATATAATCGGCGTCATTTTCCTGCTCTAAGTAACTTATGAGACCATTCGCAAAACTCAACGCATTTTCGACAGAAATAGTTTCCTCTTGTGTAGAAACTTCTTCAACAATATCTTCGTCTGTATCCAAATCCATACATGGATAAGATTGGGAGTAAGTTGATGAACTGAATCCCGGATAATCGAATCGATATCATGTCGGTGGAACGGATAAGCGAAAACGTGAACGGGCACGGATCACCGGGTCAGCCGGATAATGGGCGAACGGATAATCGAGGTTCTACTGTATTGCATAGAGTTCTCCGATAACTAGCAAGTTCGTTGGAGACCGGGTACATTCGGCAACATTGAGTTTTTTTTATGTTATAACAGCAAATACTGCCAACTTCAGATAAATAAACAAACGCCTACTATGCGCTCAAACTTTCGTGAGCGGACTATACTTATGTTCTACTGCCACGGATTTATCTATCATCTGTCCAGCTAATTATTCAGCGAGAAAATGAATAAGTACTCACCTCAACTACTAAGAGTTCATCTTTCATTCCTGTACTTGTACTACGATGCCAGCAAACGTGTACAGTGGTGTTACTTCTTTGAGCTGTTGGTTTGGTTTGGGTGCCCACATCATTATCACATTGATCTATCAACTCATCGGAAGAACCTTAAAGTAAGTAAAATAATTACTTTATTATACAAAATAAGAAAATAAGTCTAAAGAACTTACTGTAACTCTTCAGACTTAGATAATTTATTTTGGTATCGCTTTTGTCTTTAGCTTCTTGGATAGCTGCCGTGAGGTCAGATTTCCATCGTTCCTTGTCTTCGTGGGAGTTAGCAGCAACAATAAGAGACCTATTACCTCCTGAAAAAGCATAAGACAACTTGAAAAAAGTAGGTTCACATTTTTACAAAAATAATCAGCTCTGGTACTCTCCACTAATAACGACGAGCTTTATCGCATGTCAATAATGAAGACTCAACTTAAAGAAACAATCTGTGTTTCAATAACGAAAAAAATGTTTTAAATTCTTACCATAAATGATGAATCCAAGGTTAGCCAACTCCCCCTCAGGTTCCTCTATAAGCACGCCTCTGAGAGGCATATGACCATGCACTTTGAACTGCAAGGTAGCTTGAGACCGGGACGTATACAGCAAAATATCAGAAAACTAAAAAAATATCTATTTATAAGCCTATTTATTAGAGGGAATAAATAGTCTGCACCTACCAAAAAGAACATTCTTTGTTGATAACCTTTTCTGGAATATTTCAGCAGACATCCCTGTCTTATAAACTTTCTTCCAGGTTGATAAAGGTTGTCGAATCCCACTACGTCCTTTTGGAGCTCGCACAAAGAAGAAATATTTTCGGATTCTTCCAGGATTTCTGGTACTGGGTCTATCAGTGCTTTCAAACAATTCGCAGCTGTTAAACAATCGTTTCTGTCTGGATGAGAGGGTCCGTAATGTTTCAGCAACCCTAAATAATAAATTAAATGAATTGAACAAGAAATTTGCGAAAGAAGTCAGCACCTAGGTTAACACAAAGAGTGCCAAATATTTCTACAAACAGATAAAACAAAACAGTATCAAACAGTTATGGTGGTATTCTGCTTTTCATCTGTAAGTTATGCTACTGTAGCATCTGTAACTGGCCGACTTACAGATTCTTAAATAATGCAATTCTGAAATGGTTCCTGTAACATTTTTATTTACGGTATCACTTTTGAACTACTTCTCTTCAATAGTAAGATTTGATCATGGAACTTTATGTATTATGAGTAAATGGTTCTGATTTGAATTTGAAAATAAATGTATCTGAATGTAGTTTGCGTTTGTTTCTTTCATCTAATAAATTGATAACAGGAAAGAAAAAATTTCTTGTTTAAAATTGCTGTAGAGCATTCATTAAGTTTACAGTACACTGGTTCTTTAATCTGAACATATTCACAAACTGGGCATTCGGCAATTCTCCAG
The DNA here is from genome assembly GCA_013421045.1 of Propylea japonica. NCBI lineage: Eukaryota > Metazoa > Arthropoda > Insecta > Coleoptera > Coccinellidae > Propylea > Propylea japonica. The sequence goes on from CM024246.1 coordinate 36,848,744, forward strand.
CCTGAACATTTTCTGGGCATCCGGAATTTCAAATGGATTCATTTGATCACGCAACCTTTTCCTTCCAATTCTCATAAAGTTCCTACTTTAAAAAAGAATGATTTTCCGGTCATTTAGATTATTGAACAATGTTTTACCTGTTATGATTTTCGTCCGATAACAATCCAATAAACAAAGCCATATTATTTTATTCATCATGAATTTCTCATAATAAAACGTTGGTGTTCGTCCTAAAATAAACAAACCATTCAATGTAACCTCACAATATGTCATTCGATAATGCTTTCGATCACCCGTTGAGTACTCGCAAATATTTAACGATTTCTGTAAGCTACAGATCCCTTAAAGAGGTTCAGAATTGCAATTTTCCTGTAAGCTTATGGAAAGTTACAGATTAGCCCCGTTTACACGTACACTCCGAAGCGACGCTCCTGTAGCGTCGCTCCGATGCGGCACTCCGGAACGGCGTTCCAGAAGCGTGAGGTTGATGCGTGGTCGTCAATTAGAGCAACACTTTTGGATCGCGCATCGATGCGGCAGATTTTACTGTACGCTCCAAAACTCTCCGTTTTGTAGTGGAGCGTGGAATTTCCGCTGTGGCGGAAACTCCACGTTCCGTGCTCTCTTATAAATACCAGTCAGTTGATTCGAATACCCGTAAGTGGACAGTGTGGTGAACATGAATTCGAGAAAAAGGAAGGCTATTGCTTGTTTAGGCCTGTATGTCATCAATGAAGAAGAGAATAAAACTCCTCGGAAAATTTGGGTTAAACAGTGGAGGTTGAATAGAGAGCGTTTTGGTCATATACCTCTATTAAGGGAACTCCGGGAAAATTATCCAGAGGACTACAGGAATTATTTAAGAATGGATGACATAACGTTTCGGCTTATTTTGAATTTTGTTCGTCCGTATATTTCAAAACAAGATACAATTATGAGAACGAGCATCAGTGCAGAAGAACGTTTGGCTGTTACTCTTCGGTATTTAGCCACTGGACGATCACTTCAGATCTGAAGTTTTCATCTTGTATATCAGCACCTGCCTTGTGTCATATTATTCCAGAGACATGTGAGGCCATTTACACTTCAATGAAAAAAAATTATTTACAGGTGAGTTTCACAAAAATATATAAACTTTTTTCGAATCAATTATATAATTTATTTAACTTAGAGGACAACGATAATCTTGAAACAAAAAAAAATAATTAGCTTTCGACATAATCATTTACATTAAAGGGTTGTGTAGTCATTCTCTGAAAAGAAGTTTGCGGGAAGGTGGCGGTGTGGGGTAGTGGATGGTGATTTTCCACTATTTCGTATTGGGAGTTATTTGGTTGAGTAAACCTTTGGTCAAAATACCATTGATGAGGCTCTCAGCATAAATTGCTTGGAGTTTGTCCATCTTCTCCAATTTCCTTGCCACGTTTATGCCCACAGCTTCGTATTCAGATGTATCCGGTTTTTCCAAAGCTCGTTTGCAAACTTCCAGAAATTCTGAAGTTTGCGTAGTCCTCTTTCGTTTTGGTGTCTCAGCGGATGATGATGTTTTGTTCATTTGTTTTTCAGTTTCCTAAAAAAAAAGAAGATTGGTTGAAAATAGCAGACTTATTCGAGACAAAGTGGAATTTCATTAACTGTGGAGGAGCTATAGATGGAAAACACATTCGAATTGTTCAGCCACCGAATTCAGGAGCGCACTATTACAATTATAAAAATTATTATAGCATTATTTTGATGGCTATCGTTAATGCCAATTATGAATTTCTATTTGTGGATGTTGGTAAAAACGGAAGAATGTCTGATGGGGGAGTAATTGAATATACTGAATTTTTTAATAGGTTACAATCTAACAAACTCAATCTACCTGAAAATCATGAAACGAAAAGAAAATTGAATTTTGTTTTTTTAGGGGACGAAGCTTTTGCTCTGGGAAAACATTTTTTGAAACCTTTTTCCCAAAAAGAATTAACGAAAGAAAGACGCATTTTTAATTACAGACTAGCGAGGGCCAGAAATGTGTCTGAAAATGCTTTCGGTTTAGTGAATAGTAGGTTCAGAGTTTTGAATACATCCATCAATATGACTCCTTCAAAAATCAATTATATCGTCCTAGCAATTTGTGTATTACACAATTGTTTAGTTAGAACCTCTCCTTCTTATGTGCCATCAGAATCAACATTAGATAATGCTAATAGAAATGAAATCTCTGGGGAATTTCAAGATGGAGTGAACTTTTTAGCGAGTTTGCAGAGTTATAGGCCTACTAATGTTTTTTCTGAAGCTGTAAGAAATCGGAACGACTACATGGAATACTTCAATAATGATGGAAAACTGTCATGGCAGGACGATTTGTTGAGAAATGGATTTATATAAATAATAAAGACAATTTACTTACTTGTGTGTTTTGATCTCGGTAGATCGGAGTGTGCGTGTAAATGCGACATGAAATCACAACCAGCACATCTGGCACGTCGCATCAAATCGACGCTTTTGGACTCACGATGGTCTAGCATTCACACGCACGCGATTGGAGTTGAGGAATGGAGCGAACGCTCCAAAACTGCCAGGAAAAGTGTCCGTGTAAACGGGCCTAATGGCTTACAGATGAAAGCAGAATACCACCATTAATTTCTACACTTACTATTTATTAAAGATCTGTACTGGATCAATCTATGGAGCGGCCTAAGCACGAAAGTAGTGAAAGGTAGATAGCACACTTTCTGTGCTTCGAACTCCCTGTACATATGCTCAAACTTAGGGTTTTGTTTGGACGATGTATCCAAATTCTCAAGGACGTTCATGTGTTCATCCATGTACTCCTGATAGAGCTGCAAAAGTAGAAGTTTTATTGTAGATCAACGATTAACATTTCATTAGTTTTACTCACCGGTATGAGAGGAGGTAAATGAGCTACCAAGACATCGGCAATTTTTCCTTGAGAAGATTTCCAACCTCCTTTACCGTCCCAACCGTGAATTCTACTCTCCAGATCCTTCAACAGTGAGCCGTGAGCTTCTGCGAGAGGTTTTATCAAGGTTAGTAGAGATTCGCATCCTTCAAGCACTTCTTTGCCTGCTTCATCTCTAAACCACTGAAGGAATATCGTGAAAATTATCATCAAAATTTAAAAAAGTAATTAAAACAGACTACAGTAATAATATGAACTCTTGATAGGCACTGACAAGCTTTAAATTAGCCAGTTCATTGAAAATTCCCCAGATGTCGCTAGGGAGCCTAAGAAATGACTCAACAGAGGGAGTACCTCTCCTACTATAGTTACAGTGATATTATTACTACAGTGGCGACAACTCGTGTCTCATTTCTATTGGTTTGCACATTTAGTTTGTTTATGTATGTTTTGTGGGCTACAGATTAAGAATAAGGTCGAAAAAGACTTCTATAGAGAGTTATGAGATATAAAATTCAAAAATACCGCCAAAAACGTCTTGACGAAACATGGCGGACTTTTGACAGTTTTATGACCAGTTGTTGCCACTGTGGTAATATATAGTTCGTTCACGAAAGTTTGAGCCGTTGGTTGGCCATGGAAATTTGGCATATTCCACTGTGTATATTAAAATTTTAGGTTATGTTGTTTATTTTCTTGTCAGATTGATACGAAATGTTTTCAATATTGCATAGAGTTCTATGATAACTCGTAAGCTCGTCGGACGAGGCCGGGTACATTCGGCAACGTTGACTTTATTTTACGCAAATACTGCCAACTTCAGATAAATAAACAAACGCCTACTATGCACTCAAACTTTCGTGAACGGATTATAGAATATTATTCCCATCGTGCTGAGATTTTGCATTCATATATTCAGTATCAATCTCAAATCCTATACAAAATGTTGAGGTAATAACCTTATTGTTCCACGAGCGCCCAAAAACATCTGCTAAGGGCTTTTTTTAATTTTTATTTTTTCATTAGGATGATAAAACCCAACTCACCACATTGATAACATCCAAATCCTTCTTATAAGTTATCTCAGTCATATAAAGTTCCTTGGCCATATAATATCCCGTCTCGACAAATTTATGTTTCTTCTTGACATCACCCTCGATATCGGCTATGATAGTAGTGGTGATACTACTAATATCTTTGTTGGCATTCAAGCTATTCATCAGTTGTTCTTCGTTCAAGTTCCTGATAGAGCTGAGATTGTCAACTTTGTCTAATTCGTAATGACCATTGGTTGCGTTAAGAGACAAGTCTGATAATTTACCATTTGGTACACGATTGTTAGGAGTCGAAGTAAGGTAGGAAGACATGTTATTGTTAAGGGGGGACAGATGGTTTCCATTTCTTGAATCGAGGAAACTCTGGGAGTTTACCTTGTAAGAATCTGAAAAAGAATAATGAAAATATTAGAATAATAATACAGAGCTTTCGTGAAGTTTAAAAAATGAATCATGCCAATATTCAGTAAAATCATGAGTATATGAACTTTTAATATAGAAAGAGATTCTTGAATATGTGATCAGAATTAAGAGAGTAGAAAATACAGAAGATTCAAATGAAGTTCTTCATAATTGCTAAATCGAGAGAATTTCTCTGGACTACTATGTTTTTTCGATCTACTCAAATGAATGCTACATCGTTTTGAGCGAATGTCTGTAATTTACTAGTTTTGAGCTGCAAATGTTCTCAAACGATAAGGTTCAACTAGCTGATGACAAATTCGTGGTCAAATTTCATTCTGTCCGTGGGACACTTGAAATATACAGGGAATGTTCGGTTCCTAAATGCCGCAGTTGAGTTCGTTAACCAGAAAACTCGTACAGGGTGTTCGTCACCAAATATAGCCATCCAAAATTTTTGTTCCTCGATATCTCAGACAGAACAAAACCGATAGAAATGAAATTTTGCGGCCACATGCAAGATACGTATAGGCAACGTAAGAAATTTGTGGCCGTAGTGTTAACAGAACCATGGAAAATTCAATCGGAACATTGAAAAGAAACATCCTTATATTTCCACAACAAAATATCTGATTCGAGTGACATATATTTTGAGGGTGAAAATTTTAAACTGAATGTTCATAAAAATTTCGAGATGATCGCATAATCAGAACCATATTTTAAGTTCGTTTCTAAATTATCCATTTTTTCCGAATAATTCAGAATTTGTCAGTTGGATAGAGCTGAAATTTTGCAGTAAAATGTTCAATACCAATCCAAAGCAGTGTATGCAAAAATCTGTGGGAGTTGCGAAAATAAAGGGTTTTCCAATAAGAGGTGTTATATTGAAATGCCACCTATCTCGGCAGATGTCACGTTTGAAGCTGTCATTTTTTGACATTTGACAAGTAGAAACTACGCCATTAATAAAAATGGAACGATACAAATTACACAGCTTCAAAAACGCATTGAAATTATAATAATTCACTATAAAAATTGTGAAAATTTGTTTCGTAAAACTCGAACATTTTTGGGTCGTCGTGAAGCACCTTGTCGGACCGCAATAAAGAAATTGGTGGAAAAATTCGACCTGTTGGGACAAGTTAGTGATGTGAAGAATAAAACCCGTGCACGTCGCTCAAGAACAGCCGAGAATATTGCTGCTGTAGCCGAAAGTATTGAAGAAAACCCAGGTTTGTCTATTCCTCGTCGTTCTTCGGAATTAGGCATTCCACAAACGTCATTACACCGTATATTGCATAAAGATTTGGGTCTTAAGGCTTATAAAGTTCAGTTAACACAAGAACTCAAGCCAGCCGATCATCAACAACGTCGTGTCTTTGCTGACTGGGTCTTTGAAATGCATGAAAATGATCCGACCACCGAGATCTTGCGATTTAACACCTTGCGACTTCTTCCTTTGGGGCCACGTGAAAGAGAAGGTCTACGCCAATAGCCCAGCGTCGATTCAAGACCTCAAAGATGGAATTCGTAAGGCTATCGAGGACATAGGGCAGCCACTTTGCGATTTGGTTATGGAAAATTTCATTAAAAGGATAGGGTCCTGTAAGCGTGGTCGTGGTGGTCATTTGCCAGATGTTATTTTCCACTATTCACGGCATAGCGAAATAAACATCCGATCATTCATATCGAAAAATGGTACTGGTAACGCGAACTATATTGTCCGCCACCAGAGGGAGCAGTGACTTAGAAGTGGAACCTAGCCTCTGCGCGAGGGACGAGTACGACCGATGCAGCGACGCAGCGGAAACAGAATTCGAGCTTCAACATCAGACAAGATCGGACGTTACGCATATACGGCCATAATTGTACAAGTTTCTGTAGCGTCTGTTACAAGTTTCATGTCAGTTTTCTAATATACAGTCCACTTAATTCGAGTTTCAATTAAACCAGTGCAAGTTATACCATAAAATTGGTCCTTCTACCGGATTCTATAAGCCGACGATCCAGAAAATTGGAACTTCTACCGGATTCAATAAGCCGACGATCTACAAAAGTCAAGTCACGACGCCATTCCTGCAATCATCCAAGTCAAGTCACGACGCCATTCCTGCAGCCATCCAAGTCAAGTCACGACGCCCTTTCGAGAAAGTACAGAGTGAGTCCTTTCCAATCTAAACCTTTTTACGAATTTATTTCAATTAATTGCCTCACGTAAATTAATATTGCCTATTACGAATTATTTCCTTTCTATTCGTTGCTTATTCATTTCGATTATTGCCTGTTAGGTACTTCTATTCTTATTCATTGTGAAAATGACGTCTATTAATGAATTACGTTTCAAGCGAGGTTTGAGCAAGGGAGCTCTAACACGATTTCAAAATTTCATTGATAAAATTCAATTGGATAATCTCGATGTCAAAATAGTTGAACAGCTCAAGGCGAGGTTAAGCATGCTAGAAAACACATATTGCGAGTTTTCAAAATATCAAGACCTAATTGAATATCATTTACAAGTAGACGAAGCACAGGATGTTGAGGCTATTTCACGCGAACAAGATGAGCGCGAACTTTTCGAGAACAATTATTTTGATGTACTTTCATTTGTCAAATCCATAATAATACAATTCGAAGAAGACACCAATGAGAGTGTCAACAATGTCGGTAATACTAGAATTCCAAGCAATGATGAAAGTATATCATCAGCATATTCAGATAAACAATTGGCCAAATTGCCAGCACTTGTGTTACCCCAATTTTCAGGTTCAGTAGAAAATTGGCTGGAATTTCGAGATATCTTCAATTCTTTAATAGAAAATAACAGATCTTTGGACGACGTTCAAAAGTTTTATTATTTAAAGTCATGTCTAAAGGGCGAGGCATCCCATATCATTGAATCAATTGCTATTACTACGGACAATTACAAGATTGCATTCAATTTGTTAAAGGAAAGATATGAAAATAAAAAACTGATTGTTGAAAGGTATATCAACATTTTATTACATGCTAGTCCGATTCAAAAAGAAAATTCCACAGAGTTAAGAAAACTGCACGATTCATTCATAAGCACTTTACGTTCCTTAAAAGGTCTCGGTCAGCCCACGGAACATTGGGACACATTCATGGTGTATTTGCTTGTTTCAAAATTCGATAGTAGAACTCGTAGAGACTGGGAAAACCTAAAAATTCAAGGTGAACTTCCCACGTTGAAAGAGATCAGTTCCTTCCTGAAAGAAAAATGTGATATATTAGAAAAATACTCCAAATCTGATAAACATTTTGAAAATACGTATAAAAACGACACAAGTAAGATTAAAAGAGTTAATGCATTTGTAGCAAATGGTTTTGCTTGCTACCTGTGCAACGGCAGTCATTCTATCTTTAAATGCGATAAATTTCTAAAGCTTAATGTACAGAAAGAATGAACGAAATTCAAAAAATGAATCGTTGTGTCAATTGTTTTGGAAAACATTCTTTGAAAGAGTGCAAAAGATCTACCTGCAAAGTTTGTCATAGATTTCACAATACTCTGTTACACCGTTCGAATTCCGAAAGCTCTAATAAGGGTGAGATAGGAGCGTCGGTTACAGCAAACGCTACGGTCTACAACGACACAAACAACGTCGCATCTGGCGACTCGGTCATAGTTCATAGGGCAGTTGAAACTACAGATCTCGCAAATTGTTTGAATATTTCGTCCAATGCTGCTACGGCCGGCGGCACAATGTCAATTCTGTCGACGGCGAAGGTTGAAATAAATAATAGACAGGGTATTCGTCGAACCGCGCGAATGTTACTCGACGCTGGCTCTCAGAGCAACTTTATCACCGAAAATCTTGCGAACAAGCTAGGTTTAAGGAAAATTCCGGTCAATTATTCCATAACTGGAATCGGAAAAAATTCTGTTTCACGTTCAAGTCATAAGGTGAATTTACGACTATATTCTAGAATAAATAATTACTCGACTGAAATTTCTTGTTTGGTTTTACCAAAAATAACTGATTCTATACCGAGTTGTCATTTAAAACCTAATTTATTCAAAATACCCCAGGAAGTAGTGTTGTCGGATGATAAGTTTTATGAAAGTGAAGAGATAGATATTTTATGTGGCGTGGGAATTTTCTATGATATCCTGATAATGGAACGAATGAAATTAAATAATGGTTTGGTTTTACAAAATACAAAATTTGGTTGGGTTATAGGAGGTGAATGGAAGTTACCTACCTGTAAACCAAATCGCGATACAAGTAGTTACCTATGTATTAATTCAAGGGTCGATGAAGACAGCGTTCTTAATGACAATTTAAGAAAATTTTGGCAAATTGATGAATCTTTGGAACCGGCTATCAAAAATGAATTTTGCGAAAAACATTTCGTTGAAAGCTATTCTCGTCAAAGGGATGGCAGATTTAGGGTCAAAATTCCTTTTAAAGAGAACATTAAGAAATTGGTTAAATCAAAACAATTGGCTCTTAAAAGAAAGAGTTTGAAAACTGTTATTATTGGACAGACTCATTGGTCACTTATCATTGGATAAACGGTTCGACCGATAAATGGAAATCGTTTGTAGCTAACCGCGTAGCCACAATTCAACATTTGTCTAACCCGAAGGATTGGTATCATGTGAATACCAAAGAAAACCCTGCGGATATTATCTCCAGAGGTTCAACTGTGAATGAGCTTGTCAATAGTGAACTTTGGTTTCAAGGCCCAGCTTGGTTGAGACAAAATCATTCACAATGGCCGATTAATAAAAATCTAGTTACCCTTGAAACATTGCCTGAAATGAAAACAAACGTACATGCAGTTAACATTCAGGAAAATGATATTGGTATTTTTGAAAAATTCTCAACTTACACAAGATTACTGAGAGTAACCGCGTATTGCTTGAGATTCAAACGTGTCTTAGCAGATCAAAATCTATTCGAAGCGTTACTTTAACCTCAGTTGAATTAGAGTATGCTCTTTTTGCTCTCGTGCGATTGGCTCAACATTCTGCATTTCTTAAGGAATATGATGACTTGATCGCAAAGGGTAAAATTAAGAAATTCAGCACTATACTCAATTTGAATCCCTTCTTGGATTCATCGTATATTATTCGAGTGGGCGGTCGATTATCAAATACACCGCTTCCTTATGACAAAAAACATCCCATCTTATTACCAAAAAATCATGCCCTTAGTGTTCTAATAATGAAACATGAACATATAAGATTAAATCATTGTGGTGCTCAACAACTTCTCTATTCAGTAAGAGAGCGATTTTGGATACTGAATGGAAGAAATCTTGCGCGAAAAATAGTTCACACTTGCATCGTTTGTTTCAAAAACAAGCCTACAACTATTGAGTATATAGAAGGAAACTTACCAAGCGAACGAACAAGTCAGTCGTTTCCTTTTTGCAACACAGGTTGTGACTATGCTGGTCCATTTATTTTGAAGGATCGTAAAACCCGCAAACCATGCTTGACCAAGTCTTGGGTTTGTATTTTCATCTGCATGGTGACCAAGGCTATACATCTAGAACTGATCACAAGTTTGAGTTGTCATGCTTTTTGGAGTGTTTCAAAAGATTTATATCCAGGAGAGGTACACCATCAGTTATTTTTTCGGATAACGGTACACAGTTTGTAGGTGCTAATAATGAACTCAAGAAGTTCTTCGAAACAAATGATGATTTCTTAAAAGAATATTTGAAAATAAGAAGATTGTTTGGAAATTTATCCCACCGCGCGCTCCCAACTTCGGAGGTTTATGGGAATCTAATATCAAAATTCTAAAATTTCATCTAAAAAGAGTAATAGGTAATACTAACTTACATTTTGAAGATTTTTCCACAATTCTATGTCAAATTGAGGCTATTGTAAATTCGAGACCTCTGTATCCCATGCATCCTAATCCAGAGGATAACCTTCCCCTCACTCCTGCACACTTCTTGATAGGAAGAACTTTGACTTCCTTACCTGAAGGAGACTATACTTGCATCCCAGAGAATCGTCTCAAGTTGTATCAAAGTCGTCAACGAATGGTTCAATCATTCTGGAAAAGATGGAGCCTAGAGTATCTGGGGAATCTGCAGACAAGATTGAAATGGAAGACCCATCATGCAAATCTATTGAAACCTGACAGTTTAGTCATCATCAAGGAGGACAACTTACCACCGCTTCTATGGAAGATGGCCCGAGTTGTGGAGTGCTTTCCGGGCACCGATGGTGTTATTCGAGTCGTGTCAGTGCGGTTAAGTGACGGCAGCGTGCTCAAACGACCTGTAAACAAATTATGTCCTTTACCAACTGAAGGTGAAGTTGCTGACAATTGAACTTGACAAATGAACTTACCTGCTAATGTTATGAATTGTTTCTTGTTCTTCCATATGCTTGTTTATCATGTTTGTTAGCTATAACTTGTTGAAATCACTAATTTCAAGGCCGGCGGTATATGGTAACGCGAACTATATTGTCCGCCACCAGAGGGAGCAGTGACTTAGAAGTGGAACCTAGCCTCTGCGCGAGGGACGAGTACGACCGATGCAGCGACGCAGCGGAAACAGAATTCGAGCTTCAACATCAGACAAGATCGGACGTAACGCATATACGGCCATATTGTACAAGTTTCTGTAGCGTCTGTTACAAGTTTCATGTCAGTTTTCTAATATACAGTCCACTTAATTCGAGTTTCAATTAAACCAGTGCAAGTTATACCAGGTACCTCTTATTGGAAAACCCTTTACAACCATGGAGAAGTCTAATATCCTCATTTCTCCACCAATGAACAAGCGCTCAAAAGCACCTACTCAGTGCCTTTCTCAATTTTTAGTTCCACTCGCTGGTAAACTTCGATCACATATTCTAGAATCACCTTGCATATCAATATTCTAAAAAATCGTAGTCAACAAAATACATATTTCAAAAATATCAAAAACACCTGCATGCAACGAATATCTCACCTATGATCCCATGAAAATACAATTTCATTTTCATTTTCAATAGGTGGAATGCATGGAAACTTATATCAATAAGCAAATTTATTTAGTTCGAATTTAAATGTTATGCATTACATGGTCAATATTTCAATGAGTATTTTCTAACACTAAAATAATCACCAAAAGAATGTTAACATTACAAATGAGTATTTATTAAATTAGTGAAACCCACACCACATTCAACAAACAACTTGCTATCAATTTAGTTAACAAACAACAAAGATTTCAACAAGTTCTCAAAAATAACATAACATTCACCCATAAGATAATCAAGATAAAATATTTCAAATTCTAATCGACAAAGTTTATTTTAAGTTTGGTGGTGTTTATGTAATGATATATTGCAAAAAAACGCCCCAAAAACAACTTCATACAGTTTCAAAGACTCGAATGAAGTACAAAATCGAAAAATATATTCATAGACTTTTACATCAATTATTGGATATTTTTTCATTTCTGTTAAAAAAAGTTTATATTAATTTATTTTAAGGCATAAAGTTTTTCAATTGCGATAAACAAATTTTTGGAACCTTCTTTTTATGTTATGTAATACACTTTTGAATGAGACACCCTGTATAAAATGAAAGTTTACGAAATTTGAGCATCATTCAGGATTCACACTTTGAGCTTTCAATTGTATTAATTTAATTTTCAATTATTTCTCTACCTATAGTCCGTTCACGAAAGGTTGAGCCGTCGGTTGTATATTATAATTTTAGGTTATGTTAATTATTTTCGTGTCAGATTGATACGCAGTGTTGTCAATATTGCATAGAGTTCTCTGATAACTCTTAAGCTCGTCGGACGAGGCCGGGTACATTCGGCAACTTTGACTTTATTTTGAGTTGTGACAGCAAATACTGCCAACTGCAGATAAATGAACAAACGCCTACTATGCGCTCAAACTTTCGTGAACGTACTATATGCTGCAAAATCAACGAATTAGAAAAAGAAAGAAGAATCAAATAGTTAATTTGACCAAATTTTCCGAATGAACACAACTTAACAATAACAATACATAAAATTTTCATAAAATCTACGAATATATTTTTCAGAACGACAAAATAACTACTAATTCATTTATGAATGATGAAAATTTGGCACCAATCAAAATGGAGGACACCGTTTCGCAGATTGTTCCATCTTAAACTTTAAGTTCCGATTCGAGATAAAACATATAATAAATTCTTCCATAATCAACAATAATAAAAATTCACAAGGAAAAGAAGTCCAATCACCATACCTTTATATATAACTCCTAACCTAACCATAGGTAAGAAATACGAAGAATATAATTACAAATTTAAAATAATACTTGCAATTATTATCATATTGACTACAAAATTTGTAGGCCTACATTCGTTTTCGAATCAGTTGATCTGTCTGTCTGTATTCAATATTTATTGTGGAATGACTTTGGAAGGTTTTGGTTTTTATTTGGTGGATAATCTGTTTGCTTGTTGAAGAAAAATCATTCAAAGGCCATAGAATTGACCATGCTTTCAAGTAAGACTCTAAATATTATTTATTTATTATATTTGTTTTTTTTTCTTGTTGAGTTAGATTAAATTACAGTGGAACTTTCCTATAACGAACGTCTGTATAACGACTTTCTCTATATAACGAATTTCGTACAAGACATTGCACCTTGAATCCATGTTCCATGTTAAAAACACCCTCTAAAACGAAGTAAATTCTCTCTGTAACGAATATTCAAAGAACATCACTCTTTGGATGGGTATTTGTAAGAAGGTATAAGGGTGAGTTTTTCCGAAAATTTTCCAGACGTACATAATAAATCCCGACTTTAAACTAAATCATTACGGCAGGCAGAGAGATCCTTCTGAAACAGTTTTAAATACACCCCTGGCTGTTTGGTTTCAATCTTACCATTACGCTAGTGTGAAAAGTTGAGCGAAAATGTCTAAAAGCAAGTGCTCAAGTTTGAATGATAAACTTAAATTTATCAGTGAAGTCGACCGCGACATTGCCGACTATAGAAACAAATTTTCTGTATAACGAAATTTCTTTATAATGAATTTTTTTGCGGGTTTTAGCGCTTTCGTTATAGGGAAGTTCCACTGTAATGTTTTTTGTTGATTACAAACCAAAATTTAATGTACTTCTGGTCTTATAATAATGGTGCCTCTTTTGCATAGTTGAATCCTATATTCTCTGAATAATTCTGATATCTGTATAAAATGTTTTCCAAGAAGAATTTCCCTAAAAGGAAAAACACAATATAGACCATAAATTCATTCCAACATCACCACAACGCCTTTGATTGTACTCTTTTCGAAATAAAAGAAAATAATGATTCGAATTTATTTACAAAGTGATTTTTCAGATCTTAAAAAAGTTCTGTATTTGAAAATATCTCAAACGTCATCTGTATCCGACAGATAAATCTCAAGTTTCTCTACCGATTTCACAAACTCTACCCACAAGAAGTTTTATAGTTCGAAGAATTTTGAAACACATAACAATCAATACTTTCTACAAAAGTTATCTTACAGCAATTCGATCGAATCGAATATACGAAAAATCACAACAACTCTCTTTTGTCAATCGTGAGGTGTTCAATATAGTCTAAGAGCCCGTGAACCCCAGACCTTCGTTATTTTATAAAAGCTGAAAACTTGTCTACGCATGCTCCCAACACAGGTAAGAACCATGGACCATTATGAAGTTTGGGTTACCCTGGCTTTGGCAGGTAAACGGTATTAAAGGGGTGTAAAATACTGATCTAATTTCGTCAAATAATAAAGTGTGATTTTTTGATAGTACCCTCAGAATATCATTAAAAATCACGTCATTAATTGCCAGGCACTTACTATAGTGGCAACCCCTTGCTAGACACCCTCAATGTTCATTAAATTATATGTAATTCTACTTACGTTATAGTATAAAAGCTGATTTTTATATATAATACTTGGGTAATAATTAGATAATGTTTCCTCATTAGCCAGACATTTTTGATAGTGCCAACCCTTTGCCAGACAAGCTTGTAGTTTAGCTGCAGGTGCGAGCGCTAGACAGTATATATGAGTGGGTGCGAGTGACACCATACTACCATACTTGTGTAATAAATTTTTTGGTACAGATTTATAAAACTTATCATTTAAGTGAATCTCAGAAACATTTGAAGAAAAGACATTCGATGCTACAACTAAATTCTTGTTGTTGATAGAATAAATTAAAATTTTTAACAATTTTATTCAGTTGTAGCATCGAATGTCTTTTCTTCAGATGTTTTTGAGATTCACTTAAATGATAAGTTATATAAATCTGTACTAAAAAAAATTATTTGCATAAGTCATAATCATACCGTCTCACTCGCACCCACTCATATATACTGTCTCGAGCACGCACCTGCAGCTAATTTACAAGCTTGTCTGGCAAAGGGTTGGCACTATCAAAAATGTCTGGCTAATGAGGAAACATTATCTAATTATTACCCTAGTATTATATATAAAATATCAGCTTTTATACTATAACGTAAGTAGAATTACATATAATTTAATGAACATTAAGGGTGTATGGCAAGGGGTTGCCACTATAGTAGGTGTCTGGCAATTAATGACGTGATTTTTAATGATATTCTGAAGGTAATATCAAAAAATCACACTTTTAATTTGACGAAATACGATCAGTATTTTACACCCCTTTAATACCGTTTACCTGCCAAAGCCAGGGTAACCCAAACTTCATAATGGTCCATCCTTCTTACCTGTGTTGGGAGCATGCATAGACAAGTTTTCAGCTTTCATAAAATAACGAAGGTCTGGGGTTCACGGGCTCTTGCTCTAATATGCTGGTTAGCAGATAAAAAAATTGGAATCGCTTTCTTTTATGTCGCCATTCCAAAACTACATCCTACTTACTAGAAATTGTGCATAGTTTTAGTTGATTAAAGTTAACGATGTTAATATTGGAGAACAAAATCAGACACGATTAGTATTACAGCTTGTACTATTTCAAATATGTATATACAATCAGTCTTTGGGAATGACCTTAAGGAACTAAAAAATGCTAATTGTTAGTGATGTCATTAGCGGGATGAGATTAATTAATACTTATATAGGTACCTATGTCAAAGATTAGAGTATATTGCAATCATTTACAGTTGGGGAAAATGCAAACTCAATCAACGAGCGTCTCACATTTTTTTCCAAGTACCTAACTGCGAATTTTTCATTTTTCAGTTTTTTAAAACTTGCTCATTATGGCACTTATTTAATTTTATTAAATTTGGCACTAATTTTGACTTATTCTTGTATAATAGGTCTGGTAATATTCGGCAAATACATAATACTGAAAAGTTCATGTTTACGTTTTATCACAATAAGAAATTTTTGTGGGAAACAACATAAAAACAAATATTGCTATTGAAATGTACAGAAAATGTCACAACAAAAGCCATGAATATTTTAATCTGAGTATTTCATAAAGTCAACAAACTCAAGACTGTTGCCAATACCGAAGAGTATGTTTTCTGTCATAAAAGAAACCTTCATGTTTTTGTTAAGTATTTTTTCCTCACAAAATTAAATATATGAGTCATAATTTTTTTCCTCTCTAATCGAAAAAATACATTTCGATATCATTAATTGCATTCCAATCTGTCTTCAGTCTTACTATATGGGAATGAAGTTTACTAACGCTCAATATGTAACGGAGAATAGAAATGCAGAATTGCTCTTCAAATATTGCCCGTATAAACAGTGTTCAAAATGTGGAATCCTCAAAATTAATTATTGGTTCAAGAAATTTTTGATTACCAAATCAATTCCAGTGGTCTCAACACGAAAAATCGATTAAACAAAATCATTACCACATATGCTAGTTTTGATATAGAAAACACGTAATATTGTTATAGAAATGAAAGACTTTTACATTTTGATTTATATGTTATCAACAACATCTTTCTGTACTATCTCTGTATATTTTAAAAAGTCTCTCATAAGATTATTCGTGAATAGATAATGACAATTAACTACCATAGATACATACTCGATAAAGATCCGAGAAATGATCTTAGGATGACACCATAATATACCATGGTATTTGAGATGGATGTTCTTGATCCAAGATATTCCAGAGCAAGTATAAAGCACTTCTCTCATATCGCATAAAAATTAGAAGTTAAAATTTCCATATCTACTTGTTCCCCGAGGGTCAAACATTCTGTTGTTCGTCTTCGAAGTCATCCTCCAATAACGGTGGAGGTATCAAACTCAAATCAAAACCTTCACTCGCTTCATATTTATCTTCTTCCTCCTTTTCCATCCTAAATATGTCAGATCCACTCTGCGAGTCCCCATCCGGATAGTAACCTTCCTCCAGCACGTCGGCATAATGAATAAGTGTCGATCTTGAGCTAACGCATTCTCGTACTGGAATCTAGCAGCCATTTCTTCCATACTTCGATTTCTCATGTATTCGTTATATTCCTCACAGTTGCTGTCGTGTTCTACGTAGATATATTCGTCTACACTGTAATATTCTTTGTCCGATTTGTGTTTTCTTTGAGTTTGAGCTTGTCTCCTCCTTCGATAACCTCTCCGATCTCGGTCTGTTTTACATTTCGGAGATTCTAGAGAACTGGTCGAGTCGTTTTCACTAGGGGGCTCTTGGCTTGAAATAAACATTTGGAAATGGGTTTCTATGCGTTCTGGTCAAGGGAACGGTAGCAGTTTTGTTCAAGGCCACCGGGCTTGTGCTAGCTAAGGGTGTCGACTCAGAACTGAGACTGCTCGAGTAGTATGGGGAGCATTTAGACAACTTCAAGGTAGTTTTAACATCTCTACCATCAGCACTTTTCGTTTGGTACTTTTGAAGACCCACCTGTTTATCTTTATCGAATCTCTGAGTATGTACAGTTTTGTTCTCTGAACTACTAGATTTTTCAGACTCGGACAACATAGGTATCTTCACAGGTCTCTCCGTAGATTTCGTGAATTGTTGGAGTCAAGAGAACCTCTTATACCTATGGGAATATTCACTAAACTTTCTGGAGATAAAAGATCAACAGCATCTGTTATATCCTCTTTTGAACCAATGGCTAATGGTTGATGTCTATCCGTAACAGATCCTGTAAAAAACTGTTGAGTAGCTAAGCTCTTAGAATCTGACGTTGACCATTCCGATAAGGAAGCTACACGATCTGCCAAAGAACTCTCTGTAGCTGATGTGCTCAATTTCTGGAACTGTAAACTTGCGCTTTGAGTTTTAAGTGCATTGCTATTACTACTCGACCATTCTGATATCGACTGAGCAATGTCTGTCAGAGAATTCTCTTCGCTCTTCAATCCTGAGCTGCTTTTGGTGGTACCACTGTTACTAGATAAATTCTGGAACTTGACAGTATTCGTACTGTTTGACCACTCCGAAAAACTAAGAGCGATCGAGGTGTCTTCAGAATGGGAACTATGAGTACATTTCGTAGGTTTAAGAGCAAATCGAACTGTCCCATCTTCCAAATTAGTACCCATTGAACTAGTACAGTCCTCGTCTGAATACGACCCTCTTTTTGTTCTTTCCTACTAGAATGAGAAGATTCATCAGATGTAGTACTTCTTCTCAGCACCGTAGGAGGGCGTAGTTCATTTCTTGAAGGCCCTTCTACAGCATCAACAAAAACGTCATCGTTTAGATTTGACAAGTTATTTTCTTCGTCTGAATTGGATTCTCCAGAAGTACTAGATTTGGTCGGAAGAACAATTTTGACTCCGCTTATTTCAGCGCTCAAGCTTTCAGATAGGCTACCACTCATTTGTTCGGTAGCAACATTTTCGTATGTATGCGTTTTTTCAGTGTCCATGTCAATTGTTTTGTTTTCGTTATCAGAGTTGGAACCTTCTTGGGTGCTTATGTTCGACAGGGAGTCTACGGTAACCCTGCAAGGTTCTTCGGGTGGTGTTACGTAATAAGTCTCTACTTTGCCTTCAACGGTGGTTCAGCAACGCTGCTTGGAGGACTTGGCCATTGTTCAGAATCCTGGCTTTTCAAAGAGAAGGATCCTCTGAGACCAAAAGTCTTTGGTATCGTTTGTCGAGCTGTCAGACAAACTTGGGTGGTTAGTTGTGAGGTATCCGAACTAGGCACTTCGTGTAACGCAAGTAATTTTTTTTGTGCTTCTGTTGGTATTTCTGGCAGTGGCCACTCCTCGCTCTCCTGGCTGCTAGAACCGTGTTTCTCCTCTGGTTCGAAACATTCTTCGTCTATGATGGTGTCGTCAGAACCTTGCCGACGCAATTTGAGACCTCTTTCAGATGTTATAATCTCGATGTCATCCATTGATAACTCGGCCATTTCAGCTGAGGTTCTACGGTCGTCTGAAATCTGCCTCTGTAGTAAATTATTGATGTTTGGCAACTGTTCGTAATCGCACTTGGGTATAACCCCCTTTTTCTCTTCAAAGTTCCGTTTTTTGCCTTTCTCTGAAAGTTGGGCAGCGTTGCTTGGTGATTCCGAACTGAAACTACCTTGAGGATTGCTCATGTCGTTTGACTCGTCGTTGAAACTGTCACTTCCAGTACTGGCTTTGGTTGATTCGTCTTCCAAACTTGATTTTTCAGAGTTGGTACTCCGTTCTGAGATCCTGGACAAAGTTCGAGACAAAAATCCAGTCTGACAAGTCATGGTTTGAAGGTTGATGCTCACAGCTTCTTGTAAGTTAGACGTTAAGTTCTGATAATTGCTGAAATTGTTGGCGAAGTTCGCTAGATCCTCGGGTATCTCTGTATCGTCTTGCGTAGGTGTTACATCTTCCGATTTGAATACATCGCCTGTGTGCATGAACTCTCCAGAGTTTTCCCTACATATGTAATATTCCTTCCTTTCCATATCTTGGTCGGGTGGTAAGAGCCCGTCGTCGAAACTTTCTGAGCCCGAACTGTCCAACGGAAAAGGTTTCCAGGTCGAACTGAGTTCTCTCGGTATGTCCCCTGATTTCTGCATCCTCGTTGCTGCTCCTAAACTTCCGGAGCTGGATTCAGTATCCAGGGAAGTTCTGGATTCGGTTGAGAGCTTCTCAATTGAATGCAGAGATCGTTTACCGTTTCCTCTGCCATTTTTGCTAAACTCCAGGTACGAGTCATCGAGGGAAGATAAACTCCCCTTGTCTCCTGATGATAGTTTCTTCGATAGCTTCAAGTGCAACTTCTGGGTCAACTCAGAATCATTTGACCATTTTTGCTCGAACGGATAAGGTTTTCTTGGTTTTAACGTAAAACCACTTTCTTGAATAGGTGGTAGATCTTTAGGAATTTCATAAGCTTCATCGGAGCTGGATTTCTCATCTCTTTGAAAATCTTCATCCATCGTAAAGGTTCTTCCAAGGACGCTCATTCTTGGGCTTCTTGGACTTCTAGGTCCATCTGGAGATGTTTTGTCTTGCCGAGCAAATAGTTCTGGTTGACTAAGACCCACAACTCTACCCATCGAGCAACTAACACTAGATTCGTCGTCTTTAGCATTATTAGGACTCAGTTCTTTCTCCCCACTCGTCCAACTGCCTGTGGTATCACTTGATCTCGATTGGTCAGAATTCCTCTTCAATAAGTCCATTTTGAATGGCTTCACTTGTAAGGTATCCTTATCCGTTGTTTCTTTTGATCCGGTTTATTTTTATCCGGAGACTCGTTTTCAAGTTCAAATGATGATCCTGTACCGACAAATTCGTCACATTCCATGGTTAACCATGAAGCTGTATCCTCAGATCTACTTCTTTCCATACTCAAATTGAGCAAAGCATCTCTTGGAGATTTTACTGTCAAATTGTTGGTGTCCTGAGGTTCATGCCTTATGTCACTGACTTCTGTCAAAGATTCGTTGCTGGTCTTTATGATGAGGTCTCTAACAAGATCAGGTTTACTGTCCATACTTATTCTTCTTCTTTCCAATTTCTTCCTGATAAACTTACTCACAGTATTTGATGCTTTGTGTAGTTCCATTGCTAGTTGAGCATCTTTTTCTGATTTGTTAGATGAGGATGCTGAATCATCAATGTATCTTACATCCAAGGAATTTCCCAAACTAACTCTATCGGCACTTTGAGAATCTGAAGAGCTGAGGGTGTCGAACTTAGCGATATCTGGAGGTTTTTCAGAGATATCCGGCTGAAAAAAATCGTCAGATTTTATGACAGCTATATCCTCCAAGTTCTCATGTACCTTTTTATTTTTTTCCTCGACTGATAACCATACGTCCAAACTTGTGCCTTCAAGAACAACTTTGTCTTGTTCATCAGGGTCTTTCTTTTCGCTAGGTTCGTCATCATCTTTATCTACTGTTTCTTGTTTATCAGGAACGCCGGTAAAGTCGAATTCTGAGTCACTCTTAGGTCTGTCATCTAGATCTAAACTTTTTCCTAACCTCTGAATTTTGACATTATCAACTTCACTATCGGTTAGATTGAGTTCTAAGCTTTTAGTGAATTTATCTATTTTCTTATCTAGTTTTTTAGGTGATTTAGTAATTATGATAGCTTCTTCGATTGGAACTGCTGTATTATCTATGGTATTTATGCTGATCTCGAGTTTACCATGTCTTTCACGTACAGTTTCCTCAACCTGTGGAAATACTGGTAAGGCGTCTTTTACCGGGCTCTTTAGTGATTTAGTTTGTTTTATAGCAGTTTCGTACAACATTTGTTGTTTCTCCCTTCTCTTAGATATATCAGTATCACTTTCTTCTTGTGACTTTGACCTTTCCTTGCTTGCGACTCTTTTGAGGTCCAGTTTTTCCAAGGATTTTGGTCGATCTTTCGGCAACTGTCTCTTGGCAGGTTCGGTCTCTTGACTCTTCGCTCTCTTGATTTCTGGTACACTCAAAGAAGCCTCTGCAGGCGGTGACGTTTTCTTAACATCACTCGGAGTAGTTGGAGGTTTCTTTACATCACTTGGTGTAGTTTTCTTAACATCAGTTGAGGGTTCAATTTTTTTATCATGTTGGCGAGTGTCAGGCACTCTTCCTATTGGTGGCTTCGAAGACGTTACTTGTTTGGAAGTGGTTCTAGTTGGTGGAGTTGGTTTAGATTTTGTTTTATTTGTATCTTGAGTTCTTTGAGTTGTTACAGTTTTGGGGCGAGTCTTCGACACTGATTTGGTGGGAACAGTTTTTTGAACTTTCTTACTTTTCGGTACAGGAGGAGCAACATCTGGTACAGTTTGATCCCTTTCGATTTTAGCTGACTTTTCTGGAACCACCAATGTTGGCGAAGATTCTTTTTCCTCAGCTTTTTCTTCTACAATGGGTGTATCTTTGGTTGTGTCTGTTTCAGACGTCGAACCTCTAATTTCTAACAAATCTGGATTGTCTTCGTCGACAGTATCATCTTTACTTGAAAAAGCGTTCAGGGGTGGAAGCCTGCTGACAGCAATAACTGGGGCATCAAGACTAACTGCTCTCCGACTAGACAAAGGAGATTCTGTTGCCTGCTGCTTTTGTAGCATCGAGAAAGCTGAACCTTCTGATAAGTTCAATCTAGCCGAAGCAAACAAAATGGGGCTTTGACCTTTTCTTTGCATAGATGGTGACATTATTTCTGTAATGGTAGTCCTGGAGGGTACCCTAAGATTTTTTAAGTCGTTCTCTATCTCCGCTTGAAGTAGAAGTTTCTCTTTTTGTCTCTGTTCTTCGTCGATCTCCTTCTTAAAAGTATCAGCTAGATCTTCTACTAATGTATGGTCTCTTGTATCTTCCTCGATAGATTTATCATCTGATTCGTGAACAGTAGTCAGAGCATCAGTTATTGGTTCAGCAAAAACTGGTTGCAAATCTGAAGTTTTGATATTGAAATCATCTTCAGAACTAGGAATAGAAAAGGATCTTTCAGAGATTCTTCTCAGTTCCATCTGTGATGGTTCAAGACCATTCTCTAAAGCTTTTCAGTTTTCTTCCTTATCTGAGGAGGAGAACCTTCAACTTCAGTGGATGACATGGTGTACTGTAGATACTTTCTTTCCGACTCAAATTTGAGAATAGACTCCATTTCTTTCCTCATTTGGGGTGGAGAAAACTCCATTCTAGTAGGTGTAGCTTCAGCGCTTCCAAACACGTCATCAGAATCTAACGATTCGTCATCAGAACTAAATGATGTTATTCTTACCTTTGTCTTGTTTATTTGTTACTTTTACCTTTATTAGGTTGCATTCTTGGCTTTATTATTCTCTTCGGCTTGCATGCAGGTTTTATTTTTTCTTTCACAACTATTTTCTTCGGTTCCTCCTTTGATTCTACTTCCAGTTTGGTTTCGTCCGATTCATCTATTTTTAGTTTCACTTCCTGTTTCTTTGTTATTTCTTTCTGTAAATTGAATTTCTGCTGAGGTTTCAAACTTTCTGTCTTGGAACTTGTGGGAGAATCACTTTCGATTTGACTTAATTTAGAATTCAACGTTTCAAGGACTACAGGATCGATGACTGTAATGTCTCTTTTAGGACTAGATAAATGCTGAATAGGTTTTTCAGTTTTATCGACCTCTAAAGTAACGGGATCAATTTTCGATAGATCTATGTTTTGAGTGAATAAAAATGAGGAATCTGCATCTTTTTTTACTGGGCTTTTCTGCTTGGCTCTAGTCGCATCTTCTATAATTTTCGGACTCTTTGGACCTTTGCTTACTACTTCAACATTATCTTTCGGTGCCGTTCCATTCACATGTCTTTTGTGTAACACATACGGTATTTCGTTACACTTGGGTGGCAAATTGATGAAATCTGATTGGGTTTTAGCACCAAGCTCCTCGAACTGTTCCTTAGGCACTTCGAATTTGATTTTTTGGCCTTCGATTTCCCTCTTGAGGATGTCGAAGTGTCCAAACTCAGCGGAAGGCATTTCGAAATGGGTACCTCGGTATTTCATAATAGGAGGAGCACTAGGTATCTGTTTGTACAAGTATTCATCATCGCTGGACTCTGCAGGTGTGAGATCTATCGACTTCTGATGCATAAGGAGCAACCTACGAGCCCCTAAGTTCGGTCTTTGCCTAGCCAACGAGTTTGGATCTGATTTTGTACGTTCAATTGGTTGGTGAAGCTGTAGGAGCTCCCTACATCGCCTAGGTTCATTTCAACAAACACATCTTGAAATGCGTTCCTATTGGTTTGGATCAAATCCAAATCTGGTACCACTCTGAACGAACTATCATTCTTTCTGAGGGATTGTATTTTATCTTCGTCAAAACTGAAAATATTGCTTTCGGAATCAGTGGATTTATCAGTGCTAGGTTTCGATGAAGACCAATCCAAAATTTCTGTTGGCATTCCGTGAATATTCTCAGGCCAAATATGGGTAGTTTTAGGTTTAGGAGTAACAGTTGTCTGGGTTGGAGTTACGCTCGATTCTGAGCTTCGACTGGTACAAACAACTTGATCGGTTTCAACACTGCTTGAGGTAGATTCGATATCGACGATTTTTTCTTGATTGCTTCTAGGTTTCAGCGTACCGTAATTACGCTCGAAAACTATTTTTCTGTCATAATCATGCTTATGATGTTTATCTTCCGATTTCGAGGAAGCTGCATCATAGTATTCGCTGTGCGATTCGAAACTAGAAGTACGAGAGTCTGAAGCATCTCGATTTCTGAAATATTCTATATTATCCGCGCTTTTGTTACGTTTAATTGTCTTTTTAATTTCATATTCGTTCTTTGATTCTTGACTTGAAGTTCTAGAACCGAGACTTCTTTCTCTACCGTACCTTTTCAGACTTTCCTTGCTCGATTTCGATGTCCTGGATTCGTAATAGTCGCTCTTTGATTCTAAACTGGATTGTCTTGAGCTTTGCTTGAAAGTTTTGTAAAAGCTTCCATCCGACTTCCTTGGAATCTTTTCCCTGGGCAAATCCATGGGATTCTCCATCGTGAAAATGTCTTGATGGACATCAGAACTGCTCTTACACTTGATATGTCTCATACCGTCAGAGTCAGTATCCGAAGGAAGATAATTTCCGGAATCCAAAGAACAGCTTCTGGTGTTAATTTTCATCCGTTTGGCTTTCGATTCATCTGGATTGCTGTAGTCATCGTCTGATCTCTCTAAAAGTTCGTAGCTGTCGTGAGAAATGTCTTCTTGAGAATCTTTCAAATCGTAATTGCCAGGATCTTCCATAGACTCTTGAGAATACGTTGTAGTACCCGGATAGCTGCTAGAATAAACTTTTTCATCGGTCATTATTATATCTTGATGAATATCTAAGTTATTTTCGCGTGATATAGTCGAATAAATCAATTTATGATCATCGTAACGAGTGATCGGAGACTCTAACTTATTATGATCGAAAGAATCGGTATCGCGTTCAGGCGTTTTATTTCTTATTCTACGTTTAGCCTGTCCGGTTTCTTCGAAACTATAATCGTATAAATCCTTACAGCTGGCACTTCGTTGTGTGAGACGCTTTGGTTTACTAACAGAAGCACAAGTGTGTTCTGAATTCGTTTGCGTGTAAGATTGGATTGAGCTTTTGCGCAAATCGACATCGTTTTGCGATTGAGTTTGCGATGGACAATGGTGAGGGAATACGTGGGTTTGATCAAGAGAACCCTCCGATTTGACGAGATTATTACAGGGCATCTTGATAGCAGTGATGGGAATGTGAGTGATACCTGTATCTGTCTTGTGAACTGCTGCTTCGTGAACGTCTGGGCTGCTGTAAAGGGGTTTCCGGGCATCCGTGACTTCTGAAAATAGAAAAAAACATATTTTAATCTCGGACAAATGCAGAAGTTGGATTATTTGGTTTACATAATCATTCTTTCATGATATTTACATTGTTCCAAGTAGAATCGATTTTTGAAAACGAAGAGAGCCCTGACTTGGAGTTAGAAGCTTTTGCGCTTTCCTTCATGTTCACAAGTTTGAATATCCTGAGGGCTATTGGCTTCATTATATTCATGAATGAATGGAAAGAATATCGAGGTACCCACTTTAAAATGGGCTCTTCGAGATCAAACACTCGACGTCCTCAAGAGAGAAATCGAAGGCCAAAAAATGAAATTTGAAGTGCCTGAGGAACAATTCGAGGAGCTTGGTGCTAAAAACCAATCAGATTACATCAATTTGCCACCCAAGTGTAATGAAATTCCATATGTGTTACACAAAAGACATGTGAATGGAACTGCACTGAAAGATGATGTTGAAGTAGTAAGCAAAGGTCCAAAGAGTCCGAAAATTATAGAAGATGTGACTATAGTCTATCCAAATCCGAGAGGCCAAGCGTAAACAAACTAGAAACGCGATTTGGTCGCTCTTATTGGTCGAAGCTTCAGGAACGCCACTTTCGACCAATAAGAGCGACCAAATCGCGTTTCTAGTGTGTTTACGCTTGGCCTCTCGGATTTGGATAGACTATAGAGCCAAACATAAAAGCCCAGTAAAAAAAGATGCAGATTCGTCATTTTTATTCACTCAAAACATAGATCTATCGAAAATTGATCCCGTTACTTTAGAGGTCGATAAAACTGAAAAAACTATTCAGCATTTATCTGGTCCTAAAAGAGACATTACAGTGATCGATCCTGTAGTCCTTGAAACGTTGAATTCTAAATAAAGTCAAATCGAAAGCGATTCTCCCACAAGTTCCAAGACAGAAAGTTTGAAACCTCAGCAGAAATTCAATTACAGAAAGAAATAACAAAGAAACAGGAAGTGAAATTAAAAATAGATGAATCGGATGAAACCAAACTGGAAGTAGAATCAAAGGAGGAACCGAAGAAAATAGTTGTGAAAGAAAAATAAAACCTGCATGCAAGCCAAAGAGAATAATAAAGCCAAGAATGCAACCTAATAAAGGTAAAAGTAATAAAATCACAAGACAAAAGGTAAGAATAACATCGTTCAGTTCTGACGACGAATCCTTAGATTCTGATCTCTGGCTCTAAATAAACCTCAGAGTAATAAGTAAACTTAGAGATGCCTTCGCATATTTGTTGACGCAGCCAATTAGAATCTTTTTATGCCCGCAAACAATATTCCGGCTTTGAGAGATCGTGCCTTATGTTTTTCCGTATTGGAATAATTGGTTTACCGCTCGCCAACTCTTGCGTCTGTTACAGACAATTCTATCAGTTTGGCAGCATCGTCTGTTAGTGTTTAGTTCTTGATGAGATGTGTTTACATTTTCATTTCGATTTGACGTTCATAAACTGAATTATTTTACTGATTTGGTGGCAGTTTATTGTTAAATAAGGCTATTCCGTTAATTATAGCTACGACAAAATTACGAAAATGTTGAATTATATTCAAGGAATTGGAGAAATGAAAACTAACCTATTGTTCACTTCACCTCAGTGCGGCAGTGAGATGCTTTCCATCTCACTCTTATGCTTGGTTGATCATAATGTATGTATTACTATTCGAGCGGCATCTCTATGTTTACTTCTTACACTGAAGCACAGCCCATACGATTTTGACTTGTTAACCGACTCCACCACAACTGCTATTCGCCAACTTTGAAGGGAATTGAAATATAGAGCACATTGTGAATCATAGTCAGAGAGTCTGGTCTTCTATGAACAACTACATCTCATCTGCGAACCTCCCTAGTGATGTACTGATCCAGAAAGTATGCACTGAGAAAAACTTCAGGACATTGCTAATTAAAAGAGAGGAATGGGAATGGAAATACACCGACTATAACCTCAAAGAAAATACCGTAAAATGGTATACAGATGGTTCCAAAACCTCCACAGGAGCTGGCGTTGAGATATACGGGCCAAGTACCAAGTGTGCACTGTCTCTAGGTTCCTGTATGAGCGTCTTTCAAGTGGAAATCTGAGGTATTGAAAGATGTCTAGATATAAATCTAGAAAGAAACTATCAGAAGTGCGATATAGCCAGACACATAGTCAAGCTGCTATTAAAGCACTGAGCTCCTAAGTCATCGACTCGAAGATGAACTGGGAGTGCCGAAACAATCTCAATGAGGTAAGCAAGAAAAATAAGTTCTTTTTAATCTGGATTCCCGGCCCTTCGGGAATCAAAGGAAACGCAGAGGCCAATACATTTTACAAAGAGGGCGCACGAATGTCATTCATTAGCCCAGAACCCTTCTGTGGAATCGGTAAATGTACCCATAAAAAGGAGTTTCTGAATAAGGAGAAAGCCGAGAGGGAAAAACTCTGGCGGAATCTCCCAGGGATGAATCATTCTACTAAGTTCCTGGAGAACTTTGAAACAGCAAGATTCAAAAGATATCTGGATCTCGGTAAGAAACAATTACACCTCCTCACTGGTTTCTTACAGGACACTGTCACCTCAGAAAGCACCTGTTGAGGATGGGATTGTCGGACACTGACGAGTGTAGGTTCTGTGGGGAGGAGGAGAAGAAACCCCCATTCTCCTAGTCACGGAATGACTTTGTATTGCGAGCCTAAGGATAAAATGCCTTGGGCGAGAAACATGTAAGAGTAAGTAGCTAGTCTCGTTGAAGCTTCACAGATATTGGATCTTATCAGATCTCTGGAACTGAAAGGCGAGCTGTGAGGGTATGGTCCGAACAGCTCTGTGAGGGGGCAAAATAGACCTTGAAGTCGCAATGAACTGTAACCCCTTTTTAAACTAAACTTAACTAAAGGGGCCCACTCACTAGGAAGGAAGAATGCGCAGTTAAGTATCTGCGCGTTGGCTGTGAAGTAAACGTGTACTTTCATATTTCACACACACAGACACTTTTGCTTGTTTAGTGATGATGTGTGACAAGCGTGAGATGACGTCGAAAAAAAGATCTGATGTTAATGGCAGTGGCGTGTGTTGTTATTAAGGAAAAAATGTTCAATGTATAAATAGCGAACTCGACACCTGTATTGCTGAAAATATGAAACGTGCCCAGACTTTTGCCCATACACGGTCGTTCTTGGTGATTCTTCCACGTACGATGAGCAATGCACACGCTAAACTATCTTGATTCCGACAGATATAATTGCGCATTCCAAATTTCGAACGGCGGAACGCCATACACACACACTGTAGGTACCCCGTACCACGCGCATTAAAGCCTTCGCGCTTCCTTCTTAGTGAGTTGGCCCCATAACATTGTGAATCACAATTGTCGGCTAACTAAAAATTTAACTGAAACCAAACAATCTGACCTGTTTTCTTGTAGTCTGCCGGCTGGGCATCCATATGCCGTATAGGGCTGGTGATCGGCGAACTGTCCGGAGATGGCGATCGCGTCGTCTGAGGAGGTGACGGCGAGCTCGTCGTCTTCGGAGGTGCAGGTAGCCGAGTTTCTGTGTGTCCTCCTGGTGGCGGCGGTCCGTTGTTGGAGGTGCGGTCCGAGCTCCAGGTCGTAGGTGTGCCTCGATGGCGATAGGCTGACCTCGTCGTCGGAGAAACCGGGTGGTCCGCTCCCGCTGCTGACCATACCGTCGAGCCCAGAGATGCTGAGAGTTTGGCTGCTTCCACTACAAAATTACATCATTCAACATTGTTACTTAAAATATAAAAAAACATAATTAATAAATGACACAGGGTGTCCGGTAAACCTTGTACAATATTGAAACTGGTGATAGAGCAGGTCGTGACTGTTCAGAATATCATAATTTCACCTCAGTAAAAATGCCAGCATTTTCTAGATAATGGGCATTTTCTAAATATCTAGAAAATCAATAAAATCTGGCATTTCACCTCTATTTCTTGAAAAATGTATCAAGTTCTGAAAAACTGTTTTGTACGTCTGAAAGCATCGCTCATCATTAACCTTCAGCAACAAAGATATTTGAATTAGTCTCAATTTGTAGACATAGCACTCAAAAAACGGAGGTGAGGTAGTGATTTTCTAGATATTTAGAAAAATGCCCATTATCTCGAAAATGGTGATATTTTTACTGAGGTGAAATTCTGATATTCTGAACAGTCATGACCTGGTCTATCACCAGTTTCAATATTGTACGAGGTTTACCGGACACCCTGTATTTAGATATAAGTTAGAGATAGGTGTAGTCCGTTCACGAAAAGTTGAGCCGTCGGTTGGCCATGACAATTTGTCATATTCCACTGTGTTCTCGGATAACTCGCAAGCTCGTCGGACGAGGCTGGGTACATTCGGCAACGTTGACTTTATTTTACGTTACGACAGCAAATACTCCAACTTCAGATAAATAAAGAAACGCCTACTATGTGCTCAAACTTTGTGAACGGACTATATAGTCCGTTCACGAAAGGTTGAGCACATAGTAGGCTTTTCTTTATTTATCAGAAGTTTGCAGTATTTACTGTCATAAAGTAAAATTAAGTCAACGTTGCCGAATGTACTCGGCCTCGTCCGACGAGCTTGCGAGTTTTCAGAGAACTCTATGCAATATTGACAACATTGCGTATCAATCTGACATGAAAATAAAGAACATAACCTAAAATTTCAATATACACAGTGGAATATGCCAAATTTCCATGGCCAACCGACGGCTCAACCTTTCGTGAACGGAGTATATATTACATTCGGATTGAGGGGGTCATATACCTATAAAAACTCTATACTGCTAACGTGAAATAAAAGTTGAAGCAATCTACACTGCGCAAAAAAATTAACGAACATTATGGAAATCTCGAATTTATTCTACAACTGAAGGTGTTCTCAATGATAATTATTTTTATCCGAATTATGCATGTATATGTTATCCACTTTCAACGTTTTTTTCAATACAGATGTTTTTTCCTAGCAGGAATAAAAAAATGAGATTATCAGATTTTGAATGTATCGGGCTCCATTCTGAAATCAGGTGTTCTCGATCATTTCTAGTGATCAATAGTTTTCCTTTCGTTAGATTTTCTACACTCGATCGCTATGCTATGACCCAAGAGGAATGTGCCCAAGCGGTAGTTTTGCGAGAAGAAGGGTGGACATACACAAGAACTGCAGAAAGATTTGGAGTTTCCCAAATAAGTGTGTCCAGAATATTGCAGCGATTCAGGGAGACAGGTATGAATGTTCGAAGACCAGGACAGGGTAGACCACGGGTAACAACTGCCATTCAAGTACGTTACTTGAGAGTTTCTTCGTTGAGACAACAGTTTGCAACCGCTCGCCTCCTTCATTAACAGCTTGAGCAAACTCATGGGTTGCAAATTAGCACTCAGACAATAAGAAATCGCCTCAGAGAATATGATTTAAGAGGCCCAGCTCTTACCCCAGACCATCGAAGGCGCGTTTGGATTTTGCGAGAGAGCATATCCATTAGAAAGAGGCATATTGGGAAAGAGTTCTCTTCACAGATGAGTCTAGATTCTGCCTCTACCATTGTGGTAGACGTTCCTTGTATACAGACGACCACATGAAAGATATGCTCAGTGCAATTTCCTGAATACTACTGGTTTCGGGGGAGGATCGATTATGGTATGAGGTGGAATATCTTTGACTGCTCGCACAGACCTAGTGATCTTTGATAATGGAGCTATGAATGCTGATAGGTATATAAGGAACATTCTTGAAGAGCATGTAGTGCCATTTGCCCCATAATTGGTGAAAATTCATTTTTATGGACGATAATGCCAAACCCCATCGTGCGCGCATCGTTCAGGAGTACCTTGAAGAGGTTGAAGTCTCTCGAATGGAATGGCCAGCAAGAAGTCCAGATCTCAATCCGAATGAGCAGGTTTGGGACAACCTCAATAAAAGGCTGAGAAGTTCAAAAAATCATCCAGCTACTCTAATTGACTTAGGAAGAAACAGAAATCTGGGAAGGGTTAGATCAGAACATTTTAAGATCACTCATTTTGAGTATGAACCGTCGTTGCCGACCTGTAATTAACGCAAGGAGTGGAAATACCAAGTATTAAATCACTTATCAGCATTCCAGTATTTTGAAATTGTTTATTTCTCTCTTTCACATAAGATTCGGTAAAATCCCGACTTTCTTCCATTTAATGTGTCTTGTTTCGTTCAAAACCTTCCCGAGAGAACATAAAAAAATAAGTTATAAAGTCAATGTAGAGTTAACTTCATTAAAATGAGATTTTCAAAATGTGCGTTAATTTTTTTACGCAGTGTATATGTATTTGATGTCTGAATGAGGACTTACAATTGAACAATAATATATACATAATACATTAGTTGGTTTTTTGTCTCTTTGATTTTTATTATTTCAAGCGCTGATGGAAGAACAAGAAAAAAATGCAAGGAGCAAATATGAAGCCCTGCCTCTCTTAAGAACTCTAAGGAATCCCTACTGACATCGCATCAGTCATGATTGATATCATCACCTCGCATGTTCTTTAGGCGTTGACGTAATTATCTCCTAACCTAACCTATTCTATAAGAATGTGATTATATTTCCGCGTGGAGGTTAACATTGATTTTAAAAAAATAATAATAATAATTACAATGCCTCAAGTCAATATCACCCAAAAATAAAAAAGAGCATGCAGGAAATATACCTACCACTCAAGTTGGTATCACCAAGTGGCAACAGTGGATGGGCTGAAATGCTGTTGCCCACAGTGTTGGCGTGCATATTGGTAGCACTTGAATGAGCGCTTGAATGCCGGAACGAAGCCGACCTAAACAAAGGAAAGAGGAGTGAGACAAACCTTTCGGACATATTTTCCTTTTATCTTAATCTCAATTTTTTCTTATCTCTATATCTTTTTTGATTTTAAACGTCGTTTCTATATTCTTGGCTGCACAGAATGATCGATGGAATGCCGGAAGGAAGGAGTATGGAGGGTAAAACAAAAATTATAGATTTAACTGGCCGTTCGAGGTTCAATATGTACGATGTACGAATGGAAATGTCAGCTTATTACAAACGTATATTTTTCCGGAAAATATTAAGCTTTTCATGTCCATATAATTCTATACATGTGGCAACATCTGGTTATGAGACATGTGCGAAAACTTGCTTTTCCGAAGTCATATCCGTTACTCTTACAATAAACTAAAGTAGTAGAGCAAGAGCCCGTGAACCCCAGACCTTCGTTATTTTATAAAAGCTGAAAACTTGTCTACGCATGCTCCCAACACAGGTAAGAACGATGGACCATTATGAAGTTTGGGTTACCCTGGCTTTGGCAGGTAAACGGTATTAAAGGGGTGTAAAATACTGATCTAAGTTTGTCAAATTATAAAGTAAGATTTTTTATATTAACTTCAGAATATCATTAAAAATCACGTCATAATTGTCAGACACTTATTATAGTGGCAACCCCTTGCCAGACACCCTCAATGTTCATTAATTATATGTAATTCTACTTACGTTATAGTATAAAAGCTGATTTTATATACAGGGTGTTTCATTGGGAAAGGGAAATACTTCACAGGTGCATAGGTGTCACCAAGACGGTTCTAGAGATACCCCATTTATTGGGTCTCACTGTCTTCATAGCCGAGATACAGGGTGTTTTATGAATTTTGCCCGTTTCTTTCTGAGGCCGTACCAGACGAACCACCCGGTATATTTCTTCATATTTGGCAAATATGTTCCTAATTGAGAGCCCAAACATATCATGCAATAACCGCCTCGAAAATCCAGGTCCGGGTTAACAAAAAATTATGAATCATTTGAATCCTCGAAACAACACCTGTACATCGGAATTTTGAAAATCTGTTTTAATGTTCGAAAACACCACTAAAAACTGAACTGAGACTAATACTCAAAATTTTCGCGCAGAAAGTTTTACTGCACAAATTTTCAAGGTAAAAGTGAAGTTTTTAGGAACTTGGATACCCGAAAGTGGTTTGAAGTGACTTTAACAATAAATTATCAACAATATTGAATCCATAATATTTTCAACATTACTCTGCAATTCATTTTCACATTGGTTTTCTTTTTTATAGCTGTATACTTTAAATCCAGGTCCGGGTTAACGAAAATTATGAATCGTTTGAATCCTCGAAACAACACCCTGTACATCGGAATTTTGAAAATCTGTTTTAAAATTCGAGAAAACTACTAAAACTGAACTGAGACGTACACTTCAAATTTTCGCGCAGATAGTTTCAATGCACAAATTTTCAACGTGAAAGTGAAGTTTTTTAGAACCTGGATACCTGAAAGTGGTTTGAAGTGACTTTAACAATGAATTATCAAATATTGAAATCCATAATTATTATACGTTGCGATGCAACTCACTTCTCAATAAATGAAAACTAATGTGGAAATGAATTACAGAGAATTGTTGAAATAATTATGGATTCAATATTATTGATAATTCATTGTTAAAAGTCACTTCAACCACTTTCAGGTATCTTAGTTCTTAAAAACTTCACTTTCACGTTGAAAATTTGTGCATTGAAACTATCTGCGCGAAATTTGAAGTGTACGTCTCAGTTCAGTTTTTAGTGGTATTTTCGAATTTTAAAACAGATTTCAAAATTCCGATGTACAGGGTGTTGTTTCGAGGATTCAAACCATTCATAATTTTCGTTAACCGGACCTGGATATACAAGTATACGGCTATAAAAAGGAAAACCAATGTGGAAATGAATTACAAAGTAATGTTGAAATAATTATGGATTCAATATTGTTGATAATTCATTGTTAAAGTCACTTCAAAACACTTTCGGGTACCCAAGTTCCTAAAAACTTCACTTTTACCTTGAAAATTTGTGCAGTAAAACTTTCTGCGCGAAAATTTGAAGTATACGTCTCAGTTTAGTTTTTAGTGGTGTTTTCGAATATTAAAACAGATTTTCAAAATTCCGATGTACAGGGTGTTGTTTCGAGGATTCAAACGATTCATAATTTTTTGTAAACCCGGACCTGGATTTTCTAGGCGGTTATTGCATGATATGTTTGGGCTCTCAATTAGGAACATATTTGCCAAATATGAAGAAAATATACCGGGTGGTTCGTCTGGTACGGCCTCAGAAAGAAACGGGCAAAATTCATAAAAACACCTGTATCTCGGCTATGAAGACAGTGAGACCCAATAAATGGGGTATCTCTAGAACCGTCTTGGTGTCACCTATGCACCTGTGAAGTATTTCCCTTCCCAATGAAACACCCTGTATAATACTTGGGTAAGAATTAGATAATGTTTTCTCATTAGCCAGACATTTTGATAGTGCCAACCCTTTGCCAGACAAGCTTGTAGTTTAGCTGCAGGTGCGAGCGCGAGACAGAGTGAATGCGAGTGAGACGGCATGATTATGATGAATTATCCAAATAAATTTTGTGGTACAGATTTATATACTAATCATTTAATCAGCTTTTATACTATAACGTAAGTAGAATTACATATAATTCAATAAACATTAAGGGTGTCTGGCAAGGGGTTGCCGCTATAGTAAGTGTCTGGCAATTAATGACATGATTTTTTATGATATTCTGAAGGTAATACTAGAAAATCACACTTTATTATTTGTCGAATTTAGATCAGTATTTTACATACCTTTAATACCGTTTACCCGCCAAAGCCAGGGTAACCCAAACTTCATAATGGTCCATCGTTCTCACCTGTGTTGGGAGCATGCGTAGTAGACAAGTTTTCAGCTTTATAAAATAACGAAGGTCTGGGGTTCACGGGCTCTTAGTGAAAGAGAGCACAACAGATGACGTATCAACATAGCGATAAAGCTACAAATGATTCGTTTGTTTACATAAGTTTGTTAGGATTCTGATAATTCTTTTGAGTTTTTGACAGTTCGTCATTCTTGTTAAGAACGTGCTCTATTAAATCTTGACCTTTCTTGTATATTGCAGTTGTAAACAAAATATTTACAGGGTGTGCAAAGTTCCCGCTGTTTGTCAATAGATGTCTCTAGTCTCCAGTAAGTGCTGGTCGATTTTGACATATCCAAAACGTCACGTCATATGTCCTCTTTCGAAAGTTGATTATTTTCCTTGGAGACTTCGTTCTTATGTCGGCTAGCGTCAAGGTCGCGCCACCTAGTAGAGTGAGTCTGATTTGCGTCAATACAGTGTATTGGCATAATATGTGCTTGGTGGTTCCTGTGGCCAATCCACATAACCTACAGATATCGGAGTTCTCCCTACCAACCTTGTACAGGTGTTATTTTGAGAAACAATGGCCTGTGAGAAGTTAGCAGCCTTAACTAGTTTTTTTTTTCATAACGCTAGAGCTCGTTGAGCCTTATCTTTGAAGGTGCAATAAGCCTCTCTGCTTGTCTTTGACGTGGTGTGTCAATCCAGTGAGATTTTCTCTCTTTTTCCATCATCGACCTCTGCCCTGATCAGGATGGGTGATACCCAACGTAAGAGAGTGTTTACTCATCTTTTCGCAAAGACGTCAGCTTTCCCATTTCCCTCAATGTTTTATTAGTTAAGAACCCAAACTAGAAACAGCTTGTTGTACTTACAGCTCCAAATGGTCCTCGATATACAATCAACGGCCATAAGTTGCCTAAGTATCATCTGACTATCAGATACAATGCAAATTTTGACTCCCTTGTACTGTTTCCTTGTACTTTAGTTTTAGTTTAAAAAGGGTTACAGTTCACTGCGACCTTAAGGTATATTGTGCCCCCTTATAGAGCTGTTCTGACCAAATCTCTCACAGCTCTTCTCCAGTTCCAGAAATCTAACGAAATCTAATATCTGTAAAAGCTTCAAGGAGGCTAGTTCCTCACTCTTACAAGTTTCTCGCCCAAGGCATTATCTCTTTAGGCTCGCAATGCCAAAGCATTCCGTGACTAGGTGAATGGGGGTTCCTTCCTCCTCCCCACAGAACCTACACTCGTCAGTATCCGATAATCCCATCCTCAACAGGTGCTTCCTGAGGTGACAGTGTCCTGTAAGAAAGCCAGTGAGGAGGTGTTATTGCTTCTTACCAAGATCCAGATATCTTTTGGATCTTGCATCTTGCTGTTTCAAAGTTCCGAAGGAACTTTAGTTGAATGATCCGTCCCTGGGAGATTCCGCCAGAGTTTTTCCCTCTCGGCTTTCTCCTTCACCAGAAACTCCTTCTTATGGTACATTTACATATACCACAGAAGGGTTCTGGTCCAATGAGTGACATTCGTGCGCCCTCTTTGGCAAGTGTATTGGCCTCTTCCTTTTACTTACTTCACGTACGGTATTCTAGCTCTACCAAAAATATGGAAAAACATTCGCAATAAAGTTGCATTTCGCACATAATAAGAAAACATTTATTTTCTATAACCTACTTTGATATTATCTGATTCAACTGTTTTTTTGATGAAGTGAAAATTGTAATTAATGTCATTTCTGCTCAAGATGCAACATACACTATTGAAGAAGATGAAAATGAAGAAAACGATTTCGACAAGAATTTTTATATTTTATAAGGAATAATAAAACTAACAAAATCAATCTTATGCAAGATATTGAATTTGATCTGTCAGTGAACAACAAATAAGTAAAAAGTAATAACACAGGTACTTCTTCTTGAAAACATACTTGGTCACTAGCCTGAACTACCACTGACGGCTGAACTGATAGTAGTTCAACTGTTTATCTGTTGTTCCAGCTTTCTTAGGCAGCCAAGCTAAGCAACCCCTCATGACATAACGCTTAATTCAAGATATGAAAACTATCGAGTGATTTTTCTATATGAATTTCCATTATGAAATTCTCTAATAACTTCTGCGCTAAACGCAAATCTATTCGACCTACAGTTATAAATTGAAACTGAACTAATATTATAAAAATATTCAGTTTAACATCTCGTAGTTATATCCCCAGATAACAATAACATAGTATTAATCGACTAACGAGTTAAGAACATAGTGAGAGTTAATGAAAAAGTATCAACATTAATGTTTGCACATTTAGTCATGCAGTGCATTGTCAACATATAAAAGAGGAGAATGATTTTTTTTAAATACAGAAACGACAATCCCGAACCTCAGTTTGTTTTATCCCTTCCTCCTTCCATTGTTTTTCCAACGATACAAACCTTAGGGCCCAGCCTTTTCGACAAAAGATACAACATACAGCATGCTTAAACTCTGCGGACTGATTATTTCATGATTTACCTGTTTAAAGTTCATGATGAAAGTTTATAATAAGTGAATCCACAAAATTATAGCTATACAGAAGAAAAATTGAAGAATAGCTGCTTCAATAACATCTAAAATAACTTCTTTTTTATTGCAATTAATCAATTTTCATTCGATAGCATAAACTATCCTGAAAATATTAGATATCACAAAGGCCTGTGAAGAG
The DNA here is from genome assembly GCA_013421045.1 of Propylea japonica. NCBI lineage: Eukaryota > Metazoa > Arthropoda > Insecta > Coleoptera > Coccinellidae > Propylea > Propylea japonica. Next base: position 36,886,176 of record CM024246.1, read on the forward strand.
TTCAATAAATCTTTTATTCTTATATTTTCACCAATGTTGTCAAACAAAGAAATTTAGGTTAGAATCTGGTAAACTTGACCTCTTGAAGTGAGTTTAGTGCTAATAATAATAATAATAATAATCTTTATTCCTGACTCTTAATCAACAAATGTTGGTGTCAGAGCCTTTGTAAATTGTTACAAAAATAAACTTTAAATTCTAATATATATATATATAACACATAATTTTTTATGATATCCTAGTTATTTTTTACATACATTTTAAGGTTTTTAACAAATTTGTAATAGTCATTATTTTGGTGAAAAGGTTAGAATAAAATATTCATTGAAATCCTCACAGGCCTTCACGATATGTGGGAAATCTCTCGGATTCAGATAGAATATAAAAAAATAAGATGACAAGTTCCCATAATTTTTTTCCTAGCGGCCCTCCCTACGACGATAAGACCTCCTAAATGACGCCTCTGGAAATTCATTATAGTGGAATAAATTTCAATTACTTCTTTCATTATTTTTTTCGAAAACGGTTTATTTTATCGACACTAAACAAGAGTACCTTATCTTCAGCTTAATGTTCAAGTTATCCAAATTTTGTTTTTTTAGCACCTTATCATACAGGGCGTTAAAAATGTGAGCATTAAAAAATACAACCAGTCCGCCCCTGGTAAACTGAACAAGCTAATTGAAATTTGAGTGCGGTGATTTAAGAGGTCCCTAATACTATTAATCATATAAAATTTTCATCAAATTATTTCGAGTAGTTTGAAACTTATTCCACTAAAATGGATTTCCAGTGGCGTCGTCATTTAAGAGGTCGTATCTTCGTAGGAAGGGCCACTAGGAAAAAATTATGGGAACTTCATTTTTTATGTTTTATCTAAATCCGACAGATTTCCCACATTTTCCAGGACATCCTGTATAATAAAAGTTGATCTATCTCATAAAAAAATAAAGTGATTGTCGGTGTTTTTTTTAAACAGTTGTAATTATAATGCAGAAGATATTTATATTCATCACGAGTTGAAAATTAAAAAAAAAACGCAAATGGAAAGTTTTTTAACAAAGTTTTGTAAGAGTGAGCTTTATGTACAAGTATGAATTATACGTTATTTTTTCTAACTCAATGAATTTTTATCGAAATTCATCGAATATTTCCTAAAATTTGTTTTGGGATCGATAAATGTAATGCAATTTTGACGTAATTTTCGACACAAAAGCGATTAATTTCAAACTTCTTTGTGAACTGTTTTCAACATCCTTCAGTATAAAACTGACCTGACAATTTTTAATTTAAAAAATAAGAAATCACCAAAACTTACAAAGCAGGTGTATACCAAATAGGAGCCATATTCACTTGTACCAAAATAAAATAAAACAACAAATGTACGTATTATGAACCATATATCCGTTGTCCTGTCTGCTTTTATAATCATACCATTTTGTACTTATCTAGCAGAGCATGAAGGAAAACAGATCAATGAATAAATTATTCATCATATTCGCACAAAGAACGCGTGTTATAACAAGAGATGCTTCCACATCTGATTCCTCTCAAAATATACAGGCCGTTCCATCTCAGACCTCCATCCCAAATATTTCTTATCACATAGTAATTGGAAAAATTTCCCCAATCAAGTCGAATGATTTTTTTGGAGGACATCTTTTGACGTATATTTGAGCAACCCCCAGTGGGGTCCATCAACCCCCCAATTTTTCTTATTACTTGAGAAAAAAATTGCTATTAAATCTTACTAAGATAAGCAAAATAACCAAGGTTGTAAGAAGGGTTTCAAGACCTTTCATATATATCAGTATCAGTCAACCCCTTCTCATTTCAATTTTGAAAGGTTAAATCGCCTCCTTTATAAAAAATGTCCTTAAATGAATCATTATCAATATGGCACATATATATTCAGACTATGAGATAATAAACGTTGTCCAGATCAATACTATCCAATTCGGCCATAAAAAATCATTTATCATCTCTCGATAACGCAATCCATTCACCGTAACTGTTGCTCCAGCCTCATTTTCGAAAAAGTAAGATCCAATGACTCCGCCGGACCATAAATCGCACCAAACAGTCACACGTTGAGGATAGAGAGGCTTTTCAACAATAACTCTTGGGTTTTCCGAGCCCCAGATGCGACAATTTTGCTTGTTGACGAAGCCACCGAGGTGGAAATGGGCCTCATCACTCAAGATGATTTTTCGATGGAATTCCGGATCATTTTCATGCATTTCAACGACCTAATCAGCAAAGACACGACGTTGTTGATGATCGGCCAGCTTGAGTTCTTGTGTTAACTGAACTTCATAAGCCTTAAGACCCAAATCTTTATGCAAAACACGGTGAAATGAAGTTTTTGGAATGCCTAATTCCAAAGAACGACGAAAAATGGACAAACCTGGGTTTTCTTGAACACTTTCGGCTACAGCGGCGATATTCTCGTCTATTCTTGAGCGACGCGCACGGGTTTTTTCTTCACATCACGAACAGCACGAATTTTTCCAGCAATTTTTTTATTGCGGTCCGACAAGGTGCTTGACGACCACCCAAAACTGTTTGAGTTTCAAAAACCGTCTCTGCCAAATTTCCACCATTTTTATAGTGAATTTTAATAATTTCAATGCGTTCTTGAAGCGTGTATCGTTCCATTTTTATTATTGGCGTAGTTTCTACTTGTCAAATGTCAATAAATGACAGCTTCAAACGTGACATCTACCGAAATAGCGAGCTATTCAAAATAACACCTCTCATTGGAAAACCCTTCAGAAATAGAAAAAATAGAGTGCCATGTTCTATTTGGTGCTTTTAGTGTATCATGCACTGCCAGGAATATTTTTTTGTATATTCAGCAAAAGACTGAAACTTTCTGATTTCGAGCTGACAAAATACGTAGTTCTTGCATACAAATTGCAATATTGAAGACCAATATTTCAGAAGTTAGTCTACCATAGCATTTTCCTATTTTTGATGTTAATATTTTCTTCAATAGAATTTAAAGAAAATAATGTATAATGCTACATTTTCAACTTGGCATGAACTTAAACCTAAACAGCCTAATTCATGAAATAATCAGTCGGAAGCCCAACATAAGATTTTTATCAAAGAGAAAGCGTAAGTGAGAGAAAGCTTCGAAAGCCAAAAACATTCTACAAGTAAAAAAAATCACCAGCTTTCTTCTTCATCTGTTTTCACAAAATAAGGTTGTTCAAGAAAATGTGGAAATGTAAGACTCACCTTTGGAATGCCTGCCGTTTCACATAGTTGTCTCTGACGAATTCTATTATTTGCTTCTGGGTTTTACCGCTATACCTGTGGACAAATATTAAAAAGATTATAGCACCTTTTACTTTGTGACTGATATATATTTAATTTTTCTCATACCTAAATGAACTTCCTCTTGACAGTACTCTTGTTTTATGTCGGGTGACATTTTTAACTGTTGAACATCTAAAGAAACCATGGTTCTCGACACACTTTTCCAGAAGTTTTTACATTCGTTTCTTCTTCGAAGAGAAATTCTACTGTGTCTTTTGTAAAAACCCTGAAAATTATCAATTGATAAAGCATATTATGTTAAGTGAAAAATACTCGCTCCAATCACGCGTTAAAATATCTTAACCATTAACCGATGTCATTAATAAACTATGTAAAGGGTTTTCCAATAAGAGGTGTTATTTTGAATAGCCCGCTATTTCGGTAGATGTCACGTTTGAAGCTGTCATTTTTTGACATTTGACAAGTAGAAACTACGCCAATAATAAAAATGGAACGATACACGCTTCAAGAACGCATTGAAATTATTAAAATTCACTATAAAAATGGTGAAAATTTGGCAGAGACGGTTCATAAAACTCGAACATTTTTGGGTCATCGTGAATCACCTTGTCGGACCGTAATAGACAAGTTAGTGATGTGAAGAATAAAACCCGTGCACGTCACTCAAGAACAGCCGATCATATTAGTGCTGTAGCCGAAAGTTTTGAAGAAAACCCAGGTTTGTCCATTTTTCGTCGTTCTTTGGAAGTAGGCATTCCACAAACGTCATTACATTACTGAACAACGTTTACTTTCAACAAGACGGCGCTACGTGTCACACAAGCAACGAAACCATTGATCTTTTGCGTGAAAAGTTTCCGGACCGTGTTATCTCTCGAAGAGGTGATCACAAATGGCCACCGAGATCTTGTGATTTAACACCTTGCGACTTCTTCCTTTGGGGCCACGTGAAAGAGATGGTCTACCCCAATAGCCCAGCGTCGATTCAAGACCTCAAAGAGGACATTCGTGAGGCTATCGAGGACATAGGGCAGTCACTTTGCGATTTGGTTATGGAAAATTTCATTAAAAGGATATGGTCCTGTACGCGTGGTCGTGGTGGTCATTTGACTGATGTTATTTGCACTATTAACGGCATAGCTTTTTCTTTATAATGAAATAAAAATCCGATCATTTATATTGAAAAATGGCATTTTTCTTTGAATATCAAAATAACACCCCTTATGGAAAACCCTTAATTATCATGGTCTACTTACATAGCCTTCCGGATGCAACTTAATCAAGAATCTTTCCTCTTGAAAGATATTTTCCTAATTTTCGCCCAAGAAAACGTGTTTATTTTGGTATAATTTTGAAAAACTAAAATGCCCATATGGGCTACAGCCAAATTGAGAGGTATGTTTTCGTGATCTTTTGCCGGGTGCATTTTGATTCCGTAAAGTTCACATCTTCTTGCTGTTTCCAAAAGATTCAAGTCTGCTTCCGCCGGTGACTGGCCTCTGCAAGAAAAATTACCATTTAAAAAAGCCCTGATGTCTCTTTCAAAGGATTTCTATAAGTATTTTTGATTGAGATCAAATCTCTCGACTCTGAACTTCGATCAATTTCTATCTCTCAATCAACTCTTTTCAACGCCTATCTCATCTATTGTCCGTTCACGAAAGTTTGAGCCTTCGGTTGGCCATGACAATTTGGCATATTCCACTGCGTATTTAAAATTTTAGGTTATGTTATTTATTTTCTTGTCAGATGATACACAATGTTATCAATATTGCATAGAGTTCTCTGATAACTCACAGGCTCGTCGGACGAGGGGGGTACATTCGGCAACGTTGACTTCGTTTTACGTTATGCCAGCAAATACTGCCAACTTCAGATAAATAAACAAACGCCTACTATGCGCTCAAACTTTCGTGAACGGACTATAGCTCTTTCGAGTTTACTCTCTCTCGCGTTTTCTTACTCATATTTCCCGAAACTACTCCAAACTTTGCCTTTCCCTTATTAATCCCTTGCCGAAGTTTTTGCGTCTCGTTGATTCTACCCCCTTCCTTACTTAAGTCGAGGGCGTACTACTACCCTTAAATCCCTATCTAACATGATTTAATTGGTCCACTCTCACAACGATGTAAGTTCAGTGGTAGGAACTTGTAGCAATGGGAACCTCCGTGTGAAAAAACGTCTTCAATACCAGACACGGGGTGAATATGTACTAAGAATGATGAGATCTGGTAAAATTCACTTTCTCAGAGCCAAGTACTCTTACAAACACCCAACTTTAAGTTCTAATTTTTCAAGATAACCCTCACAATACCCATATGTCGTATTACAGAGCTATACACAGCGTAGGAAAAACATTTCTCAACGAAGAAATTGAATTCCTACAGATGTCCTGGCAAATGTGAGAAATCTCTCGATTTCAGATAGAACATAAAAAATAAGATGACAAGTTCCCATAATTTTTTTTCCTAGCGGCCCTCCCTACGAAGATACGACCACCTAAATGACGCCACTGGAAATTCATTTTAGTGGAATAAATTTCAATTACTTACTTCTTTCATAATTTTTTTCTCAAAAACGGTTCATTTTATCGACACTGAACAAGAGTACCTTTTCTTTAGCTTTATGTTCAAGGTATCCAAATTTGTTTTTTTTAGCATCTTTAATACAGGGTGTTAAAAATGAACAACCCAGTTCGCCCCTGGTAAACTGATCAAGCTAATTGAAATTTGAGAGCGGTGATTTAAGAGGTCCTTAATACTATAAATCATATCAAATTTCATCAAATTATATTGAGTAGTATGAAACTTATTCCACTAAAATGGATTTCCAGTGGCGTCATTTAGGAGGTCGTATTTTCGTAGGGAAGGCCGCTAGGAAAAAAAATTATGGGAACTTGTCATCTTCATTCTTTATGTTCTATCTGAATCGAGAGATTTCCCACATTTCTGGGACATCCTGTATAATGAACACTATTCTTAATGTTGTCACACAAAAAAAAAACCTATATTTCAACATTCTGGAAATGCCCATTTGATTTGAGTAATCGGAAACTCGATTTATCAAAGCTCAATTATACAGATTTGTAAATTCACATCGAAAACATACGAATGCATCAGACAGAGAATTCTTCCCTCCAGTTGTACAGATGAATAGTCGAGATAATCAAGTGCTGTAACTGAATGAATTCCGTTGTCTTATTGCAATAATCTAATCTTGTCTCTCTCTTATCGCAGTATGGTAGGGAACCTGAAGTACACGTATAGAATTATTTAATTTGTCAGGCTGCCTGTAATACTCGATTCAAGTATTTACTGTTGCCTACCATACTAAATGAATTATGCTCCTCCCAACGATAAGATAGAGACAAGACTAGAATATTGCAATAAGACAACGGAATTCAGTGTGTTACAGCATGTCATAGTCTCGACTATTCATCTGTGCAACTGGACGGAAGAATTCACTGTCTGATGCATTGTATATCGTATGTTTCAGATGTGAATTTCCAAACCTGTATAATTTCATTAAAAAATCAGAACTCACGCATGTTTTTTATGATTTTCCATAATCCTCCTTTCCATATCGTGATCCTGAGATGGTATAAACTTGAACGTAGACAAATAGGTGTGATCCGGATAATCCTCCATTACAAAATCCCCACACTCAGCCTGTACGATGTAGCTGGCCATTAAGGCAGCAGTGTTCTCGTTGCACTGCATCACGCCCTGTGCGAGGTCCCTTTTCACTTGAAGACAGAACAGGTAACGGGTGAACTCTTCTTCAAGTTGTCCGGGGTCGGGGGTGTAAAATTTGACACAAAAATAGAGCAACGGGTCTACTAGGGAGAGACCGAGTTGACGGGATAGAGGTTTTTGTAAGTCCAGCCAGTACTGAAAGAGAAGGAGTTAGTTTTCATTTGATGTTTAAGTTTGTATTATAATTTTAGAGAAAAATTCTTCTTCTATCTATCTATCTATACTAATATTATAAAGAGGAAAGATTTGTGTGTTTGTGAGTTTGTGTGTTTGATACGAGTTCACTCATAAGCTACTAGACCGATTTCAATAATTCTTTCACCCCTAGAATGCTACACTATCCCTGAGTAACATAGGCTATACTTTTCACCCGAGAAAATTAAGGAAACCTACTATAACTTCAATGTTAATAAATATGAGTACCAAAATCAGCTATTTTCAGGTGCGTTGTAAAAACCGTAAGACGTACATGGAAACAATGTATGACAGAAATGTACCTCTTCAATAGTTCTACAAAAAAGTCCGCGATAGCATATATCTATCTTTCAAGGTTTACTCGGTATCACCTTTTAAAGTTATCCGAATGTTTCTCAAAATTATGCATTATTTAGGAGTATTTTTTTATGAATACGCTATTGATCCTTATCCAATTAAATACGTCATTCATACCCAGTATTTAATTTAGAATGAAATTGCCTTTTACATCATTCAATTATGATGAATACATCAAAAGATATGGCAGGATGAAGATGAAATCGCACCAAAATGCGTCTGCGAGGTAGGCACTAGGCGGGTGGGAGAAGGTACCGAAGTGGGAGGGATGTATGAATGTATTTTGGATTGCCTGATTCCCGTATGTTTATGATCACAAATCCGATCAACAGATGGCGCTGTAGTCGTTATTTAGGTTATTCATCTACTCTGCAACTAAACGGCTGGATCGAATTGAATGAATTTTTGTGTATACAGAACAACGTCTGTTGAGTCTGCTAGTACAGTATAAAGATAGGAAACGACAAGACTACAGTGTATGAGCGCCATCTCTGGGTCAAATGTAAACTAATGTACTATAGAATCTCTGGGTCAAATGTAAACTAAGGTACTATAGAACATAGATTTATTAGTATTATAGGTCCGTGCTTTAGAATGGTTAAAATTCTGGTTCTATGATAATTGTTTACTAGTTTGGAAATCGATACGACATGGGAAATGTCATTAATATTAAAAAGTGCCAATCAATTTGTTTGCACAAATATTATCATACTTCAAACAGTTTCTGCCGTTAGTTTCGACTCAAGAAAAGTGGAAAATCCACCAATACTCACCCTAGTGCCCTGTGTATCAGCGTATTCCAATCCAAAATAATCGGCTTCTAATAAATGCAGTTGCTTACATACTTGATCGAAAAGTACTTTTCCTATTGCTTTTGCCTGAAAAGAAGAAATTTCCAATTATAGCAAAATCAAGTAACTTGAACACAGGGTTATAAAAAGAAGAATATCACAGAAGTACTGCAATGGTACAATAATTCTATACATTTTCACAACTATAGTCCATTCACGAAACTTTGAGCCGTCGGTTGGCCATGGAAATTTGGCATATTCCACTGTGTATATTGAAATTTTAGGTTATGTTGTTTATTTTCTTGTCAGATTGATACGCGATGTTGTCAATATTGCATAGAGTTCTCTGATAATTCGCAAGCTCATTGGACGTGGCCGAGTACATTCGGCAACGTTGACTTTATTTTACGTTACGACAGCAAATACTGCCAACTTCAGATAAAAAAAATAATAATGAATACCTACTCTACTATGCGCTCAAACTTTCGTGAACGGACTATATGTACTGTCTAATCAGTGAAACATAAAACTGCACGATTTAACTTCACCGTGATCAGAGAGCACGATCAACCATCAATACTGTTTTAATGGGAATTATGCAGTCGAAGATAAATTTTACGATACAATCCGAGTTATAAGATACTTTCTCTACCCTACTCATTCATGAAAACCCAAGGAGGTGGTCAGTGGACTTTATAATAACGACAAGCTCTTTGAGAGGCTTGGCCGTTACCTCTTCGGTGCCCAGGAGCAGTTTCCACATTTGGATTGTTCTTGGACAGCCAGCTTCGGACACTTACATATCATGTGCTCAGCTCTTTCTACTTCTGATTCACAGAAGCTGCAAGTCTCTGCTGACTTTTCTAAACGGTACAAATAATATTTTTACCGACAGCAGATATGCTCAGTGCAATTTCCTGAATACTACTAGTTTTTGGGGAGGATCGATTATGGTATGGTGTGGATTATCTTTAACTGCTTGCACAGACCTAGTGGTCGTTGATAATGTAGCTATGAATGCTGATAGGTATATAAGGAACATTCTTGAAGAGCAGTAGTGCCATTTGCCCCATACATTGGTGAACATTTCATTATTATGGACGATAATGCCAGACCCCATCGTGTGCGCATCGTTCAGGAGTACCTTGAAGAGGTTGAAGTCTCTGAATGGAATGGCCAGCTAGAAGTCCAGATCTCAATCCAATTGAGCAGGTTTGGGACAACCTCAATAGAAGGCTGAGAAGTTCAGAAAATCATCCAGCTACCCTTAATGACTTAGGAATCCAACTCAGAGAAATCTGGGAAGGATTAGATCAGAACATTTTAAGATCACTCATTTTGAGTATGAACCGTCGTTGCCGAACTGTAATTAACGCAAGGGGTGGAAATACCAAGTATTAAATCACTTATCAGCATTCCAGTATTTTGAAAATTGTTTATTTCTCTTTTTTCACATAAGATTCGGTGAAATCCTGAATTTTTCTTCCATTTAATGTGTCTTGTTTCGTTCAAAAACCTTCCCGAGAGAACATAAAAATAAGTTATAGAGTCAATGTAGAGTTAACTTTCATTGAAATTGAGATTTTCAGAATGTGCGTTGATTTTTTGCGCAGTGTATTAAAATACTTTGATGTTTTACAAGCTTTCATCGGACGAATAATGACTTTGGCGTGAATTAAATGCAACAGTACGAGATTCTTTAACTTATAAAGTTAAGATACTCATTGACCGACATCATGTAAGAACCTTAATATGAACCCTCACATTATATGTTCGAAATTCGAACATTATTCTTAAAAATATTCATACTCAATAATATGGAAAATTCCATTTAAATTATAATGCAATCAAATGTGGATCACGTCGAGCGAGCCGTCGATCGACCAAAATCTGCTGACTGGATGGAAACAATTGATGCAACAGGGGACTCCGCTAGTGTTCTGATACCATATATGGAAATGTTATTTTTATATCGTCATTAATCAATTTAGTATATAAGTTTAGATTGTAATCATTCGTCTTCAGTTTGATCAATACACCTCTTCGGCAACTGTGGAGTTAAGACATCCCTTGAACTTCTGAGTCTGGTCGTTCAGTTGCCTAAACCTTCAACGCAAGTGTTGTTTCCAAACAAAGAAACAACATTATAAGATTTTTGTTTTTTCGAATTTTTTTTGTGAAATGCTTTTTCTGAACTTGATATCCCGCACATTTCATTGTGGTTTTAAAACAATTCTCAAAAAGTTATAACTCACTTGAATTTGGAAGATTGTCACAGTGTCGTCTAACATTTGTATCCTTATTGCCAGCATTTTTCCCCCCTTCTTAGGGGTTGGCGGCGGTGTCCTGCTACCCCCTCCGTCAACCCCAGCGGGAGTGGAGAGGGAGTGATGCATTCCCCCTCCCCCTATCCCGCTGCCAGTGGACAGTTGACCTGTTGATCCATGGTTACTGTGCGCGTCCATCGTACTGATTCCTTTATGTGGGCCAGTGTGCTCGTCACAAGCCTGCTATCTGCAATTGAAGGAAATACATTACAAAATTAAGCATTTTTAAGCAGTTATGGCCGATAACATTGTACGCCAAGCAACAGAGCTACAAATGATTATTTTTTTGACAAAATACTACCTGGGAGCCTCCTATGCCATTCCGTGCAGGACAGTCCGTAGTTTATTTCCCACCATGTCCTCAACACGAAAATGCCATTTTTTTTATTTGTTGTTAACAAAAAACAACAAAAATTCCCGTTCTTTTTGGTTTTTTTCATTGTAAAATAGAAAAGTTGCAATGGGATGAATTGTAGAGAATTACATTGTGAAGAGAATGATGGGTCAAACGATCCGATCGAATAATTAAAACTGGAGAAAAGCGGAAAAAACCGGAAAATTGCGTGTTTTTTCTTTTGACTCATTACTCTGCCATTTTGCAATATTAAGAACTGAAACGATAGTAGCTATTTACGTGCAAATCATGTGTGCCAAAATTGGATTCAGTCGGATAAATAGTTTTCGCATAATTCCCATTTGAATTTTTTGGACATATTTTCGCGGAAAGCTGGATGCGTTTGAGCCTTGAGGTCGTCCGATTGAAATGAAAAAAATTGATTTGGAAAGAAGACGTGATCAGTAACAAAACGGCTATTCTGACTTTTCAATAAAACGCGTTTAAGTGTGTTAACACTAGTGAGAACATGAGGGAAACCGACCGACCAAGCGAGAGTGGTCGAGTGGTGAGGGAATGAGCGAATCGAGGAAAAACTATGGCACGCTATGTCAGTAAGTGAACTATAAGATAATACGATGGAACAAAAGACCATAAATATCTCTTCAACCTGACATTTTTCCTTTATCAACTTGAATACACAAAGAAATGCCTACCTAATCTCGTGTTAAGTTAAGTCAGTATTTATGATAAAACACGACACTGGAATGAAATATTCCAACATAGTGAGTAACTGAAGCAAGACGCTACTTATATTTCATTAACGTGACAATGAAACATTCAAGAACTAGTTGAACATGATATATACTGGTAAAAAAAATCATATCCGGAAACAATAAACAATTGCCTTGTTTATTTTTTGCATTTTAATACTAAATGCATTTTTTATCATTATTCCGAAATTGAATTCGATATTTAGGATGAAATACCACTATTTAAATCTATGGAAGATGATTACCCTTCAATGAGGTCCTGTAGCGGTCTTAGAAGAACAGGAGATTCGAAAAATCATCACTTGGAATTCCAGACCTGGTTTAAAACAACCCTCCTGGCCCAAGGGCATGAATTAAGTATTTTGTATCTGAATATTGAAGGTATTTATTCAAAGAGTTTTATGTTTCAATTTTGTAAAAGCGGCGAGGCACGGTTTTTTCTACTGAGGTTTTACCCTGTGCTCTGGTATCATACGACAGAATAGTTTGGTACCCCGTTTTGCACCAGCCTCAGCTATAGGGACTTTTTCTTTCATGTATTGTATTTTGTTAGCTCTCACTTCAAAAGAATATATATAATACTAAATGCAGTTAACAGGTTGGTTCCAGTTATTGGCAGTCAAAAATAGAACTTTTTCTAGAACATTCGAATATCGATATGTTACACTTAACCTAGTATATCAAAAGTTCTAATAAATATAATATAAACGACATAAAAAAACGTAAATTCATGAATGGCGGCATACATAACTCAACAACAATTCCGTAATATTCATTAAAGTTAGCACGCCAATGTGGATCATTGGCGTGCACATCGAATGAGGACGCTGCAACAGCTGCAAAACGCTATTCGAACATCTGCTGAGAGCGCAAAGCAAAAAGAGCAGTGTGAAGTCAATCATAAAATTTTTACGATTGCGAAGGAACAACTTTTTCTTCTACGACTGCTGCCTCCGTTTTGATGTGCCGGTTATTTTATTTCGCCAGAAATAGTCTAAAATAAACATGCCCCTGGGCTTTGAGGTACGCTATACGGAAATTGAATATCGTTCCTCTTCAAAGAAATATGAAAGTGAGCATTTTAAAATTAATTTTCCTATTCTTTTTAAATTATACCACACTTTGATAATTATTTATAATGAATGTGCAGGCATTCTTTTATACGAGTTATCGAATGAGCCTTTGGTACCTACGAGTATTATACCGGGTGTCCTTAATTCGTTGTCAATAGAGGGGATCTCAAAAACCCGATGTGCTAGAACAAAATGGCTCGATTTTTGAGAGAAATCATTCGGTGAAAACCGCAACCTTTTACGTCAAACTGTTTTCAAGCTATTAGAGAAAATTGGAAAATAGCTTCAAATGAAAAGTTCTCATAACTTCTTTATTACTGAAGTTATGAACATGAAACTAAAACATTATACAGACACTTTTTCAGTAGAATTCATAGAAGTAATCAATTTTTTTTATCACATTTTGTTCTAGCTCATCGGGTTTCTGAGATCCGCTCACTAAACAACGCATTTAGGACACCCAGTATATTATTTTCACTAGGTAATTAATGGACGTTTCTGGTGATTTCTAGACATAATCATTATAAAAATAATGGAGGCTCAGAAAATCATAGCGATTGTGCGTTTTCGAGCGCTCGTTCTATTTAAACGAGTGCTATATCGTTTTGCCGAAATGTCTCTAATTTTAGAATTTTGAGCCAAAAATGGTCCCAAACGATAGGGTTCTACTCCCTGATAACGAATTCCTGGTCAAATTCAATTCTGTCCGTGGGGCCGTCGTCCGACCGTTAGCACAATAACTTTCGAGGGGATTGTCCTTAGACTAAGTATATAGAGGGATATAGTTTAAGGGATTGTCCTAGAGACTTGAAATTTTCAGGGTGAGTTCGGTTACCAAATGGCTCGGTTAAGTTCGTTAACCAGCCGAATCGTACAGGGTGTTCCATAAAATATGGCCATTCGAAATTGTTGTTCCTCAATATCTCAGACAAATGAAACCCTTCGAAATGAAGTGTTGCGGCCATAAGCAAGATGCTCATAATAAGCTTCAGCAAAATTGATGGCCATAGTGTGAACAGAACCATAGAAAATTGAATTGGAGTATTGAAAAAAAAGAACTTCATATTTCCATGAAAAATATATCGGATGAAATTTATTTAATAAATGAAGATTGATACACTGAATGTTCATGCAGAATTTTGTGGCCATAGAGGTAACAGAACCATAGACAATTCAATTGGAATATGAAAAGAAGAATCTTTATATTTCCATAACAGGATATCCGATTCAAGTGAAATTTTTCTTGTGAATGAAGACTGTTGTTCTGATTTGCATGCAAGATTTTGTCGCCATAGTGTCAACAGATCCATAGAAATTCAATTAAAAAATTGAAGAGAAGAATCTCTATATTTCCATAACAGATTCAAGTGTCCATTTTGTGAATCAAAACTGATATACTGAATGTTCATGCAAAGTTTTGAGAGGATCGCATCATCAGAACCATAGAACTTATTTCTTTTCTCTATGCCTGGTCATACTTAAAAAGCGATAATTTAATTTTTAATATCTTTCGAACTTTTTCTTTCTTTCCACTAATTTGTGAGTCCAACTTTCATCAAATCTTGAACCTACCTTGAAAATTTCAAGTTTTGAAGTTGTTCCCATTAGAAGTTCTACATTACGTGACAAAAATTCTGTGGCATTAACCAACTCTGTTCATATTGTAAATATCCTACAAGTCAGTAGATTACGCTTGTTCTTATTAGAAAACAATCACTCATATTGGAATATTCATTTTGATTCTAACTAACTTTCTGTTCAAATCTTAGAACTTCCTTGAAAATTTCAAGTTTTGAACTTCCGGAAGTTACCGTGTTAGCGGTCGGCCATGATTAAATATAATTTTCCGCCGACCTCGAAATAAAAGGTGATTTTAATGTGTGAGAAATTGAGCATTAATGACCCATTTTAATGCTCAATTTATGCTATATTTTAATGTGCAATCCTCATGGCAACTGTACACAGTGTATTCAGAAGTCCTACGTGAAATGTCAAAACTCTATTGGAACATAGAAATTCCATTTTGTCAAATGTATGTCTTGTGCAAAATGGGATTGTATTTCAAGCAAGAATTCATACACTATTCATGTTGAGATCGTCGGAAAAATCTTGTAATCAACTCGGTTATTAATCGAGCGACTAATGGTCTCGAACTATTAACGCGTTCGCTCCGCTCACGCATTAAAATATCTTGACTATTAGTCGGTGTCTTTAATGACCTAGTTGATTAAATAACTATTTTTTGAGAATTATTAACGCTCATAGAACCGTATTTGAAATTAACTGTTTTCACGAAATCACTTGACCAACCACCAATTCTAACAAAGTCTTATCTTTTGTGGGCACCTTGTAGAATACTAAATTACATCTTGTAATCCAAGTGGGTTAATCCCTGTAGTACCTGCCTTGAAATACACCTCTTTAAGATAAAATAGGTCGCCTCAAGCCTTCAATGGTGCTATCAAATGAATAAATTAAATGGAGAACAAATTTATTATGCAGCAACATAAGTATCCACTGAATCTTGGACTTGACATTGGACTAAGCTGGTATACCTAATTATAATGAAGAATCAATTACTAATGCAGAGGCTAGCTAATTACTACTAATTTAATTATAAGTTGCGTAAATTTTCAGATAATCTTAACAATTACATGTAAAATATGTCAAAACGGAAATTACATTTCGTAACAAAACTATTAGTGACGAATTGAAAGAACTGCAAGCAATTCAAAAATCTTATCAGAAATTTATCTACAAAAATTGATAAAAAGATAATACAGAAAGGAAACTAGGCTTGCAATTGGCAGATTCAGTGGGAATGATCACTTAATGATTAACCTGCATGAACAAATATTTAAGAGAAAAGAAAGGGCTACAATTTCAGAAAATACCTACCAAGGCTTGTTAAATTTCTCAAGCTAATTGAAAATGTTAACGATGAAATTTACGGTATAAATGATATCCATTCATAATGAAATCAAGATATGATCATTCCTTTGCAGAATCTTATCCAAACAAACGGAAGCATTTACATAAACATGATTTAATTCAGTGTGAGATTTACGTTCACTTCCTAATCTAGTTTATTTACATACGAAAACCAAAATTGAAAATAAATGACCCCTCCTAAAATTCTGCAGAAACATATACGATTAGTTATTCTAAATCGTTAACCTTTCATTGCCACTACTATAAAATTTAGTCATGTACCTACCATAGTTCAACAGTTAAATATGCATAACCTTAAACGTAATTAGAGTAGAAAAAATTAATTGTTTAGAATTTATAAGTCAACCCACCCATGGATATGGTCATTGATCTTTTATTTTGCTGAATATAACATATTTACAACTGAGCATGCCGTTGAATTTGCATTTTTTATTGTAACACTTACATTCATACTAAATATACACTGTCGATTTTTCCGATATGTGAATGGAATATTGAAAAAACTTAAAAAACACGCACTGTTCAAGTAAAAACATCCGCCATGACACCGAAACGTTGCTGACTACAGAATGACATGACAGCTACGGTGGAAAACGAGAACCAGCGACAATGCGACAGCGGTTTTGGGCGGAGTAGGCAACACAAAATACATATTGATATAAAAATGCACTAAATAAATCAAAGATATATTTGAAATAAATGGAGTTTAGTGATTGCCGATTCCATGTTGTCATATCCTTGAAATAATGAGTATTTGGAATTCCTACGAAGTGAATTTTAGTATGCTTACCTTTCTGAATATTTCGAATTATTACAGATTTCTGTAAATTTTCGTGAGGTATCTTCATGAATCTGTCAACAGATGTCGAGTTCTATGAAAGCTCTCATTGAAAGTAAATGTAGGGTGTCCCAAAACTCGACGTCAACCAGGAACCGGGTGAAAAGGCAAGTAATGCTAGTTGTCAGAAAAATGTAAAAAAAATCTAAGTTGTATGATTTTAAAATAATGGGCATTTAAAAAACACGCAAAATTCCACACCCTGTGACAGTGGCGCAGCCAGGATTTTATTTGGGGGGGGGCTGAACTGAAATGTTTTTATGGTACAGTGAATAACGAAAGTTGCAAAAAAATAAAGAAGAAAGAAATAACGAAGAAATTGATCTTTGGGGGGGGCTGCAGCCCCAAAGCCCCCCCCCCTTGGCTGCGCCAGTGCCCTCTGACAGTCTTTTCGCTCCTGTTGCCACAAATATCAACTTTTTCCAACTTTTTTTTGCTGTGTAACCTCGAATAATGCTTGTCTAAACTGTAATCAAAATTTGGATACCAGCTGCTCTAGGTTTCATAAAAATAGAGCTTGCTTCTCAGAAAAAAAATTAAAAATAAACAATTGCCTTGTTTCAACTGACCTTATTGAAAAAAAATATACTACGAAAGTTTGGCATGTTTTGTCAAAAATTGGCGTATTTAGTAAGGATTCCAAAATGGTATAATACTTGTTAAATTGTAGCTGCCGTAGTTCAAATTTATTTTCGATTGCCTTTGAATACACTTTTTCTTAAACTGCTTCCCAGTAAAAAAGTCCACTGGATTCAAGTCCGGTGAACGGGCCGCCCACGAGATTGGACCAGAACGTCCGATCCATCTTCCGGGAAAAAATGTTAGCAGAAAAAAAACATTTCCAGAGAAAATAATTTTTCCAGAAAAAAATTTTCCGGAGATATATCTCTGGAAATTTTTTTTTCTGGTAACATTTTTTCCCGGAAGATGGATCGGACGTTCTGGTCCAATCTCGTGGACGGCCCGTTCACCGGACTTGAATCCATTGGACTTTTTTACTGGGAAGCAGTTTAAGAAAAAGTGTATTCAAAGGCAATCGAAAATATTAATATGTAAATATGTATCCTTTTTCTTCCTCACGAAGATAACCGTTGATATTTTGAAGGCACAAAAAAAACAAAACTGATTCTATGTAACAACCATAGAAATATGCCAATTGACCATAGATTCTGTGTTTATTTCAGGTGGTTCCAAATATTTTAAAATCACAGAATGTAATCCTTAAAACGTTAGAAATACAAATATTTGAGTTTATTTTCGGTAATTCATTGAGATTTTTACCTTACCTAATTCAGCAGAGAACGAAAAAATTGTGAGGGTCAAAAATTGAAACACTCCATGTCAATAGTATAAATTTATTCAGAGTTTAATAAAAATGTTTTCGACATAATCTATCATTATCGATAATATCAAATTCAATCGCGAACATTCTGTTCAACAAACAAATTGACTCAATAACTCCAGACAATCCATTTCCTGAACATCGAAATTTCATGAAAACAACAAAAAATTGGTCTCTTCGAATGCTTCTTTTTATAAGCAATGTGGACCAATCACCAATACAATTTCAAAAGGGACACAGTCAGGAAAACGAATTGAATCAGCTTAAAAGTGGCCAGCAACCATAGAAATTTACTTTCATAGTACATTTCTATGCGATTGCTGATAAACCATAGAGTGCTGAGTACACTGACTGTGCTCTATTATTCTGTATTCTGTGCGAAACACAGAATAATAATTTGAACCATAGTTTTCATTTCAATCAATCTCACTATCAAATACAAATCTGAATTATGAAGTGAAGAGGATATTTATTTATCATCGATTCAAAAAGTTCGATGAAGCATACGCTTCACTAAATATTTAACAATATAATCCATTCGTTCGGAAAATAGACAAAGACTCCCAGAAATTGAAAATCTTGGTAAAGCAACCTAAATTAAAATAAATGTCAAGGAAATTTGATGAGTCGTTAATAATTATGGAATTTGAAAATTCGAAGCTAAATAATCAACAATAGAATCAAACATACAGGGTGATCCAGATTTTAACCAAGAAATTTCAAACGCGCATTTCACGTCGAAAATGAGTCCTAGTTTGTCGTATGAAAATATGTCGAAAAATGCTTTTTTCCCCGAGATACAGGGTGTTGAAATTTTAGAAAAAAAGTTTTTCATTGATAACATTTACACTTTTTGAGATATTTTCATGAAATTTTCAATATAGGTTTTAACCATCAGGAAGCACTTTCTGTAGCATTTTTTAAAAACTACCAGTGGCGTCCGCACTGCATCGAGACTGAGTATTTTCTGACAAAAAAGATACGCCACTGGTTTCTCGAACTATAAAGATTACTAGGGAAATTTTTATTGTATTAACGTGTAATTTTTGAAAAATAGCGTTAACTTTCATGTTCAAATACCAATTCAAAACAGATAAAGTATGAACAATTTTGTTGAACAAATAACTTCACTTTGACGCCTTAAATTTTATCACTCGGTATCTCGAAGAGGAAGCATTTCTCGTCATATTTTAATATGGCAAACTAGGGCTTATTTTTGACGAGGAATACGTAGTTAAAATTTCTTGGTTGTGATCTGGATCACCCTGTATATGATTCGCAATATTATCAAACAAAATGAAATTGGTATTTTGCAAATGGATGTATCAAACAAATGGATGAATAGGTAAATCTCAAAAGGTTGATCGCTCAAAACAATGAATATATATTTATCAATAGAATAAATAACAAACAATCTAAAACTTACATAAATATCTATAATTCAGAGAATAAGAGGAAATACGAGAAAACGTTTTCACCAATAAATCATTCGGGAATAGAAATTTGTCACGGCATATTAAAAGTTCTGTCGTATTCTCTTTTTCTGAGCAAAATTATGCTACAGATCAGCATAGATAAAATCTAAAAAAACTCCAACAGCAAAAACGACTTTAACATATTTCTTATAAAGTTTAGTTAAAGTAAGAACAACATCAGGTCATGCCGAATAGAATTTTTCCGTAGAAATAGTAGTAAATGTACACAATAACTTCAAAAGATGACGCAGGACCCTGCGTTGTATGTAAAGTGTAAAAATATGTCTTAAATATATATTACAAGTAGGCAAAAGAGAGCTAGATAATTCAGAAATAAAAAAATGTTGTAGAAACATGGAAAAGGTTTCCAAAAGAGATTCTAGATAAATATTATCGTGACAATATATTCCATAGGAACGCCACTTACGAAAACTAGAAATATATGTATAAAGTATCTCCTTCAAAAATTTTCAACTTGATTAAAAGAGTTTGATCTTGTTTAGATTATATTTATAATAAACTGCTGAACTCTAATTATTTTAATTTCCATTGAAACAAAGAATCTAATCTTAACAAAGGCACTTCGTTTCGTTTTCGAACGAGCAAAATAATGACATTTCTCTTATGTCATTCTCAAAAATATGATCGAATTTAACTATTAAATTCATAATCGGAATTATAGAAAACTTGTATACATAACTATATTTAATATTCGTGGAACTAATTGCCAAAATAATTTGAAAAGCACTTAGATGATATGTCATTGTCGACATCCTTATAGAATCTTATGAAAAATGTGGTTTCAATATGTCCGAGCCACACACACGAGGGAACCATTTAAATTTAATTCTAATTTTAATTTTGTTGGTCGATATAGCACTTATAGAAGGGAAATTTTGAGCCTTTCACACAAAACTCGGCATCGAAAAGTCTTAACAAGATATTTTAACAATAGTCATTATACAATTCCGTAAATTGGACGAGAACTAGGTAAGGCGTATTCAAAAACAGCGTAGAGTATCGAGCGTTATTTCTGAATTATCTAGCGTTTAAATTCCTCATGATAATAATAAATCCCAATTTTTCTAGTTACAATATTTCATAGAAACAGCGTCCAACCTCGACGCACAACCTGTACTATGTCAACATTTTGATGAACATGATGGCGAGACAAACGTTGACGAAGAGGACCACTATTATTAGCTGTTGTCGATAAATCCAATCCTAAAACATGGAGAAACATGTTATCAATAAGCTAGACAACATATAACATATTCTTTCTCGGAAAATATTAAAAAAATTCTGAGGAATTATAAGCTTGTATTGAATTCCTACACAAAATATCTACACTGCTCAACAATTGATAGGGATCACTTACTTGTTCTAAATTTATTTCTGAAATATACGCTCCAAGATTATAAATTTAGTCAGATATCAGAGTATTTTTAGTTGATAATATGGTTCACTTGAGAAAATAATGAAAAAATGGAAAGTTGGAGAGAAAAGAAGACTTTATTAGGAACACTCAAAATTCTGTGTTTAAATAACATAAAAATTTTATGATGAAACCACAAGAAGACTGAAGTTTCGGTTAAGCTAGTATCTAGTTGGTCCACCACGAGCTCGTCTCAAGCATTCTCCCCTACGAGGCATACTTTCGATCAAAGCATTTATAAAATTTTGGGGCAAATTCGTCCAAATATCCCGTTAAGCGTTAGAAAGGTCCTCCAGGTTATTGATCGGTTGTTCTAAGGTTGACAATTGTCTAGACATCTCAGACCAGACATGTTCGACGCAATTCATGTCTGGAGAGCGAGCTGGCCAGTCCATCCTATCAATAGCATGAGTTTCTAGCGCTTCATTAACCAGACGACTACGGTGTGGACGGGCATTATCGTCAATTACAATGAGATTCTCATCCACGGCAGCCGCAAACGGAACAATTATGGGTTCAATAATCATATCGTGAGATCTCTGGCTGGTCATGGTGGTGTTCTGCAGAACAACCAACTCCCATACACATATAGAACCTCCGCCAAAAGCTGTTGTGGGTACCATAAACTGTTCTGCATACCTTAGACCTCTTTTCCTCCAAGCAAGAATACGTCCATCGGAGTTGACCAAACGAAATCTAGACTCATCCGTAAATAAACATCGGCTCCAATCTTAAAGTGTCCAATGCGGTGCTCCTCAGCCCATTTCCGTCGATAAACCCGGTGTTCCCTATTCAAACGGGGATGTTGTACCCTCCTACGTGCTCTAAAACCACGAACATGTAGTCGTAGTCTTACAGTCTGGTTCGAAATTAGAACTCCTGTTGCAACTCTAATGCCTGATTGCGCCGTTCGTCTAAGCAACGTTTAAGCCCTGAAATGACGTTTCATCAATGGAATAAACGTCACTTAAGGGCTTGAACGTTGCTTAGACGAACGGTGCAATCGGGCATCAGTGATCTATTGAGCCGCGACGCCGGGTAAGTGGGATTTCTCCTAGCTTTGAGGATCAAAAGACGATCTTGGGCAGCTGTTGTACTGCGCTGCCGACCTCCCCCATGAACATAAGCTACTGAGTCGTTTTCGATGAACCTATTCCAAGCCCGACTCACGACACTTTGCGAAACATTCAACCGCCGGGACACTTCTCGCTGGGACAAACCTTCCTGTATCCACCGTATGATTTGGTCCAGTTGAACAAGAGCCAAACGTCTTCTCGGCATGACTGATAAGCTGATATTGTTTCTCATTTCTTCAATTATTGTCATCTTATGTGTTTGAACGAGAGAAAAAAAACAGATTTAATAACAAATACCACATTGCTTTTCACTCCACCTGTAACAGCCTACAGATAATAATCGATTTCGTGAACAAGAGCCGATGAAGTGAGGAAGACTTTGATATAATCAACTCAAAACATCTTACTTTTCCTTAGAGAACATATAATTTACAGATATTCACGAGATAACTTGAAAAAATACAAATGAAGAGAAGTTCATAAGTGATCCCTAGCAATTGTTGATCAGTGTATTACCATTGAGTATACATCTATATTTAAACTCAATGCTATTACATAGAATATAAGGGTTTTCCAATAAGTGGTGGCAAGTTTGGAACTACTACTCTCCGTTCTTCCATATCTTCTCAACTAAAATAGATCGCCACCTGTTGGTTTCACCAATGTCGTTCAAGAGGCCAAAATCTGGTCGATATCCACTCGACCCCAAAATTCAAATATTACTACCAAATTCATATCAATTGGCCTTACCTTAACTTGAGGGCTGACCAACCATAAAAGTGGATTTGCTCTTAACCGTTCCTTCTCATCTATCTGCCTCCGTACTTCTTCTCTTCTAGCCGACCCTAAGGCTGAAACTTCCTCTCTGCTCATCTGGTAGGTAGCTCTTGGAAGTTCTTGAACGTCTGGCAGTGATTTCTTGCGTGCTAGTGAAGTTTGCGTCACCAAATTCTGTGAAAAAATGTGGTAACATTCACTACAGAAGCAAAACAGAAATAGCCATCATTATCAGGATAAATACTCAATTTCTGACCAAATGTGTAGTTTACAATGAAATTTGCAGTAAAAGAACTGAATTTGACTGCCCTGCATGCCTTCAAATGAACATCGATCTGGTTGTGGTTAGTTTGAATCATTCAAAAATACTCATTATGGTCAGGTGATTTCTTATCGAAGTTTCCTTAAATTGAAGCATTATGATGAAGCAATTTATAACAGAATAAAACGCTTAAATTTGCCTGTACGAAATAAGAAATGTTGAGAAAAGATCCACTATCAAGAGATCTGCAAGAACTTTGAGGAACATGGAGATAACTAGAAGACAGTAAAATAGATACTGAAGGCCGCAAAGCTAACATAGCTATATTACATACTTAACAACTAGATAAAAATTCAAGAAATGTACAATCTTGCAAGAGCAAGATGGGAAACATACATACAATGTAATCCCAAGATAGGTACTAATAGTGAAGAACTGAAAGTTTAAAATATATACAAAGAAAAATGGGAAATGTAAAAGAAAAAATGAGGGATGCGGTAAGATTTTTAAACCAAGAGGAATCGAAAAAAGAATATGTGGCAAGGAGCACGAATGAAATATAGAAAAAAACATGAATTATACAGAAACTAAAGAGTTGGAAAGATGAAAATTGCAAGAGCATGATTGGAAACAGACACGATATGTAACCCCATGGCAGTGATAGTGTAGAAGAAGAGATGAAAAGAAAGTAACAAAAGGTAAAAAGAAAGAAAAAAAGAAGTTATTCGACAAGATTGTCCAACCATGAGTAGATATAAGAGTTTCATTTAAGAAGTAGAAATGTGTATAAGGCAGAGAATGGGACTAATATCAAAGCGAGTTTCGAAAGACAAGAAAAACTAAAGGGTTTTTCAATAAGGGGTGTTATTTTGAATAGCCCGTTAGTTCGGTAGATGTCACATTTGAAACTGCCATTTTTCGACACTTTACAAGTATAAACTACTCCATTAATAAAAATCGAACGATACATGCTTCAAGAACGCATTGAAATTATTAAAATTCACTATAAACATGGTGAAAATTTGGCAGAGACTGTTCGTAAATGAAGGAATTGGTGGAAAAATTCGAGCTGTTGGGACAAGTTAGTGATGTGAAGAATAAAACCCTTGCACGTCGCTCAAGAACAACCGAGAGTATTGCTGTTGTGGCCGAAAGTGTTGAAGAAAGCCCAGGTAGGATTGCGCTATTCAGAGATGATTGATGATTTTTTATGTTCGAAATTGGATAGTATTGATCTGTTTATCTCTCGAAAAGGTGATCACAATTGGCCACCGAGATCTAGTGATTTGACACCTTTCGATTTCTTCCTTTGGGGCCACGTGAAAGAGAACGTCTACGCCAATAGTCCAGCGTCGATTCTGACCTCAAAGATGGAATTCGTGGGGCTATCGAGGACATAGGGCAACCACTTTGCGATTTGGTTATGGAAATTTTCATTAAAAGGATATGGTGCTGTAAACGTGGTCGTGGTGGTCCTTTGCCTGATGATATTTTCCACTATTAAAGCCACAGCTTCTTCTTTAAAATGAAATAACATCCATTCATTCACATTGAAAAATGGCATTTTTCTTGGAATATCAAAGTAGATCAATAAATAAGAAGGAAACTTTTGAGGAAGAAAAATCAAAACCGACATTCAAAGTATCTTTCCAGAAAAAAATCGAAAATAATATGAATTTGGTTGACATATTTGAATAGGTTGAACAACAATTTTCCATGATTTGGGTAAACAAGTTCCAAACCAAAAGTGGATAATCTATTTAGGGAACGAGCTTCAATGAGTATCTCAATCCAAAACATCTTTTCTCATATTCAAGATTACATCGTAGATCAGATAAGACCACAAGGTCAGTGACTCGAAAAACTTTGGCGATCATATTTTAACCAGTAACACCACAAATTTGGTTTCCACAACTTTTTTTACAACTTTGATTGATCGGAGCTATATCTGCAAGGCAAGTTGTACACTTATGATGATAACGAGAAGCGCGTAGTGGGGTTGATAAAGCAACAATGACCTCTATCGGCGGAGTGTCGATCCAACTCTCGCTGCCCTCCTGGCCATCAGAGCAGGCGAGAACATGAGCTCTTCTTCATCGTCCTCTTCTTGGTACCAGTTCATCTCGTCGGAAAACTGCAGGACCGGACGAACACAATTATACGGCACTGGGAATAAACACCGCACTGAATTTGACCGTGAGGCATCTGAACGGTATGGGAATGAAGGATGCGTCTGACGGCGTTGCCAAGTTTCGCAGGATTTAAACTTTGATTTTCGCCCAAAAAAATACGCGAACCGATTTGTCTGTAATGTCAGGACTGGTTCCGGTCTGAGGCGAGTAATGTGTTTATCTTTCGAGTTGGATTTAGTTTTCAACCTACTGATATTCATGTCTGTTTCGAGATGAAGGGTTTTCCAATAAATAGGTGTTATTTTGATATTCAAAGACCAATACCATTTTTCAATATAAATGATCGAATGCTTATTTCATTATAAAGAAGAAGCTATGCGTTAATAGTGGAAAATAACATCAGGCAAATGACCACCACGACCACGCTTACAGGACCATATCCTTTTAATGAAATTTTCCATAACCAAATCGCAAAGTGGCTGCTCTATGTCCTCGATAGCCTCACGAATTCCATCTTTGAGGTCTTGAATCGACGCTGGGCTATTTTCGTAGACCTTCTCTTTCACGTGCCCCAAAGGAAGAAGTCGCAAGGTGTTAAATCACAAGATCTCGGTGGCCAATTGTGATCACCTCTTCGAGAGATAACACGGTCCGGAAACTTTTCCCGCAAACGATCAATGGTTTCGTTGATTGTGTGACATGTAGTTGAAAGTAAACGTTGTCCAGATAAATACTATCCAATTTCGGCCGAAAATCATTAATCATCCTTAATTCCAAAGAACGACGAGGAATGGACAAACCTGGGTTTTCTTCAACAATTTCGGCTACAGCAGCAATATTCTCGGCTGTTCTTGAGTGACGTGCACGGATTTTATTCTTCACATCACTAACTTGTCCCAACAGCTCGAATTTTTCCACCAATTTCTTTATTGCGGCCCGACAAGGTGCTTCAAATTCTTCGAGTTTTACGGACCGTCTCTACCAAATTTTCAACATTTTATAGTGAATTTTAATAATTTCAATGTGTTCTTGAAGTGTGTATCGTTCCATTTTTATTAATGGTGTAGTTTCTACTTTTCAAATGTCAAAAAAAGACTGCTTCAAACGTGACATTTAACGAAATAGCGGGCTATTCAAAATAACACCTCTTATTGGAAAACTCTTTACTTGGGATAAAAAATTGAAATTGTTTTCTTGGCAGAAGGGCCAGCAGAGCTGAAGTTTGGAGATCGTGTAAAAATCAGTGAATGAGAGAAAAGCATGTTATGAAAACGTGGGATCGACGATACATTTCTAGCATAAAAAAAACAAACCTACATATTGATACACATCAGGACTGTTTTCGGGTGCACCTATTTCGATAGCCATGGAAAAGTTCGAGTCGTACTTAACTTGAGGGGAAGGTTATTAGCGTTCAGCGTTTTCCCCATATATGTCGCTCCGTCTACATATTTCAGACTCTATACTCGCTAGAATCTTTAAACGGAAATATCTTGGAGTGGAAGTCGTAAGTTAACCTAGCAATACACTGGACAGTAAACTTCTGTGCAATAAGCATGTTGATACTGCTACTGGCAGAGCTGAAAGGGCTCTAATGGCGTGCAGACGTCTATGCGGCAAAAATTGGGGCTGTAACCCAAAATACTGCGATGGATGTACCTCATGATTGTGAGACTTATAATCACATATGGGGTAGTAACCTGGTTTGTCAAGGCAAGTCAGGTAAGTACGAGGAAAAGGCTCGAGGCTTGCCTGTGTGTGCAACACTGGAGCTATGAGAACGTGCCCAAGTAGGGCACTTGAGGTCATTACAGATCTCACACCTCTACATCTAGTGATTGATAGGGTAGCCCATGAGGCTATCCTCAGAATATCTAAGGAAGGTACAGGTAATGAGAGAATAAAGAATCGAAGAGTCTGTTCCTCTCTGAACAACTACATCTCATCTGCGAACCTCCCTAGTGATGAAATGATCAAAATTAAGCACTGAGAAAAAACTTCAGGACACTGCTAAGTAAAAGGGAGGAATGGGAACGGGAATACACTCGAAGAAAATACCGTAAAATGGTATACAGATGGTTTCCAAAACCTCTGCAGGAGCTGGCGAGGGATGTACGAGCCAAGTACCAGTGAGCACTGTCGCTAGGCTCCTGTATGAGCGAAAATCTTAGCTATTGAAAGATGTCCAGATATAATATCTAGAAAGAAACTATCAGAAGTGCAATATAGCCATACACTCAGATAGTCAAGCTGCTATTAAAGCACTGAGCTCCTACGTCATCTACTCAAAAATGATCTGGGAATTCCGGAACATACTCAATGAGGTAGGCAAGAAAAATAAGATCATTTTAATCTGGGTTCCCGTCCACTGGAGTATCAAAGGAAACGAAGGGGCCAATAGACTTGCCAAAGAGGAAGCACGAATGTCACCCATTGGCCCAGAACCTTACAGGACACTGTCGTCTCAGGAAGCACCTGTTGAGGATGGGATTGTCGGACACTGACGAGTGTAGGTTCTGTGGGGAGGAGAAAGAAACCCCCATTCACCTGGATCAACCAGGAACGTAGGCTACAGTGTCCTTGTTGTTCTTGCCTATTTCACTGAGCTTTCTTAGGTACTCCCATATAAGCTTCGAGTAGTTGGTGACAAAGGAGTTCAATGCTTTAATAGCATCTTGACTATCATGACGAATCACTATGCCACACCCTTGTTAGTTTCTTTCCAGGTTGACATCTATATATCTCTCGATTGCAAGCATTTCTGCTTGAAAACACCCCAATAGAGGCTAAGAATAGTGTACGCTTTGTTCTTGGTCTATACTCGTATACTAAAGCAACCAGTCTCTATTGTAGTTTTAAAACCATCTGTATACCATTTGACGGTATTTACTCTGAAGTTTTGGGTAGGGAATTCTTTTCATCATTTTTCCTCTTCCATAGAATAGAGTTAAGTTCTGCTTGATGCTCACTTTATTTATTCAGAAATTGAATTCGATATTTAGGATGAAATACCAATATTCAAATCTATGGGAGATGATTCACCTTCAATAGAGTCTTGTAGCGGTCTTAGAAGAACAGAAATTTCGAAAAATCATCACTTGGAATGCCAGACCTGGTTCAAAACACCCTCCTGGCCCAAGAGCAAGAATTACGTATTTTGTATCTGAATATTGAAGGTATATTTATTTGAATAGTTTTAAAGTTTCAATTCTGTAAAAACGGCGAGACAGGGTTTTTTCTACTGAGGTTTTTTCCCTGTGCTCTCTGGTATCATAGGCCAATAGTATGGTACCCCCCCGTTTTGCACCAACCTAGGAACTTTTTTGTTTCATGTATTGTATTTTGTTGGCTCTCAATTCAAAAGAATAAATAAATTAAGTTCTTCTTGATGGCCACTTTGAATTTAGATTTTTCGTAAAATCTCATTCATATTCAAAAGAAATATTATTCTCGTTATTGATTGAACACCAATTCGAAATTAAACTGTTCCAAAATAATTAGCATATGACATGGTAATGAAAAATTTTAAATTCCACCATATCTCATCGCCAGAAGTTTTCAAGCCAATTTAACGATATCGACAACAACGTACCAGTCTTGTAATAGCTGAACGACGCTTTTAGATCCTCCCAGCGCCCCACCACGAAGCGTCGTGACGCCGCGCGTCGTTCGTTATCTCCCAGGCGAAATGAATTTAAAACCGCACTGGCAGAAAACAACTCAGGTTTGAAATAATTATTGTTTTTTCTTATACTGAGGTTGAGGTGAGTCATGTTCCAGCTGGCAATTCAAACAGACGTCGAGAGATATGAAAAAATATGCGAAATGTTTCGAAGCGATAGAAATTGCGAAGGTAAAAGAAACGTTAGGATTTATTTTTAAATGAGTTCGTTTTGGTCAGGAATCGGGATTCACCCGTGGTCTGGGCCATTGTGCGAAAAGCCAAAAATATTATTTCGGGAATACGACAAAAAATTAGTTTTACGCTTAGACAGTTTTCATGCAAATGGGGTCCATTATTGTCGATACACTGCGTTAATTAGTTAGTTCAAAAGTGGTAACAGTTTACTACTTTACTGCGACCTCAAGGTCTATTGTGTCCCCTTATAGAGCTGTTCTGGTAACACCATTCACAGATCCAATAAAATCCGATATCTGTGAAGACTTCAAGCAGGCTAATTCCTCACCTTACAAGTTTCTCGCCCAAGACATTCTCTCCTCAGGCTCGCAATGCCAAAGCAATCCGTGACTAGGTGAATGGGGGTTTTCTTCTTCCTCCTCCCCCCAGACCTACACTCGTCAGTGTCTGATAATCCCACCCTCACAGGTGCTTCCTGAAGCGACAATGTCCTGTAAAAAAGCCAGTGAGGAGATGTAATTGTTTCTTACCAAGATCCAAATATCTTTTGATCTTGGTATTTCAAAGTTCCGAAGGAACTTAGTGGAATGATCCGTCCCTGGGAGATTCCGCCACAGTTTTTCCTGTCGGCTTTCTTTTCTCCAAAAACTCCTTAGGTACATTTACCTATACCAAAGAAGTATTCTGGGCCAATGAGTGACATTTGTGCTCCCTCTTTGGCAAGTGTATTGGCCTCTTCGTATCCTTTGATTCCTGAATGGCCGGGAATTCAGATTAAAAGAACTTATTTTTCTTGCCTACCTCATCGAATTTGTTCAGGCACTCCCAGATCATCTTTGAGTCGATTACGTAGGAGCTCAGTGCTTTAGTAGCAGCTTGACCATCTGAGTGTATGGCTATATCGCACTTCTGATAGTTTCTTTCTAGATTGATATCTAGACATCTCTCAATAGCTAAGAT
Source organism: Propylea japonica (assembly GCA_013421045.1). Lineage (NCBI taxonomy): Eukaryota > Metazoa > Arthropoda > Insecta > Coleoptera > Coccinellidae > Propylea > Propylea japonica. The sequence goes on from CM024246.1 coordinate 36,916,174, forward strand.
TTCCTCTTGAAAGACGCTCATACAGAAGCCGTGCGACAGGGCAAACTTGGTACTTGGCCCGTATATCGCAGCGCCAGCTCCTGTAGAGGTTTTGGAACCATCTGTATAAATGCGTTAATCGATTTCGAAAATGTCGACAACTCTGTCGAGCATTTCTTGGGTATGTAGGCGATAGCCAAACGTATGGTGTTCTTTAAGAGGACCGAAGCTTTGAAATGATCATTATAAACATCTGATTTTAGATATCCCCATAAAAAAAGCTGAAGGTAAGATGTCTAAAAACACATCTAAGCTGAAGGCTAAATCAGGAGACTGTGATGTAAAATACTAGAGAGCTATCGAAACCCAAATAGAGGCTTAACTTTATTAAAGGATCTTGTAATAAAAGATCTATTAAGTTGGTCTGACATTTGAGCTATCGAACGACTTATTTCCTGTCAACTTTATTGCAGCATTTCCTTTATTTTGGCACTTTGTGACAATTCATGTGTGTGCCGAAGATACTTTATGAAATATCAGGAAAATATAATTATTTGGATCAAAAGACAATTTATGGCAGTCTGCGAGTCCAATAAAACTATTTTCCGAGCGTATTGCATACATTATGCACACTTTTTAAAACTTATTTCATATGAATTTTTAGCCGTTAGTTGGTATGGTAATGATCTGATGTATCAGGTACAAAGATAATAATTTATGCCTGAAAACACATTGAATTATGAAGCTAGTAGCGTGGAAACACAAAAGAATAAAGGGTCTTCCTATAAGAGGTGTTATTTTGATATTCAAAGAAAAAATGCTATTTTTCAATATAAATGATCGAATGTTCATTTCATTATAAAGAAGAAGCTATGACGTTAATAGTGGAAAATAACATCAGGCAAATGACCACCACGACCACGCTTACAGGACCATATCGTTTAGTGAAATTTTCATAACCAAATCGCAAAGTGGCTGCCCTATGTCCTCGAAAGCCTCACGAATTCCATCTTTGAGGTCTTGAATCGACGCTGGGCTATTGGCGTAGACCTTCTCTTTCACGTGGCTCCAAGGAAGAAGTCGCAAGGTGTTAAATCACAAGATCTCGGTGGCCAATTGTGATCACCTCTTAGAGAGATAACACGATCCGGAAACTTTACCCGCAAAAGATCAATGGTTTCGTTGCTTGATGATCGGCCGGCTTGAGTTCTTAAGATAAAAAACCTTTATGCAAAATACGGTGTACTGATTTGTGGAATGCTTAATTCCAAAGAACGACGAGAAATGGACAAACCTGAGTTTTTCTTCAACACTTTCGGCTACAGCAGCAATACTCTCGATTTTTCTCGGGTGACGTGAGCGGGTTTTATTCTTCAACATCCCTAACTTGTCCCAACAGCTCGAATTTTTCCACCAATTTTTTTATTGCGGTCCGACGAGGTGCTTCACGTGGACTCAAAAAATTTCGAGTTTCACGAACCGTCTCTGCCAAATTTTCAACATTTTTATAGTGAATTTTAATAATTTCAATGCGTTCTTGAAGCGTGTATCGTTCCATTGTTATTAATGGCGTAGTTTCTACTTGTCAAATGTCAAAAAATGACAGCTTCGAACGTGACATCTACGGAAATAGTGGGCTATTCAAAATAACACTTCCTATTGGAAAACCCTTTACTAGGACGCAGTACATAGGTGAAATACCTTTTGGATTGAATCTTGAAGCTCGACCTCGCACCACTGCACCAGTGGCCAGCCAGGATTTTGTTGTGGGGGGGCTGAACCGAACAATTCTTGATGATACAACCAATATGAAGGTTGCAAAAAATAAAGAAGAAAGGAAAAACGAAGAAACTAATCTTTGGGGGGGCTGCAGTTCCAAAGCCTTTTAAGTAGCTTGAATGAAGCCATAGAATAATCCATAGAGATAGAATAGTATAGAGTTGCTATCAATGAAATAAAAGTGGTATCAGAATCCGCCATATTACTGCCAGTATACGTCGAATTCTGACAATCATTGAATTTTTTCTAAAAATAGTTATTTTTGTACCTTTTTCAAGTTAAATTGAGACTTCTTGTTCTTAATAAACAATATAAAATGTATCGTGTGCTGTATGTATTTGTTCAAGCAGGGACGAGATAGATAAGAAGAAATTACAGAATAAACATTTAACAGGTAAGGATGAAGTGAACAGATCCGCATTCGAAATTTTTGCATGTCTGTCTTGGTAATCTGATATCTTTTTATATGTGTATATTATTGCCTGAAGAAAAATTTTTTATTTGATATTCAATTGACCTTATTTGAACAGATTCCTAAAGACCCAACACGTCGTATTTTTTGGGTGAAATTTATAAACAAAAAACTGGCAACTTAATTCAACAACCCTGAACTTTCCGCCATATTGGTCCGCGACTAAACCCCGCCCAATGGTTCCATTTTTACTTACACAATTGTATGTCATAGCGTCTCTTCTCTATTCTATCTCTAGGGAATAATCAGTTCAATCATAATCAAAACTAAAATATCTTATCAATACTAAGCAACTCCACTTACTTTTGGATTGGGCGGAGATGTGACACCAGCGCCACCCCACCCCAGGAATGAAGAGACTTTCAGTTCGTTTCGGCTGGTTTGAGCGAAGGGATGATATCCTGGCCCAAACCCCTTTTTCGCATTATGATGTCCTCGAAAGGAGGCATGTTCTGTTCCGCCATTGCTCGCCACGAAGTACTGGAAGAGTTCAGGATGCCGCCATTGCTCCTTTGGAAATTTTGAGGGTAGGTTGAGGAGTGACCGGGGTGGTACTTCGAGCTATCGATGGGGCCTTATGGTCCTGTCGGAGTTTCGCTGGGTTTCATGGTCCTGTCTATGCTGGCTTGTCTGGAACCTGTAGCGGAAGTCTGCCTGTCGCCCTGGAAATCTGTCGACGCTGGAGTCTCGACTTGGCGGCCTCTTGTAGTGGTCGAAGTGGTCTATTGACGATTGCTGGCTATATTACCTGGAATTAAGATGAGGAAAGTGTGAGATTGGTTGTTGTGTCGTTTGAAGGGTCATGGGGTATGAACTTGATCATACTTAGTGTATGATCCATCAAGTGATACACAAGTTCGATCCTTATGGGTCGATTACATTGAGATACTTTACAAGCTACTGAGCGAATTTAGTGAATTAGCTTGTGAGATTGGTGATGCTTACACACAAAACTGTCTACTCGCTGATTAGCCAACAATCTAGCGATCCACGTGAGGTTTATGTTTGTATCGTTGTCAAGGACTCAGATAAATGTCAAATACGTTTTCAATTTAAGAACCAGGGACCACCGAGTAGATGAGAACTCGGAACAGATTGTTAGTAGCAACTGTTATTACACACAGCTGTTTCTTGCCAACAAGCCAAAACGCCAGCGATTTTAGCGTGTAAAGTAGCCCAGCTTTCAACTTTAGTCGCACGCTTTTTTACAATCACATATTTGGCTTGTGAACAGGATCACACTGACGAATTTACAATAAGATACTAAATTCGGTCAGTTAGCAGCTTGTAAAGTATCTCAATGTAATCGACCCATTACAAGATTGATTGCATTTGTCGAAATATCCTTCTAACAACCAATCGGACGCAAGCAGTATGTCTTCAATTTTTTTTTCGTAAAATCGCTTGGATAAGAATCCATCCATATGACCGATGAGGTATAAGGACCTTAATTAATGATCTAATGATCTAAATGCCCATGACTTAAAAAACCCCCAGACAGCAAGACCACGATGCGTCCTTGCAATCGCACTGCCAGGGCCTAAATAAGGAGTCAATGATCCCCTCCTACTAAGGTCATTGGCCTTCTTGTTCCTCTTGTTTCCTTAGTGTTCTCGAGATTCAATTGTGCAATTGTGGGGGTTTTTTTCCTCCTCCCCACAAACCTACATTTCAGTGCCCGACAATCCCATCCTCAACAGGTGCTTCCTAAGGCGACAGTGTCCTAAGAAAGCCATAGAGGAGGTGTAATTGTTTCTTACCAGGATCCAGATATCTTTTGGATCTTGCTGTTTTCCGAAGGAACTTAGTGGAATGGTCCATCCCTGGAAGAGTCCGCCAGAGTTTTTCCTCTCGAGAGTTTCTCTTTCTCCAGAAACTCCTTCTTATAGGTACATTTACCTATACCACAGAAGGGTTCTGGGGTAATGAGTGACATTTGACATTTTTTTCGTCTCTCTAACTGTTTTAGGGTAAAAAATTATTGAAAGATTGTATTTGATAATGAATAATTTCAAGTTGAGTCGCAGATGACGAGATATCAATAACATACAATCGTTCAATAATTTTTTACTCGGAAACGGTTAGAGATACGAAGAATTGCATGAGTCAAAAAGTTTGAGAGGGAAAAAGGAGACATGGCTTCGAAAAGATAACACCCTGTAGATTTTATTTAAGATTCAGGACTTGCAATGATGGAGACTGTTGAAAATGGCTCGCATTTCAAATTTGGACTGAATATGTGAAAAACTGCAAGAGTTATGAAGAAAAAAACAATTTTTTTTGGAATTTTCAACACCCTGTAGCTCCGTAACGAAGCTTTTACGGACCCATGTTTATATAAACTTTTTTCTTAAATTACATGTAGACTAACCCCCTCAAGTTGTGACATACTATTATGTAATACCCTGCATTTGAAAATTCATAAAGGGTTTTCCAATAAGAGGTGTTATTTTGAATAGCCAGCTATTTCGGTAGAAGTCCCGTTTGCTGTCATGTTTTTTACATTTTACAAGTAGAAACTATATATGCCATTAATAATAATGGAACGATACACGCCTCGAAACGCATTGAAATTATTGAAATTCACTATGAAAATGGTGAAAATTTGGCAGTAAAACTGGAACATCTTTGGTCCGTCGTGAAGCACGTTGTCGGATCGTAATAAAGAAATTGGTGAAAAAATTCGAGCTGTTGGGACAAGTTAGTGACGTGAAGAATAATACCGGTGAACGTCCTCAAGAATAGCCGAGAATATTGCTGCTGTAGCAGAAAGTGTTGAAGAAAACCCAGGTTTTGTCCATTCCTCGTTGTCCTTTGAATAAGGCATTCCACAAACGTCATTACACCGTATTTTGCATAAAGCTTATAAAGTTCAGTTTACACAAAAACTCAATCCGACAGATCATCAACATTGATCTTTTGCGGGTAAAGGTTCCGGACCGTGTTATCTCTCGAAGAGGTGATCACAATTGGCCACCGAGATCTTGTGATTTAAACCTTGCGACTTTTTCCTTTGGGGCCACGTGAAAGAGAAGGTCTACGCCAATAGCCCAGCGTCAATTCCAGACCTCAAAGATGGAATTCGTGAGTCTATCGAGGACAAAGGGCAGCCACTTTGAAATTTGGTTATGGAAAATTTCATTAAAAGGATATGGTCTTCTAAGCGTGGTCGTGGTGGTCATTTGCCTGATCTTATTTTCCATTATTAACACACATAGTTTCTTCTTTATAATGAAATAAACATCCGATCATTTATATTGAAAATGGCATTTTTCTTTGAATATCATTTAACACCCTCTTTTTGGAAAAGCATTTAGATAACTTCGATTTTCTTACCTAAATACGGTCTTTCTCCAGACACCCTCCGCGACATCCTCCTCAACATACTCCTTGATTCTCGGGATTACTGTTATGGTTATCCATCGAAATCGAATTCCTAGGTTTATTGTGATACCCATCATTCGTCATATTACCGACATTATTAGGTATTTGCGGTCCAAACTCATGCGTATGATGGTTCTTCAAATTCGGTTTATTGTACGGATTCCGTCTGTCATACTGACGGAATTCATCCGTTCTGATGCTGATACTGATACTGCTGCTGGTACTGGTTCTGCTGCTGATACTGACCTTGCTGCTGATACTGACCCTGCTGTTGGTACTGATCGCCCTGTATCCTATTATCCTGATAATTTTGACTATAATTATTTGGTACGTTTATGGAGTTACCGACCGGGTTGTCTAGCTTCGCGACCGGGTTCGAATTCATTTGATTGTACTCGTTTGTTTTGGGTATTTCATTTGGTGTGGTCTGCGGTTCCATTTCACTATTTATCCTGTTCCTATTAGCCAACTGTCTTTGTTTGAGCCTTTCCAAACCGGGTTGTTTAAAATCAGGCGCGCGTATTCTTTTTGCTACCGCCAGCGCTTCATCGGAGTCTTTTCTGGCCTGCGAGGCGGCCGCATCGGCTTGTTCCCCCTTTCCCCTTGCCGTCGCCGTCCTGGTTATCGCGATATCTGCCTTTTGGAGGGCTATTTTGGAGGCCCGTTGCGCCGCGTTTACGGCGCCCTCTATCCGTTCTCGAAATTTCGCGGATCGCATAAGGAATAGTTTTCGTTTGGAGGAGGTTACGAGCACGTGTTTCTTGTATTTGCCCTCTTCTTGTCGCCGTTACTGAAAGTCGTGACGCCGTAACCGTATTTTTTTGTTCGCGAACCATTCGCCTTCGTATTTGAGACCGTCGGATCGTTCGCTTACTCCGTAGCCGGATCTTTTGTCGTTTTTCCATTCCCCATGTAGGTTTCGGTCACGTTGGGGGTCCATCTGCTCGTCCTGAAAAAAAGACAACGATGAAACAAATCAGTTTATTACAAACAAAAAGTAGGCCTTGGTTTCATTATCTTAGGTTGGAAGTTTTTAAAGTAATTTGCCACTTTCAATGCAACGTTGTCAGGCCTAACGTTAATGTAGCTCGTAACAACGTGGCTATAGTCCGTTCACGGAAGTTTGAGCGCATAGTAGGTGTTTGTTTATTTATCTGAAGTTGGCAGTATTTGCTGTCATATCGTAAAATAAAGTGAACGTTGCCGAATGTAGCCGGCCTCGTCCGACGAGCTTGCGAGTTATCAGAGAACTCTATGCAATATTGACAACATTGCTTATCAATCTGACAAGAATATAAACAAACATAACCTAAAATTCTAATATACACATGAATATGCCAAATTTCCATGGCCAACCGACGGCTCAAACTTTCGTGAGCGGACTTTAGGTGAATATGGATTTCCAGAATTTTATACAAGTGTTTTTGGTAACTGAACCTGATCCTCCGAAGGGCATACTCTGGACGTAATTTGTAGCGAACTGCGAAGAGTGAAGCATGGTCTGAAAATCCGTGATTACAAAGATATGGCTTTTTTTCACTTTTTTTGAAATTTTCTGCTTTGTTATCGAAAATAATCAATTTTGTAAAGAAAAATTGACTCTTTATATTCAATGAATATTTTTGTTCAAAGCTGAGAAGATGGTCGTCATTTCTTGAGAAAAAGTACCCACTTGAAATTCGGAAAACCCGAGATATACTGGGTCATAAATGTCTGCAGCTGTTTTCCTCATAAAATCTTGATGAGAGAATTGAGAATTACTCGAAAAAAGAATAATGAACTTGTATGAATATAAGGAAAAACTACCTTGTTTCGTAAGCTTTTCAAAAAGATACAAACGTCAAAAAATTCTTCATGCAATCAAAAAATATGGCCAGAAAACCGTACAGGTAACAGACTTTTCGAGTCAGTCAGATATCCTCTATTTCAATCGTGATTCGTAAGTGAAGAATTCTTTTACCTGCTGGTTTTCCGGCCATATTTTTTGATTGCATGAAGAAATTTTTGACGTTTGTATCTTTTTGAAAAGCTTACGAAACAGGGTATTTTTTCTTACATTTGTACACCAAGTTCGTGTTTTTCTTAGATAATTTTTATGTGTTTTTGAAGAAATGGTAATGCGTAACCCTTCAGGATCAATAAATTTTCCTTATGTCCTAGTATTGACAGAAATTCATAAATGCACAGATAATAGTATATTATGCAACGAGCGTATAATGATAGCTATTATTCACGAGGGAAGTTAAGGCCACGAGCCGTAGGCGAGTGGCCCGAATCATCGAGTGAATAACAGTCATTATACGCGAGTAGCATACTATACTTTATCCACGACTTCTGAATATAAGTATTGCTTGAAGATTTCAAAATTTGGCGACCGCGACAAGACCCTTCTACGACAAGCGTGGAAAAAGTCAAGTTGACACATGAGAAATTTTTTAGAGAACTGGTCATTGTACAAGGTATACCCATATTTGTTAGTTGCAGTTCTTTAGAATAAAGAAGAAATACCATTTAAAGAATATATCGAAGCTAAATCTATGAAACATCTGACAGCAGTGATTAATATCTCATATATCACTTGTGATTAATGGATATTATTTTGGCTGAGCCCACAAGCGTGAAATGGCTGGATTATATATAGTAGTCGTGGATAAAATTGCTTTTATACAGTTGGAAATTTCGAGCATAGCATTCTAACCATTCAATCATTTCGCTTTTGATGGCAATTTGCTGTTGTGCTGATGGTTTCGAATATGCACATTTATAATTCATCAAAAGATACTCATTTATTCACAATCATTTGATTAACGATGGAAATATCGATTGAATATGATAAAATTATGGAAATCGATGATGATAATACTGATGATAACATACCTCTACTACAAAACTAGCGTTTGAATCTGAAGGAATGGATGTGTTCGTGAAGCCTGATTGCATGGAATCTGTGCTCATCCAAGAAGCACTTGATCCTGCTGATCTTATGCTTCCCGTTGTAACCGGATCTTTTGCCCTCTAAGTCGCCCGTGCTCCGTTGTTTTTTCAACTTTAGTCCCTGCAAAAAAATATCATCGTCAGACTATATCATTTATTCATCTTTTCCAAACGTTGGAGGAACGACGAACATCTATTATTTTATGAATATATCACATTATTGATTCATTCAAATAAGCAATTTTCCATAAAATATTACTTAACAAACTCAAACAAAGATAAAGGAATCGTTGAAACGAAAAATTTAAGAAAAGCCCTGAGCAGGAGCTTCTGAGGGTTCGTTTTCTTTGGTGGAGCAATAAGACTATTACCTCAAAATTTTATATGGGAGTTGAGATTGATACCAAACAGTGGCGCAGCCAGGATTTTTTTGTGGGGGGGCTGAACTGAACAATTTTGATGATACAACAATAACGAAAGTTGCAAAAAATAAAGAAGAAAGTAATAACGGAAAAATTAATCTTTGGGGGGCTGCAGCCCCAAATATTATGGAAATTATTCAAAAAATGAATGAATTACAAAAGAAATTCACTTCTTGAGTAATTTTTGGAGTGTTCAATGCCAGGGAGAGTGGAAGACTCTGCTACATACATTCGCTTCTAATCTCTTCTTACAGAGGAAGAAGTTTACTTCTTCTGAGATTTTTATATTGTTGACGGGGTTACCTTCTACTAAAATGGTGAGACCTTCTGTAACTGAGAACAAGAATTTCCTCCTTTTTCTCACAGAACTTACACTCGTCAGTTTCTGTTGAGGCCAATTCTTTTCATATTCTTGCTATGGTGACAGTGAGAGGCACAACCTATTCTCACTGATATCCGAATTTTTTTTGGACCTTCAGTTTTTAAGTTTCGAAGTAACTTCTTGAAATCATCCATTCCCAGAAAATTCCTACAATGTGCTTCTTTCCTGTTTCCTCCTTCTTTCTTTCTCCAAAAACTCTTTCTTATAGGTGCATTTGCTTATACAACAGAATGGTTCTGGGCCAGTTAGTAACGTTTGTGCTCCATTTCTAGCTAGTGTGTTAATCTCTTCACTTCCATTGATTCTCGAGTGACCAAAACCTATACTAAAGATACCTTGTAATTCTTGCCATCTTTATTGAGTCTTTTTCGATACTCTTGAAATGGCTTTGAGTCGATGACATAGCAGTTCAGTGCCTTAATAGTAGTCTGACTACCACAATTTATCACTATGTCTGGTTTCTCTCCAGGTTTATATCTATGCATCTTCCGATTACAGTATTTTTCCTGAAAACACTAGAATAGAAGCCTAATCATAGTGTATTTATGGTTCTTGTCACGTATGCTCCAGCGCTAGCACCTATCGTGTCTTTAGAACCATATGTTTGCCATTTGAAGGAATTGCTTTGAAGTTTTTGGTGATGTATTTCTTTTCCCTTTCTGCTTTCTCCCATAGCATAGTTAAAGTTCTCCAATACCTTGGATAAGAACCTAATGATACAGAGTTTATGGGTTAGTATGAACGGCAGAGCTACAGTATCATCTGAAGAAAGAAAATGTGAGTGCAACTGGAGCTCTAAAGAATCCAAGTTGTGATTTAAGATTTCGAAATGGCTTACAGGGTGAAATCTTGATGAATCAAGTATACGAAAAAAGTTGCTAGATGCTTACTACCCCAAGAAACCCTTTCTTTATATTCGCCGATCCAAGTGACCTTCTCCGGACCTGAGGCTCAGCACTGCTCTTCTTTAGCACGAAACCTCCTCTGCATCTTCCGCTCGCCTGTCTCTCTTTTCAACTGCTTCCGGTGGTGCTGCATTTCCTATGTCTGAACTCCTGAGTGAAGTCAACGATGCTCTGATGTTTTTGTTCGCCCTGTATTTTGAAGCTTTGCCGAAAGGTGCACTCGTTCTTATGCCGCAACCGTGTCTCATTCCTCTCATCCATTGACCCTGATATGTACCTGTAATCGACGGGGGAATATATTATTTTTACTGGGAATATAACTAAAAATGAACCGTATACAGGATGTCTCAATGAAAAGAAGGTACTCCTGATATTTCTCCTAATTCAATTCAACAAAAACTTATACAATAATTATTTAATCAACTAGGTTATTAACGACAGCGACTATGGCAAGATATTTTAAACGCGTTCATACTTCAGAGCTAATCTCGCCTCGTTCAAGACAAAATGCAAGGAAGCAGTATCAATCAGAGCAACTATAGATGGCCATTTCGTCCTTAATATGACTCATCAGTTCAGGACAGCTCTGATGATAGAAGGTATTTTTGGAACTTACAGCGAAATGGCATCTTCTTTAAGGAATAAATATACCGAAGACGCCATCTCTAGTTCCATACGAAAACCTCCTTCCATAGCATGAACCTTGAACAAAGTTACGAGATGTTTACCATTAACTGAAGCGTTATTGCAATTCGCATATTTTACCTCCTCAGTCCACGACGCGGTGCGCTCAGGGTAACGTCAGTTGACAATGTAGTAAAAATATGAAAGATATGAGATATGAGAGATGGCGTCTTCGGCATATATATATTCCTTTAAAAAGATCCCAATTCGCTGTACCTAAGTTCCAAGAAATAACTTGTATCATTCAGAGCTGTCATGTGCTGATGAGTCCTAATAAGCACGAAATTGCCATCCATAGGAGCTCTGTTTGATACCACTTCCTTGCATTTTGTCTTGAACGAGGACGAGATTAGCTCCGAAGTCTGAGTTTAATATTAGTTGATTTCAATCGATTAATATTATTCTCTGCTTTCACTATTTTGATTATTCCCAAGGTAATCATTTGAAAGTTCATTTTTTCACTAAGAAAACTTTTAATTTCACTTAGCAACCTTTGAAACACAACGTGCTTGAAGTAGCACGGTTTTCAGTTTATAGAATAAGGATTGAGATGCAGATATGATTGAAACTATATTCTCTACATTTATGATATAATATTATTATGATTATGTCTGTGAATTCTCATCTCCTTGATAGAATACCTAGGAAAACCGAGCTACCCATCGTTGGACCGGTTCCAAAGATATTGTTGATAATAAAACATATATGATAGACTAATATATGTCATTCACACAATTACGCCAATGCTGAGAAACAGATGATGAAGCTTTTCCATCTATTTGGTTAATTTTCAACATTTGAACGGAGAAGTTTAATTCAGCAATCAGCAGAAAAAACTGAAATTACAGTGAATTATCCATTTTTCAATATGAACACAGCTTCTGACTTTTCGTTAAATTTTGTTCAATTTCTCACATTCAAAAAACTGTCCTCGTTTTTTCCTGCTTACGGGACCATGCAGGAACCTTACGCTATGAAATTATTAAAATTCGCTATGAAAATGATGAAAATTTGGCAAAAACGGTTCGTAATACTCGAACATTTTTGGGTCGTCGTGAAGCACCTTTTCGGACCGAAATAAAGAAATTGCTGGAAAAATTTGAGCTGTTTGGACAAGTTAATGATATAAAGAATAAAACCCGTGCACGTCGCTCGAGAACAGCCGAGAATATTGCTGCTGTAGCCGAAAGCGTTGAAGAAAACCCAGGTTTGTCCATTCCTCGTCGTTCTTTGGAATAAGGCATTCTACAAACGTCATTACTCCGTATTTTGCATAAATATTTGGGTCTTAAGGCTTATAAAGTTCATTTAACACAAGAACCCAAGCCGGCTAATCATCAAGCAACGAAACCATTAATCTTTTGCGGGAAAAGTTTCCGGACCGTCTTATATCTCGAAGAGGTGATCACAATTGGCCACCTAGATCTTGTGATTTAACACCTTGCGACTTCTTCTTTTGGGGCCACGTAAAAGAGAAGTTCTACGCCATAGCCCAGCGTCGATTCAAGACCTCAAAGATGGAATTCGTGAGGCTATCGAGGACATAGTGCAGCCACTTTGCGATTCGGTTATGGAAAATTTCATTAAAAGATCTGGTCCTGTAAGATGGTCATGGTGATCATGCCTGATGTTATTTTCCACTATTAACGGCATAGCTTCTTCTTTTAAATGAAATAAACATCCGATCGTTTATATTGAAAAATGGCATTTTTCTTTTAATATCAAAATAACCCTCTTATTCGAAAACTCTTTAGAATTTAAGAGTTGGAATCTCAACAGAGACAGTAGTGATGTTCAGGGAGGAGAATAAAGCTTATTTCCAACCATAAAATTGTATTTTATCCATAGGATTGCAAAACAGAAGTAAAAAGTGCATCAATATCGATAACCCTTACTCTAAACTGGCAAATTACACTTTCTCTGCTTCTCAACACTCTAAAAGCTTCTCTTCTACAAATATACAAAAAATTGATAACTTGTTTGACAAATTCCGAAATAACGAGACCATATCAGAGACAAGAACATCTGTCTCTGACCATATTTCTTTCTTCGGCAAACAATCAGAGCTTGGTATGTCCGGTAACATTGAAAACGCCCACGCATGAGCATCGGGCAAATTGGATGGACTGCAGCAGCAGTCGAAAATCCGATGGTATACTTACCGGAAAAGTTGGTTCACTTATAAGTTTACGTACATAATACAAGCCTGAGTTATTTTTATGTCACAACATTCGACGAAACCTCCATAGACTTACGTCATTTCATTCATCGTGTATTCGCGTGTGGAAACAAAGCCCGATCGGTCACAGAAAATCGATTCGGGATTTGTTACTTTCCTTTCCTCCGGTTTAGTGGTTTGATGGAAGGATTATTATGGGTTTTGGCATGGTCGATGGAAAATATTGGAATATTGGCCAAATCATTTTCTGAGTTTGAGCAGAATATCGTCTCAAGGTTTAAGTTTGACGTTTTCTTTCTACAGTGTGGTCGATTCTATGCAACTCTATGTACTAACAGTTTTTACAGAAGACACTATTAAAAAGAATTAAGAAAGCCCTGTGCAAGTGCTTTTGAGCTCTCGTTCTTTGGTGAAGAAATGAAGCTTTTATCTCATTATCTCAGAATCGTATAGGACTTGAGATTGATACCAAATATACAGGGCGTCCCGTAATTAGACCGACAAACTTCTAGTGGACATTATAGATGGTATTTTAGACAGATTCGACCCAAATCATATAATGCAAATTGCTTCGTTAAGGACCTAGTGCCCTTTGAAGATGACGTCCTGTCCAACTTTTTTAACTTTCATTATTTTGCGAGATTCACATCATATTCATAAACTCTGATGTTTTTTCTTGAAAAAA
>CM024246.1:36930078-36974693 GCA_013421045.1 Propylea japonica
TTTTTAATCATTTCCGCTCTATGGTATTTGAGTCCAGATGAGCAGTAGGTACTAGGCAGAATTGATTTTTTTTGAAATTCTGGCTCAAATCAGGATGAATATGCGCGTCGCTGTTTTAGTTCTAAATTGTTCTCAAACGAGGCTTTCGACATTTCTTCAATTTGAACATTTTCTCTGGGCATCCGGCATTTCAAATGGATTCATTTGATCACGCATCCTTTTCCTTATAATTCTCATAAAGTTCCTACCTCAAAAAGAATGATTTTTCAGGTCATGATCTTATTGAACGATGTTTTACCTGTTATGATTTTCTTCTGATAAAAATTCATAAACAAAGCCATTCTATTTTTATTCATCATGAATTTCTTATATTAAAACGTTGGTGTTCGTCCTAAAATAATCAACCATCAATGTAACCTCACAATGTGTCATTCGATAATGCTTCCATCACCCGTCGCGAACTCGTAAATATTTAACGATTTCTGTAAGCTACAGATCCCTTTAAGAGATCCAGAATTGCAATTTTCCTGTAAGCTTACGAAAAGTTACAGATTGGCCTACAGATGACAGCAGAATACCACAATAAGAATTGTAAGAAACTAACGTTGACTAAGCGGTGTACGGATATGACCTATAGCCCACTTCGAACCCGATTGCGGTTCAAGGATTTCCATAATATATTTAAATGTACCTAGAAAACGTTATCGGTCATTGTAAATTCAAATAGACATTTAATTAATATGCATATTATCGTCTTTGTTCGGTATGCATCTGTTCCGTCTCTTGACCCACCGTACGGGGTCTTTTAGATAAACCTCGCGGGTTTTGTAAACAAACGACAGCTAGTTTTAATCTGTTGTTTTATGCCGTTTTCAGCTTGTTTGACTTCTTGAAGAAGCGGATGATCTCTTTGGACGCTTGGGCATTATATTGTTTTGTTTTGATAATAAATAATTCTTTTCGTTAATTGCTTTACCGGGAAATACTCAATGATAATCAGGCTGTGAATCATTCAGTCTTTCTTTGATTGCTTGCACTTTATTGAATTTGAAATGATCCATTCTTTTTTAGTTTCTTCTTCCTCCAAAAACTCTTCCTTATAGGTGCATTTTCCTATACCACAGATCTGTAAGTGTCGTTTTTGATTCTTTTTATTGTTAGTGGGTTAGCCTCTTCGTTTCCTTTGATTCCTGAACGACCTTGTTGTTCTTGTCCACTTCATTGAGTTTTCTTCGGCACCCCCAATTAGCTTTGAGTCGATGACAAAGGAATTCACTGCTATCCAGGTTCTTATCATTTTGACATAAGTTTGTCACACGTTTTTTATCATTATTCCGATTAAATTCGATATTTAGAATGAAATACCACTATTTAAAATCTATGGGAGATGATTACCCTTCAATAGGGTCCTGTAGCGATCTTAAAAGAACAGAAGATTCGAAAAATCATCACTTGGAATGCCAGACCTGGTTAAAACAGCCTCCTGGCCCAGAGCATGAATTAAGTATTTGTATCTAAATATTGAAGGTTTTTATTCGAATAGTTTCAAGTTTCAATTTTTTAAAAACGGCTAGACAGGGTTTTTTCTACTGAGGGTTTTCCCTGTGCTCTGGTATCATACGCCAGAATAGTATGGTACCCCGTTCTGCACCAACCTCAGCTAGGGACTTTTTGTTTCATGTATTGTATTTTGTTAGCTCTCGGTTCAAAAGAATATATGTCTAAGTCAACGGAGGGTCAACTTAAAGTGAATGAACTGACACAACTCAAAGACTTCCCTTGTAAAGGGTTTTCCAACAAGAGGTGTTATTTTGAAAAGCCCGCTATTTCGGTAGATGTCACGTTTGAAGCTTTCATTTTTTGACATTTGACAAGTAGAACTACACCATTAAAAAAAATGGAACGATACACGCTTCAAGAACGCATTGAAATGATTAAAATTCACTATAAAAATGGTGAAAATTTGTCAGAGACGGTTCGTAAAACTCGAACATTTTTGGGTCGTCGTGAAGCACCTTGTCGGACTGCAATTAAGAAATCGGTGGAAAAATTCGAGCTGTTGGGACAAGTTAGTGATGTGAAGAATAAAACTCTTGCATGTCACTCAAGAAAAGCCGAGAATATTGCAAACAGTTACGATGAATGGATTGCGCTATCGCAACGCAACGTTTACTTTCAACAAGACTGCGCTACGTGTCACACATTCAACGAAACCATTGATCTTTTGCTGGAAAAGTTTCTGGACCGTGTTATCTCTCAAAGAGGTGACCACAATTGGTCACCGAAATCTTGTGATTTAACACCTTGCGACTTCTTCGTTTACGACCACGTGAAAGAGAAGGTCTACGCCAATAGCCCAGCGTCGATTAAAGACCTCAAAGATAGAATTCGTGAGGCTATCGTGGACACATAGGGCAGCCACTTTGCGATTTGGTTATGGAAAATTTCATAGAGAGGATATGGTCCTATAACCTAACGGCATAGCCTCTTCTTTATAATTATATAAACATTCGATCATTTAAATTGAAAAATGGCAATTCTCTTTGAATATCAAAATAACACCAAAAATGTTTTTTCAACTTCGAATAGAAGGATCAAATTCTAGAAATCGCTTGAAAAGCAATTAAAAATGATAATCCAACATCCATTGTTGCCATATGTCCCCTAAAAAGTGTGGACATATTCGGAAACTTACCGTTCTCCCAGACGACTAGTCTCACCGAATTCTACCGGATTCCTGAAGCGGTCTTCGCAGGTCCGAGCCGGGCGATAAATAGCGAAAAGTGTCTGTCCGTTCGACGACCGCGGAACAGCAGCGGGCTAATCGAACGCTGCTCCCGAAAAGCTGCTCGCCGCATCGCCACAGGTTATTTACCCCTGCGAGCATCGGGAGAGAAAGAACTCGCCCCAGACCCCACGCGCCTTTCTTCTTCTTCTTCGGTATTTTGCGAAACACGTACGTTGTTGCCATGTGCCGCCCGCCGTCGTGGAAGGTATTTCCAAAATGAATTTTTTATAATACAAAGGTACATTGATCGTCGAAAGTCCTGGTTCAACTTTTCTTGGGAAAATCAGCTGCTTATGATCTATAAGGCACAGATCCGACCCGTCTTGGACTACTTTTCCCATGTTTTGGGCTGCGGCACCTAAATAATATGTTCTGAAGCTGTTGGATTCTGTCCAAAAAAAGGCAATTCGTCTCGGCGGTGATGTATCGCTCACTAACTCGCTCACTTCTCTGGAACACCGTAGAAGGGTTGGCGATATGTCTCTTTTTTATCGATATTTTCATGGGCGATGCTCCAGCTCTTCTGAAATATCATCAATCGTTCCTCCTTTGACAGTCTCTTCGAGGTTGACCCGTCAAGTTCGATCTTCGCACCCCCATGTGGTCACTTTAGAGGCCTGCAGATCATCCTTCTCCAAAGACTCGTTCGTCCAACGAACAGCGAGGCTCTGGAAGACATTGCCTAGTGAGATGTTCCCCGAGGCATATGACCCCCAGAAATTCAAAAAGAACAGCAATTCCTACCTATCTATTCTATCCCTTGGTTATCACGATGTTATCTGAACATAACAGGATATCTCCTTCGTGGGAACCTGAACATAAAAAAATCTAGTCAGAAAACGAGATGAATAATTTTCTCTTTTCCAACTGCAATGTATTTCAGGTAAAGGCAAAATGAGCAATAATCTAAATTTATCGATTATTTATTTTATATTCAACAACTCAATCCAACTCAGTCCGTATTACCACCTCTTCGTTCACTGCACAATTCGCCTAGGCATCTCATAAATCAAGTCATCAATAATATTTTCTTTTTCTATTCTTCATGAAAGCCCGAAGGCTAAACTCAATTCCGGAAAACTTGAAAGTGGGTTTTGGCGATTGGATATTGCTCTCTCTAAGTAATCCCATACATGCTCATGTGTGGTCAGTTTGCTGTCCAGTTAATACTCTGGATATTGTTCACTGTAAGATTTTTGAAACCTTCATATGCCTAGTGGTGAGGCGTTATCATCCTGCCTGGATCACTCCAAACCCTTTCTCGTCGACTATTACTTTGTAAATCGAATCACGACTGCGAAAAAAGTACGTTGCGCCATTCTGGTGAAAGCAAGTGTTGGTAGTATTCTGCTCTATTGCCGACGGGTAGCTCTATGTCTAGGTCAAAGCCAAGTTACTATTGAAGGTCTTCTTGCCGTTAAATTTAAGGAATGCATCGTCTCCTTACATATTCGTCGTATAATAGACCACCCGTCTATAGCTCAGTTCAATTTCGTAGGTCCAGATAGATTTTATGAGTCTTGTACACCAGTAGTTTATTTTTTAAGGAGTCTAGATTCTCTACCTATAAACCAGTTCAATTCTTTGACTTCACTCCTTCCAAGTCAGTTTTTGATTGAGATCCTCACCAAAGTATTTTGTTGTTGCTAATTCTTGTATTTGATTTTTCATTAGATTAGTGGAAGGCCCTTTTGAGGTGATGTTCACTGGTACTCAATTACTGATTCGCTCACATTCATTCTTATCCGTCATTTGCGAACTCGTGCCGTATGTTTATTCCGTATTGGGATAACTGGTTTACCGCTCCTGATACTAAAGGTTTGTGTCTGTTACAGACAATTCTGTCAGTTTGGCAACATCGTCTATTAGTGTTTAGTTTCTCGATTCGTTGTATTTACATTTTCATTTCGATTCATATCTGTGATGGCTTCAACGAGGCTAGTTCCCCACTCTCAGAAGTTTCTCGCCCAAAACAGTGTCCTGTAAGAAAGCCAGTGAGAAGGTGTAATTGTTTCTAACTAATATCCATACATTTTATGGATCTTGCAGTTTCAAAGTTCCGAAGGAACTCAGTGGAATATTCCATCCCTGGGAGATTCTTCCAGAGTTTTTCCCTCTCGGGTTTCTCCTTCTCCAGAAACTCTTTATAGGTACATTTGCCTATACC
Source organism: Propylea japonica (assembly GCA_013421045.1). Taxonomy (NCBI): domain Eukaryota; kingdom Metazoa; phylum Arthropoda; class Insecta; order Coleoptera; family Coccinellidae; genus Propylea; species Propylea japonica. The sequence continues at coordinate 36,935,034 of CM024246.1, forward strand.
ACAGAAAGGTTCTGGGTCAATGAGTGGCAAGTGTATTGGCCTTTTCGTTTTCTTTGATTTACGGTAACCCAGATTAAAAAGACCTTATTTTTCTTGCCTACCTCATTGAGTTTGTTCCGGCACTCCCAGATCATTTTAAGTCGATGACGTAGGAGTTCAGTGTTTTAATAGCAGCTTGACTATCTGAGTGTATGGCTATATCGCACTTCTGATAGTTTCTTTCTAGATTTATATCTAGAGATCTTTCATTAGCTAAGATTTCCGCTTGAAAGACGCTCATACAGGAGCCTAACGACAGTGCACCTCGGTGCTCACTTGGTACTTGGCCAGTACATCCCAGCGCCAGCTCCTCTAGACGTTTTGGAACCACCTGTATACCATTTTACGATATTTTCTTTGAGCTTAGAGTCGGTGTATTTCCCTTCCCATTCCTCTCTTTTACTTAGCAATGTCCTGAAGTTTTTCTCAGTGCCTACTTTCTTGATCATTATTAGATATTCATGAATTGGAGAAATGAAAATCTAACCCCAGTGCGGCAATGAAATGCTTTTCATCTCACTCTAATGCAGTACCAATATCAGCATCTGTGCTTGTCGTTGGGGGTGGAGTGAAAATGCTTATTTTTTTTCTCACAATCATCGACATCTACCCTAAAAGGTTGGGGTAACCCAGGATAGTTATGAAGTTAGTTTTCGAAAAAAAACTCAATTTTAAACAGTTTCATAAAATAATTTCGTAAACGAGAAACAACTTTAACCAATGTTTATCATCGTGACTAAACATAAATACATAAAGAAAATGCTCCACCTGAAGAACACAGATGCAAATTGAATGGCAGTGACAATGAAAGTGGTAGTGTAATATAAATAGGACCTTATTGTGTTCGACTTCCTCATCTTGGAAGTATCGTAAACCGTGTAGCAAACGAAAGGATCCTTTTTGAACGCGGTCCAAAGATAATAATTAATGTAATTGTGGTATTAATAGTGGTATGAAACGATGCGTCAACCGCTTAATCAGAGCTACACTAAAGATATTAAGCGCCACTTCAACAATGCGGTTGCATGATAAAGTTCTATAGAAGTACGAGTTCTTTATCTTGTATTCGGTATCGTCTGTTTTCAATAGAGTATTGTTCGTGGAATAATGTATTTAGGGAAAATCAGGCGCGAAGTTTTCGGTTTCGATCTGGAAGTATTTATATAGTATACAGGGTCTTCATGAACGATATAAACAATGCAGTTGGTCCCAACAAGCTGAATTTCTGTAAAGTTGTTCAAAACATAATTATAAACAATGTCTAAAAGTTCCCCATCATTCCCCTGTAAGGAAAAAAATTTAATTCAAGGTCAAAGGCCAAAAAAATGAGTTTTTTGCGATTTTCAGCAAAACGGTAAGTTTTATCATGAAAGTACCTCAGACAAAAATTGTAGATCATAAAATTATATATAAAAAATGAACCAATACTTTTTTCTTACGAGCCACCGTTTCTGAGATATAACGATTCAAAAAGTTATAACTACGCGCTAAGTACACTACACCTCATAGGTGGCGTGGAAACGTGTGCATATTATGACGATAAACGACTTTTATAACTTTTTGAATCGTTATATCTCAGAAACGGTGGCTCGTAAAAAAATATTGATACATTTTTTATAGATAATTTTATGATCTACAATTTTTGTTACTTTTATGATAAACTTACCGTTTTGCTGAAAATCGCGAAAAACTCATTTTTTGACCTTTGACCTTGAATTAAATTTTTTCCTTACAGGGAAATGATGGGGAACTTTTAGACATTGTTTATAATTATATTTTGAACAACTCCACAGAAATTCAGCTTGTTGGGACTTTATGTAACTTCGAATGTCTAAATAGACCGGACTACTAGTTGTTGTTAGTTGTTGGGAGTGGGGGACACTTTGATAGAATCATCATTTCCGTAGGACAATTATTGTTTTCAATTTGTAATAAAATTGTTTCAAGATTTAATTTATAAAGTAGCTGTTAGTAATAAAATTTGAACATTCGCCCATTCAACACTTTTGACGCCTCCATACTGTATTAGCCCTCACTATCGACAATTTTCGTAGAGAAAGAGTTGGTCGTCTCGTCGAAATGAAACTACTCACAAACATTCAGATTGTTAGTAATCATCATGAAAAACAGGCGCTGGCCCATGGACTATTAGACCAACTCAGTCCAAAAAAGTTGGTGATGTTTTGACCTACGTATACCAGAAGCTGATGAAGCTGTCACTAACTGAGCTTCGGGCTTTGGTGGGATTGCTGGCGGATCACAAAAAATATTATTTGTACCGTATGAGAAAGTCAGATGAGATTTGCATGCTTTGTGGATCAGAAGCAGATACACATGGTATGCAAGTTTTCATGGCTGGCTGGCATAAGAGAATAGTTTAGAGACTTTTTCGTTCTATCCTCCAAAAACCTACTAAACTCCTTAGATCATCTACAGTCCATGCCACCAGATACGTAACAAATAACACCTGTTCCGTTATTCTACCAGCTAATTCCGATAGTAGCATTAACGCATTAACGACTAAAATGCCGCAGGCAATAGAGTTCAATTGCGAAATCGATCGATTTATCACCTTACGAATAAAAAATGTGTAAAGCGAAAAGGTACAGGATGGAGACGATAGTTTTATAAGTGTAGTGACCTCTGGAGCGTGCATATCATGACCCGACGAGAACGCGTGCTGCATCGAAAAGCTTGCTTAGTGTAGGAGAAATAATTAATAAAAGCCCTGAGGAGATACCAAATATATAATGCAAAATCTCAGCACAACCGGAATTATATTCTGGAAATTATTAAAAAAATGAAAGATAAGTATAAAGAATAAATTATTACAAAAATAATTTTTTTTTGGTTCTGATGATACGATCCTCTTGAAATTTTGCACAAACATTCAGTATATCAGTTTTGATTCACAAAATAAATTTCACTTGAATCGGTTATCCTGTTATTGAACTATAAAGATTCTTCTTTTCAATATGCCAATCGAGTTTTCTATGGTTCTGTTGACACTATGGCCTCGAAATTTCGCATGAAAAGTCAGCATAACAGTCTTCATTCGCAGAAAAAATTTCACTTGTATGGGATATCCTGTTATGGAAATATAAAGATTCTTCTTTTCAATATTCCAGTTGAGTTTTCTATGGTTCTGTTTACACTATGTCCACATTTTTTGCATGAAGCTTATTATGAACATCTTGCATATGGCCGCAACATTTCATTTCGATGGTTTTCGTTTTGTCTGAGATATTGAGGAACAAAAATTTTGAATGGCCATATTTTATGGAACACATTGTATGATTTGGCTGGTTAACGAACTTAACCGAGCCATGCGGGAACCAAACTCACCCTGAAAATTTCAAGTCCCTAGGACAATCCCTTCGGAAGTTATTGTGCTAACGGCCGGAAGGACGGTCCCACGGACAGAATTGAATTTGACCAGGAACATCAGGGAGTAGAACCCTATCGTTAGAGCCCATTTTCCGCTTGAAATGCGAAAATTACAGTCATTTGAGCAAAACGATATAGCACTCGTTCAAGTAGAATAGTCCGGTCTATTTAGACCAAAAAATGAGAGTGAAGTTACATGAAGTCCCAACAAGCTGAATTTATGTTAAGTTGTTCAAAACATAATTAGGTATAAACAATGTCTAAAAGTTCCTCATCATTCCCTGAGAGGAAAAAATTTCATTCGAGGTCAAATGTCAAAAAATGAGTTTTTCGCGATTTTCAGCAAAACGGTAAGTTTTATCATAAAATTACCTCAGACAAAAATTGTAGATCATAAAATTATCTATAAAGAATGTATCAATACTTTTTTTCTTACGAGCCACCGTTTCTGAGATATAACGATTCAAAAAGTTATAACTACGCGCTAAGTACACTACCTCATAGGTGGCGTGGAAACGTGTGCATATTATGACGATAACGACTTTTATAACTTTTTGAATCGTTATATCTCAGAAACGGTGGCTCGTAAGAAAAAAGTTTTGATACATTTTTTATAGATAATTTTATGATCTACAATTTTTGTCTGAGGTACTTTTATGATAAAACTTACCGTTTTGCTGAAAATCGCGAAAAACTCATTTTTTGACCTTTGACCTCGAATAAAATTTTTTCCTCACAGGGGAGGAATGATGAGGAACTTTTAGACATTGCTTATAATTATGTTTTGAACAACTTCACAGAAATTCAGCTTGTTGGGACTTTATGTAACTTCAAATGTCTAAATAGACCGGACTTAAACGAGCGATCAAAAAGAGTTGTTTTAGTGATGGCTAGCGGAGTTGTTTACAAATTCAACGAATAATCTTGATTTTACACATGAAATTGATACTTCAATTTTTGGATCCAAGAGTTTTGACCCTGTTATGAAAAATAAGAAACGACAAAAAAGTAGGCGCTTTGTCATAAGGCCTTAATATACCCCATTAATCGCAACCTCAATGAGCTCTAGTCTAAATTTTCTAGATTGCTCAGATGTTAAATTGAAGAGTTATTCGGTCTTTGTTGCGGTTGTCCGTGTAGGCGGACCTTAATCGAATATGAACGCGTTCCGAGAACAACGGTCCACTCTTCTACTTGTCTGAACGAGTTAATTGCACGTGTGCTTCTTCTTGCAGCTGAAGGTAAATTAATTATTTAATTCCAACTTGATGTGAGGTATGGCCAGAGAATTTAGTACCCGAACACGTACGTGTTTTACTTAAAAATTTTAGTAAAAAAATGTACTGATTTTCTTAGTAAATTCGCAATAGTACAAGACACTAGCACATTGAAGTGTAATTGTTTCTCAATGAGCTAACACGCAAGGATATTAGCTACAAAACGATACCAACATAATTTCTGTAAGCTACATATTTAGAAAGTAATGGCTGTTTGAACATGTCCCTTATGAACATTGATAAAATAAAAAATCTCAGTACTGTAATTTCGATAATTTTCAATGATCAAACAAACAAATTAATCATAAAAATTGCTCAAAATGGCCGCCTCTGCTCTGTAGACAGGCAGTGGCCTTCACGACGACCTGTCTTGTGTCTTTTGCTCGCGTAGTGATCATGTTCGAGCAGGAATAACTCTCAAATTATGTAACTTACAAATATGATGTGAGTGCTGTTTTGTAGCTATGTTCCAGAAGAGTTTTTGAAATAGTTAACATTATTTATCTAAAACTGAATTCACACGTTTGTATTCAAATCCATCTGTTGGATATTCTTAGAGGGAATTTTATTCAAAAAAATGTAAATAGCAAGAAGATGACAAACAGAGAGCAATAATCACTGTTGGAACGGAGAATAATAACCCCTTTGTTCGCAATCGCAGACTTTTAAGCATAATTTCTCGCGGACAAACGGTCGTCAAGAAACAAAACCAGCTTCAAGAAATTAATTATCAAAAGCGAAATAATAACACCGACGCTGTCGTCGGAAAGGACTTCCGCAGCAAGAAGAAGAAAAATGCCATGAATATTGCATGAAACCCAGAATTAGAACCGCGGGAAAACTGCGATTGTTTTTATCGCTACTAACAAGTTCTCTTGTCTGTACGACCGTTCTCTATCATTAGAAAATCACAATCTTAGCACGATGAGAATTATACAGGGTGTTCCTAAATTGAACGTACAAACGAAAATAAACATGGGGTCGCAAACGTTTCGTTTTCGAGATACAGGGTGTTAAAGTTTTAATCAAAAACATGTGTTGATTATACGAGTTTATCGAATCTTTATGAATCATCGCTACAGATCAGGAAAATTCCATAAAAACTGGCACTGAATTCATTCACCACAGCTTACAAAGTGGCCTTCCCATAATAATTTGGATTTTCACGAGGATTTCAGGAGAATCGTTCAAAATTTTTTTTCTCGAAATAGTTGGTAGATACGACAAAACTACAAGAGACCAAAAGTTTAGTATAAAAACAAAGCTTCTTTTTACATTTTTTCAAATTAACAGTTGCTCACCAAAAAAAAGTTCTGCAGAAGAACAGGTGGCAGTGTTCCAGAAAAAAATATCACCCTATAGATCTTCTATTGAAATTGCCATGTCACGTGGTGAAAACTCTCAAATGTAATATCTATGCCAAATTACAGTTGAATATCTTGTGAAGTGTAGATACTATGAGAAAAAAACTTGAAAAAAATTCAAACTTCAACACTCTGTATCTCGAAAACGAAACGTTTGCGACCCCATGGTTATGGGACTTTTTTTTCTTAAACTCACTCAAGGAATCTCCCTTTTCGTTTGTACGTTCAATTTAGGAACACCCTGTATTCAGTAAATTACTTAAAAAAATTAATTTATCAAGCTCCATCGAATGATAATATCAAAATTCTATGCATGATCATTCACTCTGCCAATTTACACCCTCAACTCGATTTCATCGGAATATCAGTTTTTTTTTTTCGATATTACGATAAACTTTTCTATGGTTGTACAGGGTGATTCACTTATCTTGGTAACCTAATTTTACTCGAAAAGGGATGGATATTTTTTCTTCTGTTGACGGTATTTGGTACAAGTTAATGTTGACCTGAGATATGCGTAGAAGTCGGAGAGAAGAAGCTCTATCATTTTTTTTCTCCAGGAGTATAACTTTTTTATTGTGTCATTCAAAAGATAATTTAGTTCTGAATGTTTTTTCTGGATACCATTTTTTATTTCTTACCGTCAGCGACCTGTAGACTATCTTATGTTGATTCTATTCCATTTATTTTTTCTGTATTCTCACTGGAACATAGAAATTTCATTATGTCAAATATATGTCTTGTGCAAAATAAGAATGTATTTATATCAAGAACTTTTAAACACATATGTATTTCAAGACCGACGGAACAATCTTGTAATCAACTCGGTTAATAATATAGCGCCTTCACGAACTATTATCTATCTTGGATTCAATGCAATTTGTCGCATGAATTTAAAAACACCCTGTACAACAAGTTTGAACAAATGACTTACGCGGCAAAAAAGGAAAAAGGAAAATTTAAGAAAAGCCCTGAGCAGGAGCTTTTGAGCGCTCGTTTTTAGTGGAACAATAAGACTATTAACTTAAGCCGGGGTTCACAAAACTCCAATCAGCTTGATTTTTGAAATGTCATAATTTCTGTGCAATTTTCAGTTAATTTTTGACATAAACCATCAATGATTTGATTGCTCGATCAAGCTTTGTGAAACCGAGGGTTAATCTTTTATATGGGATACCAAATATATCAATGCATAATCTCAGCACAATCGGAATTATATTCTGCAAATCATTCAAAAAATGAAATATGTAAAAATAGATACATAATTACAAAAATTAAATTCTATGCTTCTGAAGATGCGATCCTCTCAAAATTTTACATTTTTGATTCACAAAATAAATTTCACTTGAATCGGTTATTCTGTTATGGAAATATAGAGATTCTTCTTTTCAATATTCCAATTGAATTGTCTATTGTTCTTTTGACACTATGGCCACAAAATTCTGCATGAACATTGAGTGAACCAATCTTTATTTCATCCGAATCGAATTTTTTTATGGAAATATAAAGTTTCTTTGTTTCAATATTCCAAATCATTTTTTTATAGTTCTGTTCGCACTATGGGCACAAAATTTTGCATGAAGCTTCTTATGATCATCTTGCATATGGCCGCAACATTTCATTTCGATGGGTTTCGTTTTGTCCGAGATATTGAGGAACACAAATTTTGAATGACCATATCTTTTGGAAGAGCCTGTACGATTTGGCTGGTTAACGAACATAACCGAGCCGTTTGGGACCCGAACTCATCCTGAAATTTAAAAGTCTCTAGGACTATCCCTTCGAAAGTTATTGTGCTAACGGCCGGACGGCCCTACGGACAAAATTGAATTCGACCACGAATCCGTCATCAGGGAGTTAGTCCAGTCAATTTGTGCTCAAAAGAACCCCTAGCAGGAAAGTTCTGGGGTAGTTTTGATTTTTTCGATTCTTTATGTTTTTTGGGGTGCTGAATCCGAATCTGAGGTTTGCTAACAAAATTTCGTGAGGGAACATTGAAAAAAATACAAAAAAAGAGAAAAAATCTCATTCTTTGGCAGTTTTCTGCTTATAACTCGGAAACTATCAACTTTTCGTAAAAAACCTCTCAATACAAAATGAAAGTACATAAAATTTCCTACAAATTGTACTACCAGAGCTTGTTCTGCGACCACCTGTTCTGGCTCAAATTATAGTTTTAAATGAGATATTTTCTATGACTCAATAAATGAAAAAAACTTAAATTCTATGGTTCCGATGATGCCATTCTCTTGAAATTTTGCATGAACATTCAGCATATCAGTCTCGATTCATAAAAAAAAATTCACTTGAATCAGATATCTTGTTATGCAAATATAAAGATTCTTCTTTTCAATATTCTAATTGAATTTTCTATGGTTCTGCTCACACTATGGTCACACAATTTTGCATGAAGCTTATTATGACCATCTTGCATATTGCCGCAAACATTTCATTTCGACTGGTTTCATTTGTCTGAGATATTGAGAAACAAACATTCTGAATGGCCGTATTTTGTTTCATAAAACAAGGCCATTCTGAATTTTTGTCTCAGACAAAACGAAACCAATCGAAATGAAATGTTGCGGCCAAATGCAAGATGCTCATAATAAGCCTCATGCAAAATTGTGTGACCATAGTGTGAACAGAACCATAGAAAATTCAATTGGAATATTCAAAAGAAGAATCTTTATATTTCCATAAATCCAGAAGATATCCGATTCCAGCGAATTTTTTTTATGAATCGAGAATGATTTACTGAATGTTCATGCACAATTTCAAGAGGATGGCATCATCGGAACCATAGAATAAATTTTTTTTTCATTTATTGAGTCATAGAAAATACCTCATTCTCAACTATTATTTGAACCAGAACGGTTTGTCGCAAAACAAGCTGTGGTAGTACAATTTGTAGAAAATTTTATGTACTTTCATTTTGTATGGAAAGGTATTTTAGGAAAAGTTGATAGTGTCAGAGTTATATGCAAAAAACTGACCAAGAATGAGATTTTCATTATTTTTTTGTATTTTTTCTATGTTCCGTCTAGAAATTTTGTTAGCAAACCTCAAATTCGGATTCAGCACCCCAAAAAACATAAAAAATGAAAGAAATCTAAACTACCCAAAACTTTCCTGCTAAAAGCACATTTCGACTGGATTAAGTAGAACCCTAGCGTTTGAGACCATTCTCGGCTCACAATTAGAAAATTACAGACATTTGAGCAAAACGATATAGCTCTCAAAAACGGCACGAATATTGCATGAAAACCGAGAATCAGAACCGCGGGAAAACTACGATTGTTTTTATCGCGTCTAACAAGTTCTGTACGACCGTTCTCTATCATTACGTTTCTAAATTAGAATAGAAAAAGGAATAATTTGCAGTAATGGACGGGTTCCATTGTAACATTGTGAGTCAGCGGGTCACTCTTGAGCGGTTCAGAAACGATTCGAGCTGTTTGGCTTCTGGATAATGGGAAATCGGAAAAGCTGATTGAGTTCAATTTGTTGAATGACTCGCCCGACTGTCGATTTTATGTAATAACGATTATTTCTTCTTCGAATTCGGAAGGATGAATTGATGTATTGGAATTTCAAGTCTCATGGAATAACATGAGTAATGACATAAATGATCGGATGTTTCTGGGAACCGCGTATCATATGATTATAGTCTAAGAGCCCGTGAACGCCAGACCTTCGTTATTTTATAAAAGCTGAAAACTTGTCTACGCATGCTCCCAACACAGGTAAGAACGATGGACCATTATGAAGTTCGGGTTACCCTGGCTTTGGCTGGTAAACGGTATTAAAGGGGTGTAAAATACTGATCTAGTTTCGTCATTTTATAAAGTGTGATTTTTTGATATTACCTTCAGAATATCATTAAAAATCACGTCATTAATTGCCAGACACTTACTATAGTGGCAACTCCTTGCCAGACACCCTTAATGTTCATTAAATTATATGTAATTCTACTTACCTTATAGTATAAAAGCTGATTTTTATATATAATACTTGGGTAATAATTAGATAATGTTTTCTCATTAGCTAGACATTTTTGATAGTGGCAACAATTTGCCAGACAATCTTGTAGTTTAGCAGCAGGTGCGAGCGCGAGACATTATTTATATGAGTGGGCGTGAGTGAGACGGCATAATGAAGACTTATGCAAATAATTTTTTTGGTACAGATTTATATAACTAATCATTTCAGTGAATCTCAAAAACATCTGAAGAAAAGACATTCGATGCTACAACTAAATTAAATTGTTAATAGAATAAATTAAAATTTTTAACAATTTTATTTAGTTATAGCATCGAATGTCTTTTCTTCAGATGTTTTTGAGATTCACTTAAATGATTAGTTATATAAATCTGTACCAAAAAAATTATTTGCATAAGTCATTATAATCATGCCGTCTCACTCACACCCACTCATATATACTGTCTCGCTCTCGCACCTGCAGCTATACTACAAGTTTGTCTGGCAAATTGTTGCCACTATCAAAAATGTCTGGCTAATGAGAAAACATCTAATTATTACCCAAGTATTATATATAAAAATCAGCTTTCATACTATAACGTAAGTATGAACATTAAGGGTTTCTGGCAAGGGGTTGCCTCTATAGTAAGTGTCTGGCAATTAATGACGTGATTTTTAATGATATTCTGAAGGTATTATCAAAAAATCACACTTTATAAAATGACGAAACTAAATCAGTATTTCACACCCCTTTAATACCGTTTACCTGCCAAAGCCAGGGTAACCCGAACTTCATAATGGTCCATCGTTTTTACCTATGTTGGGAGCATGCGTAGACAAGTTTTCAGCTTTTATAAAATAACGAAGGTCTGGGGTTCACGGGCTCTTGCTCTATTAGAACAGATTGATTGAAACGAATTCTGAAAAACATTGACTTCGATCAGGATTCCATCATTATTATAGTGTCCTATTTTCTTCAAATCGTACAGTTTAATGGTGGTATTCTGGTTTTCATCTGTAAATTACGATACAGTAGCCTACGATTGATCTGTAACTGGCCGACTTACAGATTCGTAAATGATGCAATTCTGGAATGGTTCCTGTAACTTCTTATATACAGTGTCCCTTTTGAATTACACATCGAAAAACATAACCTTCAATCGTAAGGTTTGATCATGGAACTTTATGTATTATGAGTAAATGGTTTTGATATAAATTTGAAAATACATTTATCTGAATGTGGTTTGCGTTTGCTTCTTTCATCTAACAAAATGAAGACAGTAAAGAAAAAAATTCTTGTTTAAAATTGCTGTAGAGCATTTATTAAGTTTTAAGTACACTGGTCCTTCAATCTCAACATGTTCACAAACTGGGAATTCGGCATTTCTTCAATCTGAACATTTTCTGGGCATCCAGCATTTCAAATGGATTCATTTGTTTACGCAACCTTTTCCTTCCAATTCCCATAAAGTTCCTACTTCAAAAAAGAATGATTTTCAGGTCATGTATATTATTGAACAATGTTTCACATGTTATGATTCTATTTTGATAACAATCCAATAAACAAACCATTCAACGTAACCTCACAATATATCATTCGATAATGCTTCCGATCACCCGTCGAGTACTCGTAAATATTCAACGATTTCTGTAAGCTACAGATCCCTTAAAGAGGTCCAGAATAGCAATTTCCCTGTAAGCTCATGAAAAATTACAGATTGGCTTACAGATGAAAGCACAATACCACCATAACATAAGTCTCAGAGTAAAAAGTAAACCTAGAATTGCAGCCAAGTAGAATAGGTTTATACGCGAGAACAAACTGCCGATGCCGGCGTTGCGAAAACGTGCCATATGTTTATTCCGTATTGGGATAATTGATTTAACGCTATATCTTTTTGCCCAAATGTCTGTAATTTTCGAATTTTGAGCCGTAAATGACCTAAAACGCTAGGATTCCAACTCTACGATAACGAATTCGTGGTCAAATTCATTCTGTCCATGGGGCCGGCCGGCCGTTAGCACAATAACTTTCGAATGGATTATCCTTGAAATTTGGAAGGTAGTTCGTTTCCCAAATGGCTGGGTTAAGTTCGTTCACCAGCGAAATCGTATATGACCATTCAAAATTTTCGTTCCTAAATATCTCAGACAAAACGAAACTCATCGAAATAAAAACAGAACCAAAGAAAATTCAATTGGAATATTGAAAAGCAGAAACTTCATATTTCCATGAAAAAGATCCGATTTTTTTTTAATTCGAAAGAAATGTATTTCATAAATAAAGATTGATACACTGAAAATTCATGAAGAATTTTGAGGCCATAGTGTTAACAGAATTTTAAAAAATTAGATTGGAATATTGAAAAAAATAATCTTATATTTCCATGACAGAATATCCGATTCAGGTGAAATTTATTTTGTGAATCAAGACTCATATACTGCATGTTCATGCAAAATTACAAGAGGATTGCATCTAATCATCAGAACTATAGAATTTAATTTTTGTAATTATTTATTCTATATGTCCCGTAAATACCACGCGAAAGTGACACTGGAGATAGATTGGCATTAGTTCTATCAGATAGCATCAACATGACCTCAGTAAAAGTCCGCTGGTTTTCGAGATATCACCACTTTTGCAAACAAAAAATGAAAGAGAAAGTGAGATAAAAGAGAGAGAAGAGCAAAAATAATGGTTGTTTGAAACGGTAGCGAGGAAAGAATATCAAGCAACATGTAATTTGGCAACAGGTGATACTTGTGCATTTTTCCTAATTTTTAATTATTTCGGCATAAACACATCTCTCGCGACAAAATTATAATTTCTAAGGTTATGACATAAATAAATTGGTAGTGTTGTATCATTTTGTGCTGGAAATGGACCAGTTTTTACGATTATTTGTCAATTCAGTCTGATTTTTTTTCACATCAGTCAGTCAAACTTAAGTTAACGTTTTAACTTCGTCATAAAATACAACAAGTTAGACATTTTTTTAAAGGATTTTGTTCTAGTTCTCGGTGAAGTTATTACTTCATTGATTAAAGCAACTATTCAGGGTAGCCTAGGTAAAAAAAAACATGAGTTTGAAGACCGAAAATTGGAGATTTTCAAAAAAACACAAAAGTGGTTATATCTCGAAAACCAGCGGACTTTTACTGAGGTCATGTTGATGCTATCTGAAAGACCTAATGTCAATCTATCTCCAGTGTCACTTTCGCGTGGTATTTACGGGACACCCTGTATATTTCATATTTCGAATAATTTCCAGAATATTATTCCGATTGTGCTGAAATTCTGCATTTATTTTTATTTAGTATCAATTCTAAGTCCCATATAAAATTTTCAGGTAATACCTAGTCATATTACTCCACCAAAGAACGACCGCTCAAATGTTCCTGGGATTTCTTCGATGATTCCATTATCTGTTGTTCACTCCTGAATTGTCATTAATCCATTTTTGTATTACAGGTTCAGTTACCGACTTAGTCAAATCAACCAAGGGACAGTCCCTGAAGGAGGAATGGATTGCGTACATTTGCAGGGAGATCCTCAGGGGTCTATCCTACTTGCATTCGAACAAAGTCATCCACAGAGACATCAAAGGACAGAACGTGCTGTTGACGGACAATGCAGAAGTCAAATTGGGTAAGAGGATTGAAATTTTGGCATTGTTTTGTTGACTTGTCCCTCTACGCCTATTCTAAATAAATTAAAGGATTCGTATCCTTTTATGTCGAGTCCTGAGGGGGCGTTTACCAATATTTAGTGACTTGCATTTGGATGCACTTGACATATGTTGATCTGTTTCGTTTTCCTTAAGAGATTTTATTAGATGTTTCTTGTGGGTAGGATTTGACATTTTTTGTTTGTTATTTTTAAGTTTCCTCTTATTTATTGCTTTGAATCATCGTTGCATATCGATTTGCAGAACTAAAGCACATGGATATGGAATTATACTGTTTATTCATGAATTCTCTAGAAATGACATTGAAAATTGATCGATCCTGCTTCTAAGTTCTGTATTGAACCTAGTCCAATTCATTATGATTGTATATATGTTCACCCTCAAGAACTTATCTATTTTTCTTCAATTATCTCATAATCTTCTCATCATGGTGTTTTTTTTATCAAATGAAAGATTTCTCTTCATTTACCTCTTCCTAAAAACCAATTCTATTCTTATTCCATTTTTAGAATTTTCCTCAGAAACCTGTTTTTTTCAATATATTGTAACCCCTCTAGAGGTCTCTTGCGAATGACCACCCTTTCAGAAGCGATTAGGAAATAATCAATGGCCACTACCTATGGGCACAGTCATTCTTAGATCCAGTAAACTCTATAGTTATACATGTAGTAAAGGGTTTTCCAATAAGAGGTGTTATTTTGATAGTCGAAGAAAAATGGCATTTTTCAATCTAAATGATCGGAGGTTTATTTCATTATAAAGAAGAAGCTATGCCGTTAATAGTGGAAAATAACATCAGGCAAATGACCACCACTACCACGCTTACATGACCATATCCTTTTAATGAAAATTTCCATAACCAAATTGCAAAGTGGCTACCCCATGTAATCGAATTCCATCTTTGGGTTGAATCGACGCTGGCTTATTGGCATAGACCTTCTCTTTCACATGGCCCCAAAGGAAGAAGTCGCAAGGTGTTAAATCACAAGATCTCGGTGGCCAATTGTGATCACGTCTTCGATAGATAACACGGTCCGGAAACTTTTTTCGCAAGATCAATGGTTTCGTTGCTTGTGTGACACCTAGCGCCGTCTTATTGTAAGTAAACGTTGTCCAGATCAATACTATCAAATTTCGTCCATAAAAAATCATTAATCATCGCCTCATTTTCGAAAAAGTAAGGTCCAATGACTCCGCCGGACCATAAACCGCACTAAACAGTCACCCGTTGAGGATAGAGAGGCTTTTCAACAATAACTCTTGAGTTTTCCGATCCCCAGATGCGACAATTTTGCTTGTTGACAATGTCACCAAGGTGGAAATGGGCCTCATCACTCCAGATGATTTTTCGATGGAATTCCTGATCATTTCATGCATTTCAACGACCCATTCAATGAAGACACGACGTTGTTGATGACCGACCGGCTCAATTTCTTGTGTTAACTGAACTTTATAAGCCTCAAGACCCAAATCTTAATGCAAAATACGGTGTAATGACGTTTGTGAAATGCCTATTTTCAAAGAACGACGAGGTATGGACAAACCTGGGTTTTCTTCAACACTTTCGGCTACAGCAGCAATATTCTCGGCTGTTCTTGAGCGACGTGCACGGGTTTTATTCTTCACATCACTAACTTGTCCCAACAGCTAGAATTTTTCCACCAATTTCTTTATTGCGGTCTGACGAGGTGCTTCACGACGACCCAAAAATGTTCGAGTTTCACGATCCGTCTCCGCAAGTTTTCACCATTTTTATAGTGAATTTCCATAATTTATGTGCGTTCTTGAAGCGTGTATCGTTCCATTTTTATTAATGGCGTAGTTTCTACTTGTCAAATGTTAAAAAATTACAGCTTCAAACGTGACATCTCCTGAAATAGTGGGCTATTCAAAATAACACCTCTTATTGGAAAACCTTGTATATGAAAAGTTGCGGCAAAATCTATTGCTTGATTCCTTGCAAATTATTTTTAGGTACCCCTGCTTGGTAACAACCCCCTAAAGATGGCGCTTGAAAAGTAGTTTAGGGTGTTGAAAAGCCACTACTAAACCTTGTTTCCCAAAAAACTTTTTCTATATTCACATTTCACAATAGAAAAATTTATTTCCTGTTTAAATTTTTTTTGAGGTTTTTAAAAAAAATTATTTATCATTTTGATAGCGTGAGTCAAAGAGGCTGGAATTATTTCCGAACTTCTAGAAACACGTGTTTATGCTAAATTTTATTCTTCTTCAAGAATTCATATGTCTCATAATTCAATTCTTTGTTTTAATCGTTTGTAGTGGATTTCGGTGTCTCTGCACAGCTGGACAGAACCATAGGTCGAAGAAACACCTTCATCGGAACCCCATATTGGATGGCACCCGAAGTCATCGCTTGTGACGAAAACCCTGAGGCGACATACGATAACAGAAGCGATTTGTGGTCTCTTGGAATCACTGCACTAGAGATGGCCGAATCGCAACCTCCTCTCTGCGAGCTGCATCCAATGAGGGCGCTCTTTCTGATACCTAGGAACCCACCTCCAAGATTGAAGAGTAAAAAGTGGAACAAAAAATTTCATGGTATGTAATTATAAAAGTTCGCAATAGGAAACACAATTGGCTTCTGCTGACCAGCGGTACGCAGTCTGGTGGCGGAAATCGAAATTGAGCTAAAATAGTAGTGAACGTATCTCTGTGTAATAAAAGCATGGCATATTTTCTATAGACGAACCCTTATTTTTTCACATCAGCCTGCTGCTGATTCCATAAGCACTTCAATTCTATTTGTGATATTTCTTCAAGTTTAGAAAGATTTTCCCTGATCAAGAAACACACAGCGGAAAATGAAAGAAAACCATGAGTTTTGAAATGATTCCGTCATAAATAGATTAGAACATCACACACCTGATCAATTTAATCAAAACAACTGTAATAATATGTTTACATTTCCTTCTCACTCCACCTTCACAAGAACATATTGTGCATATTAGTTTTGTTTTACTTTATCACTCTCCAAAATCAATGAACCATCAATTTCATGAGGTTCTGTATTATTAACGCTAGGGCAATAGTTTTTAAACACAAAGAGCAAATGTCTATAAAACTAGACCCACAATTCGTTTTCCAACACATTATAATATGACATGCATTCAGAACTTCTTCTAGAACTTCTCCTTCTACTGGGGCTCTGAAATTAGAGGTTAAAACTTCTATAGTTCCCAGAAATTCTAACGGCTGCACTTCACTTCATATACGTTTATACATGTTCGATATAAATGAACTGAAAGACATTTTAAATATAGTTTAAGATTGACAACATCTACAACTAGACTTACCGACTTGTTACCTTCATATTAATTAAGTACTTGAATATTAGTTATAGAATGATTGAAATATTGATTAAATCACAAAATAATTCAACAAAGATTCCAACTCCATATTAATTACCAGATTATTCATAAAAATTTCGATGAAACTCCTATGACTTATCTGTCCAAAATAGGATTGTTTACATTTACTACTATCTTCAGCTCAGCTTCGATTCTCTCCACCTTAGCGCTGATATCTTCATGGAATATGTCAATATTGAATATTGTAATCCTTATAGGCTTCATCGACACAGTCTTGGTAAAAGACTATCACGAAAGACCATACACTGAACAGCTGCTTAAACATCCGTTTATCAAGGACCAACCTACCGAAAGACAGGTTAGGATTCAACTTAAAGATCATATTGATCGCTGCAAGAAGAGGAAGCAGGAGAAGGAGAGAGAGGACTATAGGTAAGTGTTATGTTGAAATCTGTATCCGAAACAATATCAATTTCTTAGAAAAATTTTACAAAAAACTGCGACTTCAATTAAAAATCTCTTTAGTCGCCTCTATTCAATTCGCCCTTTTCTCTAGCTAAAAGTTTGAACTCTCAACCACATATATAATAAAAAAGTGTTTATTCAAGAAGAAAATTCTCAACATCAAATTGTTTAAGGTTTCATTAAATATAGTGAAGGGGTTTCCAATAAGAGGTGTTATTTAGATATTCAAAGAAAAATGCCATTTTTCAATATAAATGATCGTATGTTTATTTCATTACAAAGAAGAAGCTATGCCGTTAATAGTAGAAAATAACATTAGGCAAATGACCACCACGACCACGCTTACAGGACCACATCCTTTTAATGAAATTTTCCATAATTAAATCGCAAAGTGGCTTCCCTATGTCCTCGATAGCCTCACGAATTCCATTTTTGAGGTCTTGAATCGACGCTGGGCTATTGGCGTAGACCTTTTCTTTCACGTGACCCCTAAGAAAGAAGTCGCAAGGTGTTAAATCACAAGATCTCGGTGGCAAATTGTGATCACCTCTTCGAGAGATAACACGATCCGGAAACTTTTTCCGCAAATGATCAATGGTTGATGATCGGCCGACTTGAGTTCTTGTGTTAACTGAACTTTATATTCCTTGAGACCCAAATCATTATGCAAAATACGGTGTAATGACGTTTGTGGAATGCCTAATTCCAAATAACGACGAGGAATGGACAAACCTGGATTTTCTTCAACACTTTCTGCTACAGCAGCAATATTCGCGGCTGTTCTTGAGCCACGTGCACGGGTTTTATTCTTCACATCATTAACTTGTCCCAACAGCTCTAATTTTTCCACCAATTTCTTTATTGCGGTCCGATAAGGTGCTTCACGACGACCCAAAAATGTTCTAGTTTTACGAACTGTCTCTGCCAAATTTTCACCATTTTTATCGTGAATTTTAATGATTTCAATGCGCTTTTGAAGCGTGTATCGTTCCATTTTTATCAATGGTGTAGTTTCTGCTTGTCGAATGTCAAAAAATGACAGCTTCAAACGTGACATCTACCGAAATAGCGGGCTATTCAAAATAAAACTTCTTATTGGAAAACCCTTTACTTTGATATAAGACGGAACCATTTCACCACCATCTTCCATATACAATTTTTTCATGTAGTCTTATGAGTTTTTCTAAATCTCCATTCTTTTTAAGATACTCTGGTTCTGAGAATGAAGAGGAAGAACCCCAAATCGCTGGTGAACCAAGTAGTATCATTCAAGCACCAGGGGGCGACACTTTACGAAGGAACTTCCAGCAGATACAAGAAGGGCGTACCCTCAGTCAGGCTGTTGAGCCGCCTCCAGGTAAAGACAAAACAGAATGAGCTGATTAAACTTTGTCGTCATTATAAATGTCTTTTAGGGGTGGCAGACACAAGGATAAAGAAGAAATACCAGAACCTGGGCCACCAGCTAGACCTCCAATACCTCAGAGGATTATTATGGTTCCCGACCAGGCACCCCCAAGAAGGTACGTAATTTTTGTTGAAAATATTTATACTTACGAAATTGGATTAACGTGAATAATGCTTGCATAGAACATTTTCAGTTTAATTCATTGCAAAAATTATCATAGTTGTTTACGAACATTA
Source organism: Propylea japonica (assembly GCA_013421045.1). NCBI lineage: Eukaryota > Metazoa > Arthropoda > Insecta > Coleoptera > Coccinellidae > Propylea > Propylea japonica. Next base: position 36,954,212 of record CM024246.1, read on the forward strand.
GACCAGGGTCGATAATTTTTGAAACAAAAAAAATTGCAGTAGGATGAAACCCATTGAAAAAGGAGGTAAATATGATCAAAATGAAAGAAAAAATAAATTACGGTCGATCCGAGTCCGGGAAGTGGGATGGGGTGTGTTTTTAAGGGTGAAAAATGGTTTTCCTTGATTTCCGGCAAAACTACAAGTCCTATGGAAAAAAAATTTTATGGCAAAGTTGTAGGTAATGAAAAGATCTACAACTTTTGTTTCGACAATTTTTTCACATAACCTCAAAATTTAGGTGAAAAGTTCAAAAAACCAAGTTTTTGGTTTTTTATTATATCTTTTTCAAAAAAATTTTTTTTCACGAAATTTTGTGAAAACTTACCTTATTATGTCTCAAATACACTGTAATTTATTTGATTCAAAATATTTATGTTTTCGTCTTATTTTTACTTAATATCAAAAAAGCACCCCAATTTTCAATCGAAAATTCTGACGTCAAAATATCAGCTTTTTTCAAAAAAGTTTGAAGGCTTTTTCTTCATTGAAATATCTACTTTCTGATGGTGTGAAAAAAATATACATTTCTATAAGGAGTGTTCTCAGAATCAACGATTTATGAAACCCACCATTAGAGTAACTCAGTCCCCACTTCTCTATGAAATAACTTACAATGGGTTAAAAACTAACCGAAAGTCACTCAGGTATATGAATTATCTCAAAACAGCAATAAATAGCCATCTAAAAATATTATTTAAACAAGATTCTACACCTTTTTCAAAATATTGTATAATATGTTGTAAATTTTAATAAATACCTCAAAATTGTACATATATAAAATAAGTTAATAAAGTTAATATTTAATAAGGCATCTACAATATTCTGAAAAAGCTGTAGAATCTTGTTTAAATAATATTTTTAGATGACTATTTATTACTGTTTTGAGATAATTCATATACCTGAGTGACTTTTGGTTAGTTTTCAACCCATTGTAAGTTATTTCATAGAGAAGTGGGGACTGAGTTACTCTAATGGTGGGTTTCATAAATCGTTGATTCCAAAAACTCCTTATAGAAATGTATATTTTTTCACACCATCAGAAAGTAGATATTTCAATGAAGAAAAAGCCTTTAAACTTTTTGAAAAAAGCTGATATTTTGACGTCAGAATTTTTGATTGAAAATTGGGGTGCTTTTTTGATATTAAGTTAAAATAAGACGAAAACATGAATATTTTGAATCAAATAAATTACAGTGTATTTGGGACATAATAAGTTAAGTTTTCACGAAATTTCGTGAAAAAAAATTTTTTTTTGAAAAAGATATAAATAAAAAACCAAAAACTTGGTTTTTTAAATTTTTCACCTAAATTTTGAGGTTATGTGAAAAAATTGTCGATACAAAAGTTGTAGATCTTTTCATTACTTACAACTTTGCCATAAAATTTTTTTCCATAGGACTTGTAGTTTTGCCGGAAATCAAGGAAAACCATTTTTCACCCTTAAAAACTCACCCCTCCCACTTCCCGAACTCAGATCGACCGTAATTTATTTTTCCTTTCATTTTGATCATATTCCCCTCCTCTTCTAATGGGTTTCATCCTACTGCGATTTTTTTCATTTTTTACCATTTTTGAAGGTTTCGGCCCTGGTCTACATGGCTAACGTGAATGAAAAAGAAGACGAATTTTTCTGAGAATTTGACTAGCCGAATGATCTCTGAGGTAAATATTTGAATTTCGGTGACCAGCAGATATCGACCAGATTTTGGTGTCATTGTATTCATTTAGTCTTAGTGTAGAAGATATGGACACCCAAAGTTCCAAAAAAATTTCATCGTCACGTCACTTTTTTCACTATAAAAACACAAATTCACTGCTCTAATTTAGTCCATAAATCACCTTCGAACATTCAAATAACTATTCGATTAGTTTCATTTCAGGTATATTCAATAATTAATGCAGAAACATCGAAATTCTAGAGGCACCACATATCCACAAATTCTAAGGAAAGCCCTCCGTTTTTAATGGTAGATTTGGCACTGCCGCAGATTCATTCGCGCGAATATGATACGATGCCTTCCGTAAATCCCGCCATCATTTAATATGTCACTCGCCGAAGGACGGAGCAGTGGTGTCAAACCTACCTCGAAGAAAGGCGGGATTTCCTTAGAATTTCGATGTTTCTGCATTAATTATTGAATATTTCTGAAATGAATCTAATCGAATAGTTATTTGAAGATTCGCAGGTGATTTATAGATTAAATTAGAGCAGTGAATTTGTGGTTTCATAGTGAAAAAGCGACGTGAAGATGAAACATTTTTGGAACTTGGGGGGTCCATATTTTCTAAACTAAGACAGACCGCCACCTGTTGGTTTCACTAATACGCCAAGCAACAGAGCTACAAATGATTAGTTTTTTGACAAAAATACTACCTGGACGCCACCTGTGCCATTCCGTGCAGGACAGTCCGTAGTTTATTCCCATCATGTTTCAACACGAAAATGCCATTTTTTTATTTGTTGGTGTTTATGTGAGTGGTCGAGTGGAGAGGAAATAAGCGAATCGAGGGGAAACGTATATGTGTACAGAATTTGGTGCGCTGTCCGCGCAACAATTCTTATACTCGGCGACCGTTGGCTTCCGCGGCGTTTCCCCTCGATTCGCTCATTCCCTCACCACTCGACCACTCTCGCTTGGTCGGTCGTTTTCCCTCATGTTCTCACTAGTTTTTTACACACTTAAAAGCGTTTAGTGAAAAATCAGAATAGACGTTTTGTTACTGATCACGTCTTCTTTCCAAATCAATTTTTTTAATTTCAATCGGACGACCTCAAACGCATCCAGCTCTCCGCGAAAATATCTCCAAAAAAAATTCAAATGGGAATTATGCGAAAACTATTTATCCGACCGAATCCAATTTTGGCACACATGAATTGCACGTCAATAGCTACTATCGTGTGAAGTTTCAGTTCTTAATATTGCAAAATGGCAGAGTTATGAGTTAAAAGAAAAAAACACGCAATTTTCCGGTTTTTTCCGCTTTTCTCCAGTTTTAATTATTCGATCTGATCGTTTGACCCATCATTCTTTCCACAATGTAATTCTCTACAATTCATCCCATTGCAACGTTATCACTGCATCAATAGTTTCCATTTTGCAACGAAAAAACTAAAAAGAAAGCGTATTTTGTTGTTTTTCGTTAATAACAAATAAAAAAATGGCATTTTCGTGTTGAAAACATGGTGGGAAAAACTACGGACTGTCCTGCTCGGAATGGCACAGGTGGCTTCCAGGTAGTATTTTTGTCAAGGAAATATCTCTATTCTTGGCCTATAATGTTGTTCAGGAAAACTCAATGAATGCAATGACACAAAAATCTGGTCGATATCTGCTGGTCACCGAAATTCGATATTTACCATCTCTAATAATAAACTATAGATGATGTCAAATCAAAATGAATTGGATTTCTCCTATATGTAAAGTTTTTTATGACATTTCATATCTGGGGATATACAGATACATATATGGGAAATTATTAAAATCTCCAGTATATTTTAGGAGAGTATGAAGTGAAGGAAACATATTAGGCCCTGCTATCGCTACGACATCTATTCTCTCTTTACTAATCTAATAAGCGTCCGACACATTCCGATCGCGTGCGTATATAAACGACAACTTACGAATGTTCTCTGGAGAAGGAGGGGCTACAGTTTTACTCACTTCATACTTTGGTGAAGTATAGTTCAGGTAGAGCGTCAAAAACTACAGCAGATATACCACTAAACTCATAAGATCACAATGGTAATGCATAATAATTTCATTGCATAACATGTCGTTCACTAAAGCTCTCAATTGTCATCACTAAAAGACAAATAAATGGATTTAACAGTTATTTTTCTGATTGTATTCTTGGTTGACTTAAATTCATTTTCTTGGTAGTAACAAGTAACCTATTTTATATGCAATATAGGGAATTCAATTAATCATATAGGGGTTTTGAAATTGACACCGGAACCATACGATTTAATCGGCGATAATTAAGTGTTTCAGGCTGCCCGTAATATTAGATTCACAGACTTAAGGTTGACCATTATACTGCTTAAATTAAGCCACTTGCAACCATAAAGCCGGTCCCAGACAATGCGTGTATTTGACGAATGTTCGGCATTGACGGTGCTTCGCGTAGTGTGTGGGAGCTCAACTTCGGGTATCATTCGGCATTGGCCTGCTATCCGAAGTCTTGTCGGTACGGACGGCACGAACCAAAGGAAGACGCGCTCATTCGTGTTAGCTCCCAGACAATGTGTTTATCTACGCGTACTATATAGCTATTCTGTCTTCAGTCAGAGTCGTGCGACGGTGTTTTTAGGTATTATTTGTTTAGCCATCATGGAATGGTCTAATAAATTAATAATGGAGTTCTTGGATCTCTACGAATCATATCCTAGAACAAATATTGAAATATCAAACTTTCAATTATCGAGAGTAATTCCGAATAATTTTTGATTTCTGACACAGCAATGAGATCAAGTTACAACTAGATGTGTTTGTTTATTGTAATTGTAAATGATTACTGTCTGATTTGTCTAGTTTCTGAACATATTTTCCTATAGCTCCACAGTTTTTAAAATAGATAAATATGAAATAACGGTACAGAGCATCTGCCACAGAACATGATGCTCTGTTCTACTTTTATAGATTATGAGATTTCAAAGATCACTATTTTGGTAAATATGCTCATCTTTTAACGATACTTTCACCTTTTCGTAGCTCTTCAGTAAAATCTCAATTAAATAATTGGTGCAAAGGCACTGAATGCAAAGAAAACGAGGAATGCAATATCCCTTACTGGTCGTTCAATACGGCGATAGTTGTACCGAAAGATCCTAATTAATTAATTACAAGGTTTTAATGAATAAATGAAAACAGAAGAATAAAAGTGTTACAATTTTTCAATCTATCGGTTGTCAGATCAGGAAACTCAACATAAAACATAAAATATATAAAAAAACATAAAACTCTATGGATAAAATCGCTTTGCTCCGTCGAAATAGACCGAGCGAAAAGATCGACGTCTGATCGCTCAGATTTTTATGACGAACGCTCCAGATGTCCCCTCAATCCGGATGTAATAAACGAACGATACTACTGACTGCTCTTCGCTACTGTTCTATACTGAGGCCGTTTGGCGAACGTTTGTCAACAGAGAAACGAATGTCGAACATTTCGCGATTGCCGCAGTGTCTGGGAGGGTACCCGAAGGCGAACTACGAAGGCACATTCGCCGAATGCACGCATTGTCTGGGACCAGCTTAAGAGATATACAACCACATTATTCGCAGTAGATCATTCATTTCGTCATAAACGTAGCACGTTACTCTTCCAAACTTCAACTGGGTGCCAAAGTTCTTTCTCTGATGTGTTGAGCATCGTTTCTATACCTTTGCCAATTTTGTGAATTTATTCGTTTGTTCTCCAAGAGCCTAAATTTGTTAATTTTTTGGGTGATACGATAGGACTCAATTTTTTTATTTGGAAAAGTTTTTGTTCAACTTACAATGAGTATCGCATGTTTCCGATGTGAATTTTCATACCGATATACTCGTATTTTGTGTTTCTTTATTTACTTTCAGGTACCTTTTTGAGTTACATATTAATTTTTTTCAGTATGAATTTTTTCATGCTGTGAAAACTATTTTTGTAGCATTTATGTGATCAACAAATTACTAGATCAACCCAACAGACAATAGATCATTGGTTGATTGAATCAACCAAGGCATAGTACTTCTACAGCTATCCCTATAATTGTTTAATAAAACAATATGATTTATGTTGCTTTGTATCACCATTAGTGAGAATATTAAATTAGTGCTCTCATTTGAAATTATTCAGCTCATTAACAAATTTTAATAACTTGTTGTAATATCATTGGACCATGTATATTCCTTGAGACCACTGCCACCTCCTCCCGACAATTTTGTTTCGAGAATCACAGCAACAGCAGCAACAACAGCGGATTCTCAATCTCAACATATGTTCAAGCCAATGTATTTGTTATAACAATTCCAGAAACATTCATTGATGGAAACTAAATTTTTCTATGAAATAATGTATGAATGATGCCCTAAGGACTACCTCGGGTCGAGAGATTATTATCAGAATTTTCTGAAGATTTCTTTCATGTTAAAGTTATTTATTCTATTATGTTGCAGTGAAAATATTCAAACAAGTTCTTCTATATTATGTATACTTTCAGATCAGGGCTGTCCAGACCTGATATTGACCGGGCCAATACAATTACTAAATAGATTGGACGGCCGCACAAAATAAAAAACATATTTTTGAAAAGGTTTATTAACGTTCAATATAGTTACTATTTAACTGATACATTAAATTTCAGGTATTATCATTGTATATCTTTGTACAATGGTATTAGTGCTTCATTAATTATCTTTCCAATCTTTTCAATATCAATATTAATATTAGTTGTAGCCAGACGCAGTGCGTGTGTGGAGTGAATTATTCGATAGTGAGGATCTATATTTAGATTTTATAAAATTCACATGGAATACGCACTTTCACAAAGATAGGTCTGCCCATCATCGAACCCATTTTTTAAGCCGAGATTGGTTTAATTTGGGGAGGAAGCGATCGCCAAGGAGCTTAAAAAAATTTATTCCATTCTTCCATTCTAACATTAAAAATATACCACGGGCCGCATAAATATTGACTGCGGGCCGCATGCGGCCGAGGGCCGTGCTTGGACAGCCTTGCTTCAGAAATGATTATCCTTTTTTCCTCGCTTTTATTCAGAGCATTTTTTGAATGAAAGTTGAAAGCTTTACCTTTTTCAATATAGAAAAGTTGTTATCTAAAATTCAGGAATCTTCAGTAGGTGAAGGATATCAGTTTCTTTCTGAACTTCGATTTAATATTTCAAATTTAATATTTTTCTATTTTTATTACTCTGAAGAGTAGAGTTTGAAACATCAAATTACATATTCAAATACAGGTTGATGCAGAGGAACTTGCTCTTTAAACTGTTCTGAACTTTGACTCTAACTACATGATTGCGAAATAATAAATCGATATTTGCATAAGTTTTTGTTCAATTGAATCTACATCAGAAAGTTGCTCTCCTGCCGCTCCCTGTATTATCATAATGGTTATATCAAAGAAACTTTGACAGTGAATGTCATTTAGTTTCTGATCTACGTAATCGATTTCATAGGGAAAAGGATGTATGTCCGTTCACGATCACGAAAGGTTGAGCTGTCGGTTGGCCCATGACAATTGGCATATTCCACTGTGTATATTGAAAATTTTACGTTATGTTGTTTATTTTCTTGTCAGATTGTTGCACAATGTGTCAATATTGCATAGAGTTCTCTGATAACTCGCAAGCTCGTCGGACAAGGCCGGGTAATTGATTTTATTTCGCGTTACGACAGCAAATACTGCCAACTTCAGATAATAAACAAACGCCTACTATTCAAACTTTCGTGAACGGACTATAGTTGTTTTTTTTATCTCGCCCAAGATGAAAACCTGAAGTATAGAGTTCAGAACATCAAATTTCGCTGAAATAATCCACATTGATTGTAGATTGGTCCTTAAGGATTGTTCACCCAAATTTTCCAAAGTATTTTTCAAAATCTTCATTTGGTGCAATTTCATGATCAAATTTGGGGGTATATTTTCTATTCTCTTCACTTTTTGTTATATGTTCGTTTTTGTTTCTTTTTTAACTGTCTCACTTTATGTTGTGTGTGCTTTTCCTTTATCTAATTTAGCTTGTTTTTATTCATTCAGTACATGTTTCACCAATTTATCCATAATCACAGGGTCCTCCACGAAAACCGAGGTAGGTTAGACTGCTTCCTGACTAAAAGTAACAGAAAGCAAGAGTTTTTTCTTTCTGATGCTTCTCTTTTTTATTTTATTATTTTTTATTCTTTTCTTTTTAACAAAACATAAGAAACTGCAAAAATTCAACTTTCAAATAAAGCAATGCTTCTTTTCTCCATAATTTTGCCAAATACGCTCACTGGATGTCTTACAGGAATTGGATGCTCTTGCTGCCCATCTCAACGAGCTGGGGTTCAGTCTTCTGCTCAGCCAGAGGCGCCACCTAGAAACAATAGGAATAGCAAGCAGGCGCAGTCCGCAGCTAATAATAATGTCTCCACCCCTGGATCGACAAGCAATCACACCCCTAGCAATCAGTCTGGAGGTATTTTGGACACCTTGGAAGATAGTGAGAGCGATTCTGAGCCTGAAGATAACGGAAGGGTTAGGAATGACGGCACCCTTCTTGCTAGTGATCCTCCAAAGCCGCTGTAAGTTATGATCTAAAGTTATGGTGAATTCTGTAGAAATTGGTAACAGTTGGCAAGAGTTGTCATTATGAATGGTATTACATCAAAGTTTGCTTTGGATTTTGGTAGCTCAACTACTGGTTGTTTATAGGTCATGACATAATCATAAAATTTCGGAACTGACAGCACACAGTTTGTTGGTTTTAAAATTGTGATACTTTTATTCTGAGAGTGTGAGGACTATATCTGGATGAAAATTGAGACAATATTTTATATAGTGTTGGGAATAATCGAGTACTTTCAATAACCCAGTACTCGATGATCGAGCGATTCCAATAACCGAGTGATAATCGAGCGATTTTTCGCCTGATCCCCACCCTCGTTATATTCGTAATCGCCCGAGTTGCAATCTGCTCATCATACTAACCGCTTGTCGCTCATTCAGCGCTGAACTGCCTCTACGTTCATTGCGTTGTGACTTGCGACTTTGTTTATACCTACTGCCCTCGAATTGAAGCTCACGTGTGTCGTATTGTATGATTATCATGGGATCAAAACAGAAGTCGGTGTATGGAATTATTCCATAAAATAACAATAAGAAGTTTGCGACTTGCAATTATTGTAGAAAAGTTTTGGCTTATTATGGCAGTACTTCAAATTTAAAGCAGCATTGAAACCGGCTTCATCCGACATAAAATTACAGATCAAAAACAACACCATGTGAAACTGTTTCTTCAGATAGCAATGAAAATGCACAAAATTTTGCTAATCCTGGAACTTCCGGAAATGGATATACCGGCCAAACAATTGAAACTTTTCGGTCTACTTCTGGAAATGTTCTTTCAGATACAAAAAATTGCGAAATCGATGCAAGTTTGGTGAAAATGATAATATGAACTATCGGATGAGAATTCACTCAAAGATCGCGATTATCTATGGTTAATGACAGGCGAAAACACCGAATATAGGGCTTGTACTCAACCATTCAAATAACCGACACAGCCCGATTATTAGATATAACCCGTCGCTCGAGAAATCGAATGAAGAACACATGACTCATTTCGATTATCGAGTGACGAGCGGTTTTTTTTTGATAATCGAGTAGTGTCGATTATTTGAATAATCGAGTACTCGATGATTTTCTATTCGAGTGATCCCAACACTAATTTATACATACAATACTGTTTAATGTGGAAAACGCAAGTGTAAATTTGAAAGTAAGAAGTAATCTTAATCGATAAAAATCGACAAATATTGAAACTCATACTTCGAAGAGAGTGCGGTGATATGAGGCACTCCAGGTCTCTTTATCTCACGCTACGACAGAAACCATAAGCCAGATCGTGAAATGGAGTTCCTCATAATATTCAGAGCACTGTCGAAACCTTTATAAGGTGAACCAGCTGCTGGCTGTGGAAGCTATGGATGATATAACCTCCTTGTAGGTTCTTTGAATGTCGACAAGGGCTAGTTTGATATTTGTTGTTTTTTATCGATTTATATATTTCTACTTTCATATTTCAATTTTTTTATCATATGACAAACTAGGACATATAGTCCGTTCACGAAAGTTTGAGCGCTAAGTAGGCGTGTGTTATTTATCTGAAGTTGGCGTAGTTGCTGTCATAACGTGAATGAAGTCATCGTTGCCGAATTTACCCGGCCTAGTCTGTCGAGCTTGCGACTTATCAGAGAACTCTATGCAATATTGGCAACATTGCGAATCAATCTGACAAGAAAATAAACAACATAATCTAAAATTTCAATATACACAGTGGAATATGCCAAATTTCCATGGCCAACCGACGGCTCAAACTTTCATGAACGGACTTCATACTTCGTTCACATATTATTGAACACAAAGTAGTAGTCCATGGAAATTTGCCATATTCCAACTGTGTGTATTGAAAATTTCAGCTTAGGTTGTTTATTTTCTTGTTAGATTGGTACCTACTCGAATGTTGTCAGTATCATATATAACTCAAATAAAATTCTCTCTGATTATTCCCTACTTCTGTGTGATTATCATTCTTCGTATTCCTACGTAATTATAGAGAAGTGTTTGGGAAAATGGAATAAAGCGAATTTAGAATGAACTGCGAATTCAAACCACAAGTACAATTTTCTATGAATTTTGAATTGGTAATAAAAGTCCAATCCAATGCTTTGAATAATCAGTTCATATAAAATTGATTTTTTTTCAAAACTCTTTAAAAATCAAGTTTCGTTGTCGATCAAAATCTATTCTGAAATAGAGCACATATGAAACGATAATAGAATTTAATGGGTCATTTCTTTCAATTATGGGTATCTCAAAGTAATTTAATTGTTCCATCTGCTTGTGAATGTTTATCGAACTTAATTAATTATATCGTTGAAATCGAAATCTTTCTCGGAAACAAAACTATTGTTGGAATGAATTTTCCGGTATGGCCCTCATCTATAAAAGCTTACGCTGTTCATATTCAGAGAAAACTAACACAATTGAAATATCCTTCAATTTTTTAGACGAATAATTACTTCTACACGATGAAATGAATACAAAACTTTTTACCAGGTTTCGAAGCATATGAGTTTCATTTGTAGGTTAGAGACACTTACAAAAAGACGAAAGTAGTTATCCTAAGATAAATTCACTAACACCAATACCACAAACACTTTCAGTGTTTACAGCACTCGTACAATCACAAAAGGTAACTATAAATTCACCTATTTTTCACATTTACGACCACAATCAACACTAAAAACTTAATTATTTACCACTAGATGTTTACTAGCGCTCACGCTTGCGTCTGTAACACAGCTGTCCCAAGAGACTACTTTAGAAGGCTGTGCTTCTAACATGCTGGGAGGGTATACCTCTCTACACTGATGCCGCTCTGGCTAGGGCCGGGCCCGGAGATTTAGAAGGCCGTGATACTGCCAATTCAGATAAATAAACAACGCCTACATTGTGCTCAATGATATGTGAACGGAGTATACACAAACACCCATACCCTCACCAGGATTCAAACACAGACCTACAGCTTCATTGTATGTTGCCTTATTACACGTTTAGGTTATGCTCATTAAGCATTGACGTTGCTGAATTTCCAAACTTTGATGTAAGGATCATTTATAGTGTCCCTATATGCAATTCAATTTGAATTAAAAATAAAACATGCGAAATGTTTGTAATTGGAAAACAATAGAGTAAATAAAAATTAAAACTTTTACTGAATAGAAGAAATTGATAAATGGCACAACTGGCTCTCAAGTATTATTTTTACAATCAGTATTGTCTATATGATTGAAGAGGACGAGCCAATAGGCGCTTTGAATTTCGAATTTGTTGAAAGCAACACTGTTAAATTTATGATGATGAAATTTATGTCAGTTTTCGAGTTTTTACAATATTCAATGAAAGATACCGTCGAAATCCAAAAGCACCAATTGAGTCTCTCATTTCATAGTAGCTATTTAATCAATCAGTTTGTTAATGACAGCGATTAATCGTCGATTAATTATTCAATGCCGGCCGCGTTGATAGCTCTAGAGAATTAATCGCTAGATTAATGAACAAGTTGATCCCAAGATTTTTCCGTCGACCTCATTATGAATTGATTGTGAATTTTTCACTGAAATTATTTTGCACAAGAGATACATTTCATTTAATATAAATTTCTATGTTTCGGGTGAGTTGTAGCTTCTGAATATTTTATGTTCAGTTGCTCATGCCAATCATATATTTAAATAGGATAAATCATGCAATAAAATGGGTCATTGTCGATCAACTTCGTGTACGTTAAATAGCTTTCATTCTGAGGTCAGCAGAAAACTATAGCTCTTGATTTCATCTTCATTACAAAGCAATAATAATATCTGATTTTACTAATCGAAAAAATCTCCCCTTTCCCCACCTCGTATTACAACCCCTGCATGTTACTACGACTATATACGTCACACCCTATTAACGCAAATCATGACAATATTTTTGCTTTGGAACGATTTTTCGTTTGCTTTCCCCGATTACGTTTCGGCTTCTTTTTTTTTGTTAGTCCCGAGTTTTCTTTCAGGACCGGTTTAGGTTCGGTACCGGAGAGCTCTTCGAGCGTGTCCAGCCCTGGAGCGATGGGTTCTGGGTCTAGTTCTGGAAGCGCGCCTAACAGGCCACTTCCTCCACCCCCGACGATGATGACGTGCAGGGTGACAAAACTCTTGTGGTTCGAAGGGTGAGTGTGGATGTTTTTCTGTTGTGAGGTTATGAAGTTAGAGTAGTTTTTTTTTTTTGAAAAGCTGGAAATGTTGTCGATGTTTTTGGACATTTTTCGGTAACATGTAATGGGTGAACGTATTAACGATCCTGTCGAATTTTGCTGTTAGCAAGAAAGTTTTGGGGTAGTTTTGATTTCTTTCTTGGGGGTGCTGAATCCGAAGTTGAGGTTCGCTAACAAAATTTCGTGACGGAACATAAAAATCTCATTCTTCGTCTGTTTTTTGCTTATTACTCAGAAACTATCAACTTTTCTTGAAAAACCTTTCTATACAAAATGAAAGTACATAAAATTTCCTAAAATTGTACACAACTTGCTCTGCGACAACCTGTTCTGGCTCAAATTGTAGTTTGAAATGAGGTATATTCTATTACTCAATAAATTAAAAAAAAATTGAATTATATGGTTCCGATGGTTGAATCCTCTTGAAATTTGGCATGAACATTCAGTATATCAGTGTCGATTCACAAAAAAAAATTCACTTGAATGGATATCTTGTTAAGGAAATTTAAAGATTTTCTTTTCAATATTCCAATTGATGCTGGATTCACAATGGACGTAAACCATAAAACTCCCGCAACGTAAACGAAAAACGCAAAGTTGAACCAATGCAAATCATATGGAACTGTTCACAATAGGCTCTGTAATTTACGTTTACGTTGAGCTTATGGTAGTCCGTAATTCTAACGTTAATTTTAGAAATTTGTTCACATTCTGTGAGCTGTTAGCCCAATACGTCAAAATGACGTAAAAAGACAAGACAATAATAATAATAGTTTGGGGCCAGCGACAAGTTTGGGCATTATATGTATTTCAGTTGGGTGCGTATAATTTGAAATGCAAAAGTAACAATTTGTTCAAGCTATGAAATCTTTTTAGTCTATAATTTGCTACTGCGCCCAAAGTCCATTCTGAACACCATTACGTTTACGGACAAATACGTTTACGTGTTCGTTATGGTTACGTCCATTGTGAATCAGCACTGAGTTTTCTATCGTTCTGTTCACACTATGATCACACAATTTTGCATAAGGCTTATTATTAGCATTTGGCCGCAACATTTTCATTTCGATTGGTTTCGTTTTGTTCTTCAATATCTCAGACAGAACGAAATTTTGCATGAAGCTTATTATGACCATCTTGCATATGACCACAACATTTAATTTCGATGGGTTTCGTTTTGTATGAGATATTGAGGAACAAAAATCTTGAATGGCCATATTTTATGAAACATAATTTTTTTTTAATCATGATCGTTTCTCAATGCTAACTCTGCTTCTACCAGGCATTCGAAAACAAAACATTTTTGATGAATGACCCAATAACTACCACGAGTTCTACGGTAATTTCAATTCCAAACAAAAAACGTTTATCTAAATGATACTTAACTCATAGTTTTGTTTGAAAAATCCTTCAGATTCAGTTCAATGAACCTGCACAATTTGACCATGAAATTCAATTTCATCAGAAACATCGATGCATTTTCAGCTCCACTGTGTACTCTTATATCACCTTTTCTTTTTCTTGAATGTTGTATTTGCAAATGACAGCAGACTGCAGCCAGTCAAGCAAACGCTCTGTCCAAACCGGACGATATTGACGAAGCTACTCTCCTGAAAGACTGGGACTTCGACAAGTTCTTTCCTCAAAACAAGAAATTGCAAGAGAACACCTCTTCTTCCTCTAGCAGCTCCGGCAAGAGGGACAAACGCAAGAAAGATACGAAAGCCGCTAAGGAGGCAAAGAGCCCCAGTCATCGTAGAATTGACAGTGATTCGAAGGTAGGCCCCTTCTTGAGGGGCTTCCGGAGGGAGAATTCAGATCTGCTACCGTTGGGATCTAGACATTCTGCCATCTTTTGGATAGGACAAGAAGCAGTGGGATTTTCAACAACAGAAGGAGTTCAGATGCTGGTTTTAACGGTAACAAAAATACAGGAGAACCAGTTTTTGATGGATTACGTTAAAAGAACAGAGTCCCCCCAGTTCGACGAAGAGTGATAACTAATAAAACGCAGCTAACAGAAGTAGAGATCATAGACTACCCGAAAGTGGACTAATTAAAATAGAAGATATGTTTAAACCTCGCAGGGGAAAAGACTGATCTGACATAGTTCTAAGGAATTCTGACGCTAGGAGAAGTATTAGGGAAAGCTTAGAGGCACGAAGGAGAGAGACAGATTTTTCAGATAAAAACAGGGGATCTAGGAGCGCTGACACCAATTCTGCTTTATTATCGAGCACCACTAACTCCTTTAGTGGTGATGAATATTTATTTATTCAGGTAATAGTACCCGTTTGGTTTTAGGGTGATATTTTCTGTTAACCACTTCCTGTATATAGAATTGTTCTTTGGTTAGTTTCCATTTAACATTAAGTTTTTCTTTTGTTTATTAACTTTCTTAGTTTTCCTGCTGATCTTTTCTAGATAAAGTTTAGAGCTAGATTTTTGAGAAGTATTGCGAGGGTTAGTATTTTCATAGTTATGCCTTACCATTTGGTAAATTGCTATTGATGAGGTGCTCTAATAACAAACATTAATTTTCGTTATAGTTGAATTTCGTTTATTCCAAATTCTTTTTTCGTTTTTACAAACATATTTTTGATAAATTGAATAGTACAGCGTGGAGCAGAGGTACTTGCTGATTAAGAAATTCAATTAAACAAAGCTTATGCGAATATCGATTTAATTATTTTTCCATCATGAAGTACAACATTTGAAGGTTATGTTGAAACATTTTTAAAGATGATATCTGGCAAAAAAGGTCCATTATTATAGGCTACGAGCAGTTCCGACAATTGTCTATTATCGAGGCTAGACTGAAAGACCAACATTAACCTATTATGAACTGATTATTGCAATCTGAGTGCGATTTATTGACAAATGTTGTAGTTTTTCGATACTTTGAACATTATTCATTGAATTATACGTATAAATTTAATTTCAACTCAATTCTCTTCAGAAGCACATCAAAATATCCGTTAAATATGCAATATTTCTGTGTTATAGGGGCATAGCAAAGAAGGAACTAAAAACTTACGAATTTAGTTTCTTCAGGTGAACAAAATATGGAATTTAAATAACAACAATGAGAATATCATTCAATTCATGCAGTAGTTTTGGTATTTTCATTTCAATACTGTATAATTGTTTAGATGAACTTGACTTATTCATGTTGAAAGTGAGTAAATGTTAAACTGTTATCGGATATTAAAAAAAATCATCCTTTTTGGGGCTCATTATGAAGACTTTGAGTCATAAAATATAAAACATGAAAAATGTAATGAGGAGAAATTAGGAATGAAGACATCGGATAAAGCAAGTATCTACAAGTAGGTACCTACTGTAATGTTTAGAATTCCAGGACTCGAAGTCTTCTTAACGAGACTTGAAGAGGAAAATTTCTGAATAGTTGGCGATGTTGTTACTGATTTAACATACCTTAAATATTCACATTCTAAACCATAAAAATCGTTTTCTCACGTTCAATATGAAAAAGTCAAGTTCAACTTCACAATTATAAAATATTGAAATGAAAATACCAAAACTACTGCATAAATTCGTGTCAGATATATTCTTCATTGACGTAATCCAATTTATTCAATATAAAACATGAATGAAGTGCCTACTTGCAAGTACTTGCTTCATCCGATGTCTCATTCCTAATTTCTTCTCGTTAAAATGTTCATGTTTTATTTTTCATAGCTCAGTCTTCATAAGAAGCCTCAAAGAAATGTTTTTCTTTTCAAATCCAATAACAGTCTAATATTTTCTCACTTTCAACATGAAAAGTCGAGTTCATCTAAACAATTAAACAGTATTGAAATGAAAATACCAAAACTACTGCATAAAATCGTATCACTGATATTATTCACTGTTGTAATTTAAATTCCATATTTTAATTCATCTGAAGAAAATGAAATTTGTAGAATATTTAGTTCCTTCCTTGCTGTCACAGCTATAATACAAAAGGATGGCATATTTAACTGATATTTGGAATATTTGATCTGCATTTGAAGAGAATTAAGGTGAAATTATATTCATCAGTCTAATTTAATATAAATCAATGTCAAAGTGCCGAAAAACCATAAAAATTTCTCAATAAATCGCACTCAGATTACAATAATCAGTTCATTATAGGTTAATGTTGTCCTCCGGTCTCGTCCAGCTGTCAGAACTGCACGTAACCTACTGTTTATACACTGAGTTAATCGATTTCGAAAATGTCCAGCATTTCGTTAGGCCAAAAAAATGTTGTTCTTCAAGTCGACCTGAGACCTGGGGCGATCGTTATATTCATGTGATTTTGAATGACACCATTAAAATGGCAGGGGGCTTAATCAAGCGACTGGACTGTAGTGCTGAAAACCCTAGAGAAATTCACGAACGGCACCTACATTCACAACGTTTCACTGTTTGGTGTACACTTTCGCGAGTTGGGATAATTGACCCAAATTTTTTTCGACTGACAGTTTCCGTAAACTTTGACTGTAATGTCCACATTATTCAAAGTTTTCCTGCCTGCGATTCTTGAAGGTTTTCTGCTTTCCAGCACATTCGCTTGACTTAGCCCCCTGCGATTTTCTTGGAGATATCTATAATCGCATGTTTATAAAAGTCGTTCCAGGATTTTGTCCCACTTAAAATGAGAACAACATTTGTTTGGGCAATACCAATATATTCAACGAAATATAGGACAAAGTTGCCCGACATTTCCGAAATCTTTTTGCGTATTGACAATATTAGACCCAATTTACCAGCTATCATCTTTCAAAATGATATTTGCATGCAAGTTTTTGTTTAATTAAATTCCTTAATTAAATTGAAGTTCCTCCGCTCCACCCTGTATATGGATTAAGGCACATTTGAGTAAAATGATATGAAGAATATTTTATCTATTGCAATAGCTAGTGCGTCGAAGTATAATCTATTTAAAACAGAAATACAAGAAAATAGATAATGAATTTTATGTACAATGAATGATTTCAATAACTCATTGGCTAAACAAATATATCATAAGTGAAATGTCAATTAGGCGTCTTCTTGTTTTGATTCTACGTAATTCAGTATTTTTCTGAATCTTTCAATTATATTTTTCAACTTGAATTTTGTGTTAATTCAACTTTTCATATTTAGTATTGTTAACTGAATAACCTCTCATAATTCCATTCAAGCTCATCTTCATAACAAATCCATATTCATGTCTAACATATGGGAAAAAATAATTATGGTGAAGGTTTGCACATGGTTCTACTCTTTAACTCAACTGATATGTACACTCAGGTATTTTCCAAATTAATAATTGTTAGTAGTCACTCTTATGCCCGATTGCACCGTTCGTCTAAGCAACGTTTAAGCCCTGAAAATGACGTTTCATCAATGGAATAAACGTCACTCAAAGGGCTTAAACGTTGCTTAGACGAACGGTGCAATCGGGCATTACAGTTTAAACATAAACCCCGTCAAAAATACGGAACTGATCAGCGTGCCATGACTAATTTTCTTAAAACCCCTAAATTTCAACGCTTAAACTAATGTCTAACCTACCATGAAGAGGAGACGAATAGACAAACAGCAGGGAGAAAGAAGGATCCAAAAGGAAGACTTCAGCATGTTTTTGAGATGGTTCTGCAAATAAAACGCATGGAAATTGATCTAAAACGACTGGTTGCAGCTGCTGCCATCTATTGTTTAGTGCCTTGAGATTCCGAGTTAATCATGCATAAATCCCCCATTAGAAATATCATACATTTACGATTTGTCATTAATTAATAATTTATGATATGTTTGTTATTTGCTGTTAAAATTGTCATTGTTCTAATTTATTTCCGCTTTTGCTTTGTGTGTTATTTTGTTTCAATAGTACTTGTGATCGTTTTTTTTTCTCTTGCACTTTTTTTGTTCTAATTTTATCCGATAATTCTCACACTCCCAATGGTATGTAAGAATTATTTTAATTTGTACGAGTTCTTGGAACCAATTTTAAATTTTTTATTTCTCTGTGTTAATGAGATTAGAATCATCATTAGTTCAACTTGCGAGTAGTAACTGACTTGAAAAGTAAAAATTCATGTTGTTACTTCACACAGTTCTGTTATTTTGATGTGTTTTTAGAATGGGCGAAGTGGTGATAGTACAAGACAAAGCAATGTCCTACCAGACTTATTGATGAGTCAAGCAAGTGGTAGTCCTGGAACTCCGTCAGCTAGAGATAAATCACAAAGTGAAGAGGTGAGTTTTTTATTACTTGTTCGCTTAAGAAATTTTCGCTTCTGGCTTTTTCTGTGATAATACGATGAATTGTTAACATTGTCAAGTTTAATATGAAGCTTCAAAAGAAGTGTGTCATTAAAAATCAAAGAAAATATGGGGATGTATCAGTGATCTTAGCACATTAATTGGATAGTTATTGATGAACTGAAGCTTTTTTCATAATTTGATGATAACCTGTTTTTCTGAACTTGACTATAAAAGGTGTTGAGACTATGGAAAACAATGGATTTTGTGCTTAT
Source organism: Propylea japonica (assembly GCA_013421045.1). Classification (NCBI taxonomy): domain Eukaryota; kingdom Metazoa; phylum Arthropoda; class Insecta; order Coleoptera; family Coccinellidae; genus Propylea; species Propylea japonica. The sequence goes on from CM024246.1 coordinate 36,973,279, forward strand.
ATGCATTTTCTGGTAATCTTGTGAATACTTCATTTGATTACCTTTTTTTCACACAATATCCAATTGTCAATTGTGGGAAAATATCCTAAATATTTTCTTGGATTTTCTTCTATTGGGGCTTTCTTAATTGTTCCAGACAATATTACATTTAAGCTTACAGACCTTACAGTCAAAATGCATTCAAACGTTTTGTTGTGTTTAAAAACTGATAAAAATAATAAATCCCATTTTCATGAAAGTTTCAGTTTTGAAATTATTCAGTTCGTCGTCTAAAGTAATTTAAGAAAATAAGGCATGATGAAATTTTTTCTCATTGAAGTATAGAATCAAATACCGTGACAAATTAATGACATTAAAACGTCAGCGTCTTTGTTATCTGGATTGACCTAAATCATTCGATTGTAAAAGGGATATTTCATGGTGAAGGTCGATTTGAATATCTCCATTGTAATAGCCGAATAATGTACTGTATGCTAAAAATATTTCCTGGGTTCAGTTCAGCGGGATTTGCAACACTAAAGACCTTACAAATGTTGAAAAATTTCGTCAAAACGATATGATGATACTATGAATGTATTTTTAACTTATCCAAAACTTATTGTGTCCCATGTTAATGTTTTCTCTTTGGTTTTTGCCTTTCTGAGTGACGTCCATAACACATCGTAACATATAAAACTGTAAGTATGATACTGTCAAATGTTCGTTGTATAATTGTAGTGTCTTTGTCACATTGTATTGTTTATGCATCACTGCCTGGCATCAGACATACCTGAGTTTATTTATCTTTTCGCTTTTTATTCATCGCACCTTTCACGTTTGAGATTTACATTTCTGGTTGAAGAATGGATTGAAAAATTGAAATCATCATGGTCATTTAATAAAGCGTTTCAGAACTATGTTCTTTCGAAATGTCGTGCTAATATCATCATAGCATGGCAGCATTCATTTTACATATAGTAATTGAATCTATTGGACTTGCTGGAAGTTTAATTAGTAATGTTTGGTATCATGGGGTTCGTCCTTTATAACATATTTTACACTTCGACGATAAGAAGCTTAAGAAATAACAGAAATCTTGAAACCATCCACATGTCGTAGAGAAGACAGGACTCATAGATACTCGGACAAAAAAAACCTGAAAAACGCCACTTTCAAATTTCAGAGTAGATGTCCATATTTTATGTGTGTCAATGCCCTGAGAGACGGCCTATTTAGGCGAACCTCAAAAAATTGGTTAGGTTATGTTTATCGGTAAACAAGCAATGGGGGCTAACGCGAACGCTAGAGGCGCTAGTTAGTGTGAAGTCTCGGTTGTCAATTTCATGCATACAAAGTTGCAAAAATCAGACTAGTAACAATTCCTTAGACTTATTATAATTCGATCGTAAGTAAATGAGTCTATGAGCATTATTTTT
>CM024246.1:36974793-37030697 GCA_013421045.1 Propylea japonica
TGTTCGCACATTGCTATGAATCTTGTTATCCAAGCAATATGACTATCTCCCAAATTCATAGCAATATGACTACGGTATTCCGTATTCTGTTTCGACTGTTATAGTCATGTGGTTATGAATCGCCTTCTTAGCAATATGGCTTTGAGAATCGGCAATCCAAGAGCCGGCAACACTGTAATATATGATATTTGAACTACTATTTTGAGGTTTTGTTATGACATTTCTCTGTTTTTAAACATTGGAATGAGAATTTGAAAAGTGTTGCGGATAGGAAACCCAGAAAATTCAAATGGAAGTATTGATATACTTCCTTGAATATAAAAGAATTAATTATACCCATTAGAAATACACAGGAAGTGAAAATCAAGTGGGTTGAACTAAAAAAATTTGAATGCAGTGTTAAATGGGACAAAAAAGATTAAATGCTTCCTCTGAAGTTCTTTCAATTAGCTGAAGCATTCTGACGACTAGCTGAAATTGTTTTATGTTATTTGAGACTGAGAATTATTACAATGAGTTCACAGAATGATGTTTATTTTATATTTTGTTATCAATAAACAATCTCATATGAATGTTGTCTTCGAATAAGATATTTTTCACATATTACACAATTATTAATTAATGAGAACACAATCTTAGCATTTTAACCGAATAGCTGAAGCAGTCGGTGTGCTGTTATTGGGGGCTAAGAAATTTTCACAATTAAATCACAGAATGAAGCTTTATTCTAATTTGTTATCAATGAACATTTCATAAATAATCAATAGAAATTAAAATGAACTTCTAGGTGTTCATTGAATAAATGTTCCTGTTGAAAATCTCTATCGACAACATTTTTCGTCGAAAAATGAATTTTCCCTATTTTCTCTGCATTGTTAGAAGAGTTGATGAAATATTGTTATAATTCAGGGCTGGATAGGATGCCCAAAATTTCCTTGAAGAAACAATTTCTTCTTCCTTGCACCTACTTTGATCTCATGTACCGATAGATTTTTTAAACGTGGCAAAGCCAAGTCCCGTGGGCAACTCCATAGAAATGTGCATTTGTTATTATTCAATTTACATCAAATATCTGAAAAAATAATGATTCAATCAAATATAAGGAAAAAATATGGAATTATACTCACAGCTTGTACATTTATAGTATTTATACTGTGAAAACCCTTTCTATTGATGCTTTCTTCACATCCTCATTACTTGAATGAAATGTTACATATCGAGGCAATCAATTTGTTGAGATGAGGTCCTTATTTTATGTATTACTCTTCACATAACTAGTAGGCTCATTCCTAGTCTGAAGTCCTCAAACTGTAGTCTTATAGCTGCCATAAGCAAAAAATTGTGAAGTTGGTTTATCCATAACTTTTCAACTTTTCAATCAAATCAGAAACGGCTTATTTGTCCTTCGAAATATTTTGATTAACTTCACTACAGTCCCTGATATGTCGGTTTTGCTATCTAAGAATTCTCCTAAAATTAAATGTTCTGTAGTACGTCACTTCCATTACCATTACATCATACTTACCTATTTTCAAACCCTATGAGAAATTCAGATGAAATAAATGTTTTTCTATCGTATTTCCCACTGTTTTGGTCCTGGGCAATATTGTTATCCGTGTAAGCAAGTACTCTTTCGACCTTTGCTAAGATAGCAATGCGGATAGCAAGGTTTGACTAAATTGACAGATCATTTGCCACAGAATGGTCGATCAGAATACAGAATATTGCGGACCTTGCTATGATAGTCATATCTTTATCTTAGCAATATGGCTATGCGCAAACAGAATCGCACCGATTGAAAGTTGTCAATATATAGAGATGTTTTTTTAATTTTGAATTTCCTGATGTCATTTCTCTCTTCAATAAATCAATCCAAATCCGATCTTTCCAACAGAACAATTGGCCAAATTATCTACTTCATCTAACAAAAACATGTGGATTCCTAATTTTCCTTTTATAATTATCAGGTTCCGTCATAAGGATCATTGTGTTGTTCCAGTTCATCATATGATCTTCGCTATTTGAACATATAGTCCGTTCACGAAAGGTTGAGCACATAGTAGGCGTTCTTTATTTATCTGAAGTTGAGTAGTATTTGGTGACATAACGTAATATAAAGTCAACGTTGCCGAATGTACCCGGCCTCTTCCGAGAGCTTGCGAGTTATCAGACAACTCTATGCGATATTTACAACATTGCGTATCAATGTGACAGAAAAATAAAGAACATAACCTAAAATTTAATATACACAGTGGAATATGCCAAATTTCCATGGCCAACCGACGCTCAACCTTTCGTGAATGAACTATACATGATCAGCGATTTGTGATCTTGTAATGTCTCTATTTTTGATGTTGTTCTATGTTCCCGTTTCTTATCTCTAAAGGTCTTGATGTCTCTCTGTATAAGATTTTCTACATGTAGGTACAGGGAATATTGTAAACACAATTTTTTTTATTTTTGTGTTCATTCATTGGTTTCGTTCTGGTTAGAATGGATCTCAAAATTTTATTTTCTCTGAAAGGCAAGAAATATAAGGAATGACGTTCAACAAATTTGGTTGTGGCTTGGCGGTTTTCTGTTTGTACCTGATCATCGTTTGAATATGATTAGATATCTTTTGTTCTAAATTTGAAATTTTTCTTTCTATAAAATTTTGTGGTATTGATTATCTAATAGAAACTCTTAATGATGGAAATTTCTAATTTCAGGTGTAGATGAAAATCAAAAAGGCCTATCATGAAGTGTTTTTATAAGAATGCAGAATTCTCCCAGAATATATTTCAATCGATATCCAAACTATTCAGAATTTTAACAAAAGAGTGACTTCTATAGAGATATTTTTTTCGTACATAAATGTCATAACTGATACCTCACCATTAAAGTTTTCGAAAATTATGTCTATTATTATTTATACTCAAAAATGCACGATTTGGTGCAACCTCCACAATGATATAACTTCATATCGTTCGACCGAAAACTACATTACCATACGAGACAAATTTCATAACCTAATACGTAACCACTTCTTCGATTCGTACCCACCTCGTTAACCATTACCTATTGCCAATTCCCATTGGTTCGCTTACCAACCTATCCTATTGTTCCAAACATATTCAGATCGGAATAAGCGTTGCGTGATGTGATTTTGTGATTCTGATGATATTCATAACATGCAAATAAGACCTTTAATACGGTGTTTTATGGTACCCTTGAAGAATGTACACTGCGATAAATCCGGTGTGTATGGTGGCTATGAATGGCATCATTGTTTGTCAATCTTCATGGGTACTGAAAATATTTCCTATTGAAGATTCGTTTTTTCTCTTCACGTTCTCGAAAATTTTCTACATTTATCTTTGGTTGTTACCTACCACAATTGCTTTGAAGACTCCAGCAGATTATAATGTACAGATGTTGACATTGAATTCGAAGGGTTTTTAGGCTCTACTTATAAGTATTGTAATAAAAATTTGAGATTTTAGAAAAACGATATACACTGACCGACAAAATAATCGATGAAGTTTGTTGATTCATAAATATGTTATTTCCAGTCTGATTCGATTGAATTTTTTTTCAATTGTAGGTACGTTCGTCTTGAATCAATCACGAGTTTTGAATTCAAGGAAACTCGGCGAACGTCATTTTATACAGGGAGAAACAAAAATCTCTTTTTACCCAACCTGAGAACCACCCTGAACATCTGAAGAAAAGACATTCCATGCTACAACTAAATTAAATTGTTGATAGAATAAATTAAAATTTTTAACCAATTTAATTTAGTTGTAGCATCGAATGTCTTTCTTCAGATGTTTTGAGATTCACTTAAATAATGAGTTATATGAATCTGTGCCAAAAAATTTATTTGCATAAGTCATCATAATCATGCCATCTCACTCGCACCCACTCATATATGCTGCCTCGCGCTCGCACCTGCAGCTAAACTACAAGCTTGTCTGGCAAAGGGTTGGCACTATCAAAAATGTCTGGCTAATGAGAAAACATTATGTAATTATTACCTAAGTATTATACATATGTATGTATAAAAATCAGCTTTTATACTTTAACGTAGAATTACATATAATTTAATGAACATTAAGGGTGTCTGGCAAAGGGGTTTCCACTATAGTGAGTGTCTGGCAATTAATATCAAAAAATCACACTTTATAATTTGACGAAATTAGATCAGTATTTTACACCCCTTAACACCGTTTACCTGCCAAAGCCAGGGTAACCCGAACTTCATAATGGTACATCGTTCTTACCTGTGTTAGGAGCATGCGTAGTTTTCAGTTTTATAAAAAATAACGAAGGTCTGGGGTTCACGGGCTCTTAGATTGAACTGGTTTAAGTACAGGGTCTCTATAAATGATTGTAACAGCGCAGTTGGCTTTGGATTATGCAAACCACAGAATTCTGTGATCATGCTATGCTCTGATTGGTTAGACATTGGTATTCTTCAATCCATAAAGCCAACTGCGCTGTTATACAATCATTTATAAAGACCCTGTAGAACGAGCGCTCAAAAAACACATATTAAAATGAAATTCCTATTCTTATTTGTATTTGCACACTTAAAGGTAGTCTCTCGTCAGTCTAAAATTCAATGACATGAATGAGTCAGTTCTGCTCTCACAAATGACGTCATTGCCGGGTCATAATTAAGTATTCTGATTCGTCGCGTAGTCATCTATTTCTGCCGCGGGATGCGAGCATAGCTGCCTCAATTTTATCAATCAGCCGATGGTTTCGATCCGTTGGTAAACTTTTGAGGATTCAGAGAAAGATTGGATATTCGGAAAGACCTGAAATGTTTCACGTCTTTGTTTTGTGAGAAAATCTTATTGAATTCACATAATTAATGAGTTGTTTTCTTTTGGTTATATGTCTTCACATTTTTTGAGCGCTCGTTTTACTTGAATGAGTGCTAAATCGTTTTGTCCAAAAAGTCTCAAGTTCACGAATTTTGAGCCTAAAATGGTCTTAAACGATAGGGTTAGACTCCCTGATGACGCATCCGTGGTCAATTCAATTCTGTCCGTGGGGCGTGGGTCCGGCAATCCGTCCGTTAGCACAATATAACTTTCGAAGGGATTGTCTTAGAGACTTGAAATTTTCAGGGTCTAAATATAAGTAAAGAAAGTGTTCAAAAACCTATTTTCATCTGAGTCTCAATATTTTTCTACCGTTTCAACTGTTGATGAGCACAGAAAAATTTTGATTTTCTTAAAGATGAAAATAGGTTTTTGAACACTTTCTATACTTATATTGATACAAACCATATAATCTATACTAATTTCATATATTTTGAAATCAGAAAAAATAAAGCTTTCAGAAAATGCCACAAAAATCTAGTATTCCCATTTTAAAAAACATAACTTCGGATCGTAGCTTCGTAATTAGAAATGGTGCAAAACGACGAGCACGCCACTGGATTCTACGTAAAAAAGTGCCTCTATAATGTTTTATTTTAGAGCTCTATCATTAGTATTAGCGGTTGGTTTAAAAGTTGTAGTGCTAAAACATCGAAATATGCCCACCCTGTACATTCATATCGAACGGATATAATTATTCCAATTTCCAAAAATCTACGCTCAAAATATCGCGAACGTATACGTTCGTTAGCTAGCCAAATCGCAGGGGGGTGTTCCATAAATATGGCCGACAAAAACGAAACCAATGGAAATGAAATTTTGCAGCTACATGCAAGATCCCATAATAAGCCTCATGCAAAATTTTGTGGCCATAGTGTTAACAGAACCATAGAAAAATCTATCGGAATATTGAAAAGAAGAGTCTTTATATTTCCATAACAAGATATTCGATTCGAGTGGAAATTTATTTCGTGAAAGAAGATTGATACACTGAATGTTCATGCAAACTTTCAAGAGTGTCGCATCATCAGGACCACAGAATTTAATTTTTTTAATTGTCTATTTTCCTATTGTGCTGATATTTTGCATCTATATATTACGTTTCAATCTCAAGTCCTTTACAGAGTTTTGAGGTAATAACATTATTGCTCCACCAATGAACGAGCACTCAAAAGCAGCTTCATGGGGCTTTCCTTAAGTTTGTATTACTCGATTTCGAAGTTACTCTATCCAATACTGCAATACGCTCAAATTGGATAATGTTTGTATAGACGTCTACTTCATAAACAACTTTTCAAGTAAACAATTATCAAATTCATATACCTCGAAAATAAGTACCGTAATCTGTTTCACATTTTTGGCATAAATATATGCAAAAAATAATTTATAATTAACTGGTGAAGCATCAACATTACCGGTATAGATGAAATGTAAACTAACTGAATAGTTCGTGAAGAGTTCATCAATAATTTTAAAATTTGACCGGCTTATATAGAATAGAATAGAATAGCTTATATCTTTCAGTTTGATCGTTATTATGCAATATATTTCTTTCTGAGATAGCTTAGCAGCGATTTCAGATTATTTATGAGATATGTTATTAATATACTTACCTACAGTTTTGTCTGTAGATAGAAAGTATCGAAATCATAATAGAAAATATAGGTCATGTGATACTATCACAATGTATATCTACCTGAACAAATTTTGTTTATTCGATAGTTCAATTTTAGACCTATAATTTCACATATGGAATTTTATTTTAAATATAGAGGTCTAGAAACTGAGCTTATGGGAAACCCTTTAAATAATCATTTGTAATGAGTTTAGGTTCATACAAAAAAATCGGCAATATTATAATGAACGAAAAAATAGGTTGATACATTCATATAATTCCGAATACTCTAGAGGAAGTCTTGACATATTGACGAAACGTCATCTACTCCTTGAATATTCATATGTGAAGTTCAGGTGCATCGGGATGACACACAATAAATAGATTGTACAGATTGATGGGATAACTTCAGATTTTCTTTGAAGCGATAATGACTATTAATACGAAGATAAGTGATGATTATCTGAGATGTATTTCGAAACAATTACGTTGCTTGAGTGCTCTCATGAAAATGTAGTTCAATACTTTTCATCGTGATGAATACAATATTGTGTGTCGAAAAAATATAATATTTCTATTAACACATATAATTAAAATTTAATGTAGTAGAACAATTTCGTTTATGTCTTTGCCAATGACTGATACTATACAAGTGTGAACTTTTGAAAAACATGTGATCGAAAATTGGCAAACTTTAAAGCAGCTGTTACATTTCTCATTTCATATTATATGAAAGTAGTCGGAAACAAGCTCCCAGCTTGTATCTTCAGAAGAAATCAAGATATCAAGGTGAAATATAAAAACTGAAAAATGTCGACAATAATGGTTTTTGTACTAAGCTGAGAATAAACATGTTTTTTTACCACGTATAAATATGCCCTCAAATTTTTTGAAAAATTTCCGAAGTTTGTTCCACACTGCGCAAAAAATATTAAGCACATTCTGAAATTCCCAATTTTAATGAAAGTAAACTCTACATTGACTTTAATTTATTTTTTATGTTCTCTCGGGAGGTTGTTTGAACGGAACAAGACACATTAAATGAAAGAAAAATTCAGGATTTCACCGAATCTTATGTGAAAGACGAGAAATAAACAATTTTCAAAATACTGGAATGCTGATAAGTGATTTAATACTTGGTTTTCCACCCCTTGCGTTAATTACAGCTCGGCAACGACGGTTCATACTCAAAATAAGTGATCTTAAAATGTTCTGATCTAATCCTTCCCAGATTTCTCTGAGTTGGATTCCTGAGTCATTAAGAGTAACTGCATGATTTTCTGAACTTCTACCTTCTATTGAAGTTGTCCTAAACCTGCTCAATCGGATTGAGATCTGGACTTCTTGCTGGCCATTCCATTCGAGAGACTTCAACTCTTCAAGGTACTCCTGGTGCCGTATTCTCGACAAGTGATATTCGAAAACGTATACCTTCATTGCGCGGTGTGCATTTTTGCAGGTAAAACAGGTACTCGCGCAAAGAAGTTCGTATACGTTTTCGAATATCACTTGTCGAGAATACGGCACCTGAACGATGCGAGCACGATGGGGTCTGGCATTATCGTCCATAAAAATGAAATTTTCACCAATGTATGGGGCAAATGGCACTACATGCTCTTCGAGAATGTTCCTGATGTACCTTTCAGCATTCATAGCTCCATTATCAACGACCACTAGGTCTGTGCGAGCAGTCAAATATATTACACCCCATACCATAATCGATGCTCCCCCGAAACCAGTAGTATTCAGGAAATTGCATTGAGGAAAAAAACTATTGATCACTAGAATTGATCGAGAACGACTGATTTCAGAATGAAGCCAATACATTCAAAATCTGTTAATCTAATCTTTTTTATTCTTGTTGGGAAAAAACATCTGTATTGAAGAAAAACGTTGAAAGTGGATAACATTTGCATGCATAATTCTGATGAAAATAATTATCATTGAAAACACCTTCAGTTGTAGAATAAATTTGAGATTTCCATAATGTGCGTTAAGTTTTTCGCTCAGAGTAATACCAAAGAATTTATCTTCCATTTGTCGTAAAAACAACTGAAATCAGTGAAAAATTACGAAAATTCTAGGACAACGAACTTCGGCCAAATTTTAGGTGGTCGATTTTTTTGCTGGTGAGTGTATTACGTAACAAACTTTTATCTCTCTTTTTGTCCCGAAATCTGCATTTATTGGGGTATCCTATAATATTAGGGAAAGCTATATCTTTCGTCTGGTGAGGAGATACTTCCATTTGGCATGGAAATGAAGGAAAAGGAGGTATTCGTAACCTAAATGTCGTAACAGAAATAAAATTCATTCAGTTATTTTCGTTGCTGGCAGACGTTCAAGATATTATGTTGATAGACAAATTAATATATGTATTTCCGATATAGAGCGAAAACAAGGAAATATTAGCGAACCTTTCGGCCACACAAAAAAATACACTAACAAGTAAAAAAACTCGGCCACTTAAATTTTTGCTCAAGTTTGTTGTCCAAAACTTTCGTTATTTTTCATAGATTTATGTAAATTGTTTCTACGTCCAATTGTACATAAATTATTTAGTCTTCGAACAAACTTCAGAAAAAATTTCTTAACATTTCGATAGCATATTTATACAGGGTGAAAAGAAACCATGTATTTGTAGCATAATTTCTCAACACCTTGTGGAAAATTTCGGGAAATTTATATAGCTTATGCTCATTTCATTGAAGAGACTATTCTTTTCTACATGTTTCAGTTTTTATTTCAGCTTGATATCTTGTTGTTATTGATGTGTTGTCTCCTAGAGACTTTCACTTACTTTTTCATCGTTTACTTTTCTAATTTTTCGCGTAGAGAGTTGATTTTTGTTTCAAAATAAAGCTAAAGAACATCTTGATGTGCCCATACTAAATTTTCGGCAAAAACTTTCAATTTCGTCAAGGGATCTTTGTGTTTATAAAAACTCGGTCTTTTTTCTGAAAACGTATATCTTCAAAGACAATCAAGATATCAAAATGAAATATGAACTGAAAGCTGGCGAAAAGAATTATCTCTGTAATAACTGAGCGTGAGCTCTACAAATTTCCCGAAATGTTCCACAGGGTGTTAAGAAATTAGGCCCACACATTTTTTTCATCCTGCATAAATATGATTTCAATATTTTTGGAGAACTTTCCTGAAGTTTGTTCTAATACCAAAGATTTTGTCTACAATTGGGCGTAGAAACAATTGAAATCGATAAAAAAATTACAAAAGTTCTTGGACAAAGACCATCGGCAAAATTTTAGGTGGTTTTTTGAGTATATAAAAGGCAACCCTCGTAGATATTTGATCGACAACATTGCTCTGTAATGCGGAGTGATCGAAAAGGATGCCAAATCTCAGCATTCAGTCTCCGGTTTATGCTGGACCAACAGTCTAAAATATTTATAACTCGCTTAAAATATACGTTTGCGCGAAAAGATTCCAGACGTTTTAGTTTCAATCATGAATAATCAGGCATAAAATACAGACATTTTTTGGTCCTAAATATAAGTACGAACGAGGTTACTCGCATCAATGGTGAAATGTGAAATGGTAGTCAATGCGTTAAAAAAGATACTAGATAAACAGACTTGGGGTCAACAGCATTCGCGCGCATGCGCAAATGAAACTTATTAATTGGAGCCTGCATAATTTCGCATTAAAAAAAATTGTTGAGAAGATTTTAAGACAGATTTCAATACATTGGATTCAATATGAAGAGAAAGTCTGACATAATATTGATTTTTTTCAATACTGAAACCCGTAAGATGATTTTTGATTTCACTTATTCAATTTTTGAGCGCTCGTTCTACTCAAACGAGTGCTATATCGTTTTGCCCAATGTCTGTAATTTTCCAATTTTGAGCCGAAAATGGTCTCCAACGACAGGGTTTGACATCCTGATGACGAATTCGTGGTCAAATTCAATTCTGTGCGTTGGGCCGTCTGTGAATAACAGCTATTATACGCGGGTAGCATACTATACTTTATCCACGACTACTGAATATATTTCTTGAAGATTTCAACATTTGGCGACCGCGAAAAGACCCTTCTATTACATGCATGGAAAAAGTCATGTTGACACTGTTATATTAATAAATAATATAATATAACAATATTGGAGACTTTATTATCTCAAATATAATTGACAACTACTGTCATAACTACTAACTAGATAATAGTATTAACATGTTTCTATTAAGAAATCACCTCGTTCACTTATTCACCGACTTATACCGACTGCGCCATGTTATATTAATAAATAATATAATATAACAATATTGGAGACTTTATTATCTCAAATATAATTGACAACTACTGTCATAACTACTAACTAGATAATAGTATTAACACAACAGACACATGAGAAATGTTTTGAGAACTGATCATTGTATATTTTGTAATAAAAAAAGCTTAAATTGATATAATGAAAGAAGATTTGGCCCTGGATTGACAAGGTATGTCCATATTTGTTAGTTGGAGTACTTTAGAATACTGAAGAAATACACATTTAAAGAATGTTATCAAACCTAAATCTATGAAGCATCTGATAGCAGTGAATTATAATCTCATCATCCCCTAGTGATTAATAGGTATTATTAAGGCCGAACGCAGAGACGTAAAATGGACGGATTTTACAATAGTCGTGGATAAAAAACTTTTGACATTGAAGGCAAATTAAGTGTTTTATTTAACTTTAACAAAACGCGCAATCTTAAACACCCTTTCAATTAATAGGAAAAATAAGGGCGTATGTAAAATGTTGCCACTTTAATTACATCCACGTCAGACAATTGATAATCGAAATTAAAGGTGATTTTAATGTGTACGGAATTGAACATTAATGACCCATTTTAATGCCCAATTTATGCTCGTTTAATGTGCAATCCTACGAGAAATGTCAAAACTCTAACGACTAATGGTCTCGAACAATTAACGCGTGAGCGGAGCGAAAATAAAATATCTTGACCATTCGTCGCTGTCTTTAATAACCTAGTTGATTAAATAACTATTGAAAATAAATCCAAAGTATGTATATTTCAATAAACAGGAAAAATAAGGGCGTCGGTAAAATGTTGCCATTTTATTTACATCCACGTCAGAAAATCGATAATCGATTTCTCATAACTTTCAATGAATAATTTAACTGTGAACCGTATAAAATAAATGGTGATCATTGTTTACACAGATACATAAAAAAATATAGGGCGTGTTAAAGTTGAATAATATTGTTGACCTATTCGTTCGAGAACATAATCGTATCAATTCCATTTATGTAGGCCGAGTGTGTATTAAAAGCGTGATAAAAACTCAATATAAATAAAACGGTAACGGATAATCTTGAATACACAAATCTTTACGATAAAAATGTGGTGAAATATTTCATATTCATCGAATGATACGGAATACTTATTCGAAGATTAAGATTTCTGTGATCAAAAAAACATGGTTCTCTGTAGAAAATTATTGAAATAATTCTCTACGCCCGTTCGGCATTGACCTCCGCGAGCAGACGGATTTTTAGTCACGTGACCACAGATCGTACAGATTTATCTGTAATATCTGGGAATAAACGAACGGTACAGAGCATTTGCCACAGAACATACTGCTCTGTTCTACTTTCATAGATTATTAGATTTCAAAGATCACTATTTGGGAAATATGCTCATCTTTTAAGGTTACTTTCACCCTTTTCGTAGCTCTTCAGTAAAATCTCAATTAAATAATTAGGTGCAAAGGCACTGAATGCAAAGGAAACGAGAAATGCAATATCCCCTTCTAGTCGATCAATACGGCGATAGTTGTACCGAAAGATCCTAATAAAAAAATTAATTAATTACACGAAAAAGAAACGAGAAAGGAATATCTCCTCCTGGCTATTCATAACTACGATTGCCATATCGAAACATTTTAATGAATAAATTCAGTTTTTAATGAATAAATGAAAACAGAAGAATAAAACTGTTAGAATTTTCAATCTATCGGTTGTCAGATCAGGAAACTCAACATTAAACAAAAAAATATATAAAAAATATAAAACTCTATGGATGGAATCGCTTTGCTCCGTCGAAATAGACCGAGCCAAAAAGATCGACGTCCGATTGCTCGGATTTTTATGACGAACGCTCCAGATGTGTACTCCTCTCAATCCGGATGTAATAAACGAACGGTTCAGATCGATCCGACACGTCCGATGTCGATGCCGAACGCCCCTTCTGTATTGTCCGAACGGTAAGGAAGTTTGTAGGTCACGATGAACAATAAGAAAAACCATGTAGGAAAACATAGCACCATCAGGGCATCAAATGAGGAATGCAGGACCGAGAAACGACCAGGGGGTGATTCTTCTGCTAAGTTGGTAGACATTTGTCGATTCGCGAACACGACATAATTCAAGAATCGACCCCCTGGACCCAGGAGAAGAAAAACAAAGAACAACTCAGAGCTCAATCTCACTGATTCTAGAGGCAAATTTTGGCGATGTAATTACAGCTTAGCATAGTTACATACTTGACAGTTAATACACGTATGTTCTGTCAAATCATCACATAGTTGAGTGGGTTGACAGAAAATATGTGTATTAACTGTCAAATATGTAATAGTATATAACATTACTAGCAAGGTAAGAGGGTTTTTACTGGCGAATGGAGGATATAATTGACGAGCCGCAGGCGAGTCAGTTACCTCCTTGAGCCAGTAAAACCCGTTACCTTGCATGTATTGTTTTATTTTTTATTTGTTTGTCATTAGTAAAAACGTTAGATGAATTCCAAAAAAAATCTCAATTGCGTTAAATTTTTTGAAATTTCTTGAAATTGGATTATTTATGACATCGGAAAATTATGACAACTGTCAGTGGCTTAACGAGAGGGAATTCCTTCGAGAATATTTGCTCATTTCTGACGAAAAAAGCCAGATCCGAATGAAACAAGGTAGGTATGAATATCGTTTTTTAATACTTTTATAACATTTACTAGCAAACCCGGCGAACTCCGTTTCGCCACCAGATGGCTTCGTTTTCTGTAACATTCGTTTGGTGATAAAAAAATGAAGAAATTTTTTTTTTTTATATTTGAAAAGGAACAACAGTAATAAATTCATTTCGATCACAAAAATGAACTTACTTAGTTAAACTTCTCTAAGTAAATGAAAGAGAATCCAAAGTAAATACTGAATCGAAGCGTTATACGTTTCCGCAAACTATCCGTTTTTTTGAAATGCTCTTTGGTAAACCATATTTTTGTTTTTTGGCCTGACGTAAACACAAACAAAGCGGATGGTTTTCCAACTCGTGAACACGTATAAAGTATAACTGCCATGTGAAAAACAATGATTTTCTAGTCAGGCCAGTAGATCTACCTTTTTAAGTAGATTTGTGAAACCGGTAGATCTACCTTTCTAAGTAGGATAATTTAACCGGTAGATCAATTGAACCGATAGATCAGATGAACAGTAGGTCTTTCGAACCGTTTTGTATACCTCGATAGATCATCATTGGTTCATGGACCTATAATACTAACTGGACGTCGAACTTCCTTACTGTCACGTAGAAAAAAGTGAGGCAAATCGCCGCCATTTGCAGTTTGGAGTGAACCACAAATATTTTGATGTTTTATGCCATATATGCTCGAATTTTGATTGAAACATAGACGTTCCTTTGAAAGAAATGATGAAAAACGAACTCTGTATATTAGTGTTCTGTGAACACTGACATTTCGGTCTATATCAAATAATATTTTTTTTCGATTCGGGTGATTAGTTATTAAAATAATGTACCATTATGATGATTATACACATTAGATTCCTCAAAAACGGTATAACTTCGCTAATTCAATATTTCAGTTCGTTGAAAAATTGACAACTCTCAAATTAGTCAATTTCACTCCAAACTGCAAATGGCCGCCGTTTGCCTCAAAATTTTTGACATGTTCGCTATCTAGTTAGTATTATAAATCTATGCATTGGTTATTGATGTTCATAGATATTTGATATATTCCTTGGTATCTGTCTGACTACACTACACACCCTGTATATACTCAAAGCGTCTATTGAACATTTATGGGAAAAGTAATACAAATGTTCGTGTTAGGAAGTAGAAAATTACAATATTTGGCATTTTTATGAAGAGACCCTGTATAAATCAAACCACCATAGATAGTAAATCATTTGAATTCAAAAACTTCTTCGTTTCTGTGGAAATGTCCCTGTGATAATGCAGAAATTCAAAATATTCGACATGTTTATAGGAGCACCCCGTATGAATCCGAAGCATAGTATCTATATTTAAAATCCCACCTCCTATAACAAATCACTCGAAATTCAAAAGCCCCTTCAATTTCATTGAAAGCTTTCTGTTATAACGTAGAAATGTGAAATAATTGATAGATTTATAGAAACACCCTGTATATATATATTTTCATCAGCTTTCTTTGAACCTGGAAAAAATACTTTTTATCCAGAATAAACAGAACATGCCACCATGGGGTTTCGAAACCGGTACACTACCAGGTCCACACACCTAGACGTTAGTCGTTACACCTCTTGCCTTGTTACACGTGACGACTGTTTATCTCAGACTTCAACGGGTTTTAACATGTAAACATATCAGGAAATCGAAAAAATATATTGAAATATCGATAATTATCATAATACATACAGTTTGATGGCGTATTTTTTCCTAAAATACGAATAATCCCCGAATTTTGTTCTCATTACGTTATTTGTCAGGGAAATTCGGTTTAGTAGAAACCTCAAATATCACTGCGACCTGAAATGATGCTTTTGATCGCTGAAATGTTAGGAATTCGTTGAATGAACGTTGAAGTTGATGATTTCATATGGACTTACCTATTCAAATAACGTTTTCCACTCGAAACGAACAAATGTTCACATGAGACGTACCTATGTCAAAAATATTTTCTTTTTCCTGGTTATTTCAGAATTCCTGCAACGAATATCTTCGTTAATTAACGTTATAGAACTACTCGAAAACGATATTCGTACCTTTTTTGATTCGGATCTGACCTTTTTCTTCTGAAATGAGGAAATTGTTGGAAGCACTTCCCTCTCGAAAGGAGACTTGACAGTTGTCATTGAATTCGATGTCATAAATAATGACATTTTCAGAAATGTACCAATTTCCTACGTTCTTCTCGATAGCTTGAAATTTTTCCTGAATTTTCTTTGCTACAAACCTCGCGGAGCCCGAGACCTTTCCAACGAATGCAAACCATTGAAATCGGTCCGTGCGTTCTGGAGTTAAAGCGTCAGGGAGGAAAACCCGACTTATTTTTATATAGTAGATTACTAAACATATTTGTTCCAGGAACGATGAAATTAGAAGGATGGATGAAATTAAAAACAACGATACAACTGTCAGTGGGTTTACAGGTCAAAAAACCTCTAGAATATTTACAATTCTGAGGAGAAAAACAAAAAGATACGAATAAAACAAGGTACGAATATCGTTTTGAATAGTTTGAGAACGTTCATTGAGAAATACATTTATTCCAGGAACTCTGAAATTAGAAGCAAGTACTTGACAACTGTCAATGTAAATAATACTACTAACTTGTAAAAATTTTGCAAGCTAACTGTCAGTTTTACAAGTTAGTGACTTGATAAAATAAACTTCCTTGGTAAATATTGTGTTTTTGGAAACTAACGTTTACAAATGAGAAACAAATAAATATAGTAAGCTGTCGTTACATCCCCAAAATTCGCCTTTCCTATACGGGATGAGTGAATGTTCCCCTTAGCCGTGAGTATGATAGCCTATCGCTAGGGGGTGTGAGAAATCACACCCCTTCTACGCTGATAGGCGATAATAGTAATAATAGAGTGCTTATGACCAAACCGTATTCTGTAACGATTAATTCCTATTTATTTCACCGAAATGACGACTTAATATTGATAGAGGCAGGAAAATGGCTGACTCTAAAAATTAGAAACACGATACTTATTGCTCCTATCGTTGGAATAATTCGTTGGTATTTCCTTTCAAAGATATGACTCATGGTGTTTGTGAGTACGATTGGGAGCTATATCTCTAGCTTCTTTCAGATACGATCAAATGAATGATTACGCAGCTATTCCATTCAATCTCACTCATATTTCGTTCATATCTTTCGTATACTGTACAGGGTAGGCCAAATTCGACACATTTAATGAAAAATCCTATTTCTAACAGAGATAAAAACTGGTGGCGGTGTCTGAGGGCCAATTTTCATGAAAAACTGCATGGGAAAACCGCACGTGAATATGTGACCGTTTCATGGTTACCGGGTGTTTCTTGAAAACGTGAATTTTCGAAATACTGATGTAATTTTTTTTCTGATCGAATTTTTTTTTCTGTGATAACATTTCCCAGGAAATATTCACGTAGAATCCAATGGAGTTACTTATGTTCTTCGTAAATTGACATTTCATCAGATTTTCTAATGAAACTTTTATTTCATTGGCATAGCCCTATAATTTTTCACATTTCAATAAAGCTTGAAGGTACAATTCCAAATATAGAGCATACTTAATATTTTTCTAGAGCAATGCTTACTTTTGTTAAACATGAGAATTTGAAAGCTAAATATCCCAAAAATTTCTCCAGAAAAATATCAAATGTGCTCTATATTTGGAATTGTTATTTCAAGATTTATTGAAATGTGGAAAAATATTAAAATTTTTGTAGAAACGGCGAGACAGGGTATTTTCTCCATAGGTTTTCCCTGAGTTCTGTTATCGTACGTTAAAAAATATGGTCACCGTTTTTCACTTACCTGAGATAGGAATTTTTTGTAGTTTTATGTGTTGTATTAACTCTTGATTTCAAAAGAATTATATACAGTGGACCCTATAACGAAAGAGTTAAATCCGCAAAAAATCGTTATAAAGAAACTTCGTTATACAGAAAATTCGTTTCTTTAGTCGGCAATGTCGCGGTCGACTTCACTGATAAATTGAAGTTTGTCATTCAAAGTTAAGCACTTTCTTTCAGACATTTTCGCACAACTTTTCACTTTAGCTTAATGGTTAGATTGATACCAAACAGCCAAGGGTGTATTTAAAAGTGTTTCAGAAGGATCTTTCTGCCCGCCGTAATGATATAATTTAAGGTCCAGATTTATTACGTACGTCCGGAAATTTTTCGGAAAAAATCCACCCTTACACCTTCTTACCAATACCCATTCAAAGAATGATGTTCTTTGAATATTTCGATATAGAGAGAATTTACTTCGGTTCAGAGGATGTTTTTAACCTAGAATTTGGATTCAAGGTGCAATGTCTTGTAAGAAATTCGTTATACAGACGTTCGTTATAGGAACGTTCCACTGTATTATACATAAATATCAACCCAATTTGTTTCATTTCAATTGTTTCAACGTTCATAGCTTGACCTGAGAGTGAAAGTCTAATACAGAAGAATAAATCCCACATTTATTTTGATGAACGAGGCAGTATTTCGAGTGGAAATCGATGCCCTTCTCGTGCTTCACCATCCCAGAAAAAGTGCACGTTTCACTGCCAATTGGAGAGCCTGTGCAACGAATGGTGTTACGCATACGCTAAAGCCCTCTGATCGACCATAATGCAGATGATTTTCGCGCCCAGGAGTGCCGTCTCTTGAATCCTTTTCGCATTAAGATATTCATACTTAATGCATTAAGTTATTCATACGTCATGCATGTAGATATACAGGGTGTCCCGGAAATGTGGGAAATCTCTCGGATTCAGAACATAAAAAATGAAGATGACAGGTTACCATAATTTTTTTCCTAGCGACCCTCCCTACGAAGATGTGACCTCCTAAATGACGCCACTGGAAATCCATTTTAATGGAATAAGTTTCAAACTACCCGATATTAAGGACTTCTTAAATCACCGCACTCAAATTTCAATCATTTTCATGATTTCATTTTTTATGTTCTATCTGAATCCGAGAGATTTCCCATATTTTCCGGGACACCCTGTACCTTCACTTGCAAAAAACCACAGCCACCTGAAAATTTGCTGAAGTTCGAGAACTTTTGTGATTTTTTATCGATTTCAATTGTTTCTAGGGTAAATCGTAGATGAATTGATTGGTATTAAAAAAAAATTCAGAAATGTTCGCTAAAAATGTTGATAGCATATTTATACAGGGCGAAAGGAAACCATTAATTTGTGGCCCGATCTTTATACACCCTATCGAACAGTTCGAGAAATCTGTAGAATTAACGCTCAGTTCTTTAAAAATACCATTCTTTTGGCCATCTTCCACTTTTTATTTCACTTTGATATCTTGATTTCTTCTAAAAATACATTCCAAAAAGCCTGAGGGTTTATAAACATGCCAAGTTCAATAGACGATATTGAAAGTTTTAGCTTTATTTTAAAACAAAAATCAAATCTTTGTGTGAAAAATTAGAAAAGTAAATGATGAATTAGTATGTATAGTCCGTTCACGAAAGGTTGAGCCGTCGGTTGGCCATGGAAATTGACATACTCCACTGTGTATACTGAAATTTTAGGTTATGTTAATTATTTTCTTGTCAGATTGATACGCAATGTTGTCAATAGATAGAGTTCTCTGATAACTCGCAAGCTCGTCGGACGAGGCCGGGTACATTCGGCAACGTTGACTTTATTTTAGCCAATTCTGCCAACTTCAGATAAATAAACAAACGCCTACTATGCGCTCAAACTTTCGTGAACGGACTATAGAATTCTCGAGGAGACGAAACATGATTTTGCCCCTCAATAGAGCTAGGCGTGTTTTATTTGAATAGGTACGCGTACAAAAGAAATCAAGATTTGAAAGTGAAATAAAAACTGAAAGATGGCGAAAGAATGATCTTTGTGGTAAAAAAAGTAATTTCGTGAACAGTTATATTTCTTTCACTATTAAATGGTCGTTTTTCAAGTCATAGAAAAAAATAGTGTATTGTACACGGGAAAAATATTAGATTTTAGCTCTCGGTTTTTTGTCACCCCTCGCTTCGCGTCGGGAGACAAACATAACCTCGAGATAAAATCTAATGCTTTTTCCCTTGTATAATTAATAACTATTTTTTCACCCTGTTTAAATATGCTATTAACATTTTTGTAAAACTTTTCTGAAGTTTGTTCTTATTAATTTTCTCGGACAACAAACTTCAGCAAAATTTTAGATGGACTAGTTTTTTACCGGTGTGTGTACTTCTCTTCCACAGGTTTTTTAGAGCTTTGTTAGGAGTGTAATGATTCATGTGGAATTGCCAAACCTTCCTTAACAGGATAGCCAACATAATTCGAAATTCTCAATCCTCCAACTATACAAAAAACCGTAAAAACTTCGCACGTAGCAAAAAACACCCCGCTTTATGAAACAAAAACAAGCCGGTCTACAAATCCAATAAAATATCACCTGGGTAAGCAAACAATAGAACGAAAAGACGCACCTGAATCCATAAGGAAATACGAGGATGACATCATCGTGACCTTACCGATTTATTCCTGAACATATATAACCTTATCCCGAGGGATTGTTCCATCAGGAATGACCTACAATACGGGAACTTCAGCCCAGCTTATTATCCAGGCATTTGGCATAGCCATTTCGACATTTTAACTGCTAAATCAATGCCAACGTTGTTCTTGGCCTTTCGTAAGTTGTAACACACCGAACTTGTAAATTGTAACATTTCGTACAATCAACAAGATTGACCTCAGACTAATAATACACTGCGCAAAAAAATTGACGCACATTTTGGAAATCGCAAATTTATTCTACAACTGAAGGTGTTCTCAATGATAATAATTTTAATCAGAATTATGCATGCATATGTTTTCCACTTTCAACGTTTTCTTCAATGCAGATGTTTTTTCCCAGCAGGAAGAAAAAAGATGAGATTATCAGATTTCGAAAGTATCGGCTGGATTCTGAAATCAGTTGTTCTCGATCAATTCTAGTGATCAATAGTTTTTGTTTCGTTTGATTTTCTGCACTCGATCGCTATGCAACGCAAAACGCGCAATTTGACCCAAGAGAAATGTGCCAAGAGCTAGTTTTGCGAGAAGAAGGGTGGACATACACAAGAATTGCAGAAAAGTTTGGAGTTTCCAACACAAGTGTGTCCAGAATGTTGCAGCGATTCAGGGAGACAGGTATGAATGTCCGAAGACCAGGACAGGGTAGACCATGGGTTACAACTGCCATTCAAGAACGTTACTTGAGAGTTTCTTCGTTGAGACAACGGTTTGAAACCGATCGCCTCCATCAAAATCAGATTGAGCAAACTCATTGGGTGCAAATTAGCACTCAGACATAAGAAATCGCCTCAGAGAATATGATTTAAGGCCTCGTGTCGCGGCAAGAGGTCCAGCTCCTACCCCAGCCCATCGAAGGACGCGTTTGGATTTTGCGAGAGAGTACATCCATTGGGAAGAGTCTGATTGGGAAAGAGTTCTCTTCACAGATGACTCCAGATTCTGCCTCTACCATTGTGATCGACGGAGAGCTATGAGTGCTGATAGGTATATGAGAAACATTCTTGAAGAGCATGTAGTGCCATTTGCCCCATACATTGGTGAAAATTTCATTTATATGGACGATAATGCCAGACCCCATCGTGTGCGCATCGTTCAGGAGTACCTTGAAGAGGTTGAAGTCTCTCGAATAGAATGGCCAGCAGAAGTCCAGATCTCAATCCGATTGAGTAGGTTTGGAACAACCTCAATAGAAGGTTGAGAAGTTCAGAAAATCATCCAGCTACTCTAAATGACTTAGGAATTCAACTCAGAGAAATCTGGGAAGGATTAGATCAGAACATTTTAAAATCACTCATTTTGAGTATGAACCTTCGTTGCCGAGCTGTAATTAACGCAAGGGGTGGAAATACCAAGTATTAAATCACTTAACAGCATTCCAGTATTTTGAAAATTGATTATTTCTCTTCTTTCACATAAGATTCGGTGAAATCCTGAATTTTTCTTCCATTTAATGTGTCTTGTTTCGTTCAAAACCTTCCCGAGAGAACATAAAAATAACTATTTTATCCTTAATTGAATTCAGTCGGATCGGAACTACGAAAACGCAAATCAGGTCTGAAAACTAACACAAATTTTCCAATTGTAACACCTGGAACATCATTGAACAATGGCTCTATTGTTTCCTGTTGGAAATAGTGAAATACTATACCATCTGCGAATGCAACTCGCAAAACTCTGTTATTGAAACGATAACATTGTTTTTTTTCTGTTGGAAGTGCAGCGTCAACCTTTTCTCACGTGTAAGTGGTCAGGATTTCGAATGAATACGATATTGATTTGAAGTTTGATGCGCCAAGCGAAATGCTCTGGAATTCTTATCCTTTGCAATTTGATCTTTGTTATTGTGAGGTAATACCGCGCCATT
The DNA here is from genome assembly GCA_013421045.1 of Propylea japonica. Taxonomy (NCBI): domain Eukaryota; kingdom Metazoa; phylum Arthropoda; class Insecta; order Coleoptera; family Coccinellidae; genus Propylea; species Propylea japonica. The sequence continues at coordinate 36,996,656 of CM024246.1, forward strand.
TCTTCACGAGAATAAGGTTTCTTTTTCTTTCAATGAGATTGTTTTGAAGGAGTATTAGGTCAAGGGTTATAAAATGAATCATTCAGCGAAATAACCCTCTTCATCTGGGAAATAAGGGTGGGCCATTTGAAAGACTCAGGCAATAAATCAAAACGATTTGAAATTTCGCCATATTAATTTTTTGCTGTGAAGTACCGGGTTTTTCACTATAATTTGACCCCCCCTTTAACTTTGTTACTGAAAGAGATACAAAAAAATGTTTCGTATAAAAGTTTCACGAAATCAACTGAGGTTTTTTGATATGAGTCCACAAACTGAAATATATACAGGTTGACCAACATATTGATGGCAACTTAATTTTTTCAAATGGAACACCCTGTATATTTTTCCATACTTGGTTAGGTCTTTTTCCCCTGATTTCGAATATGTAATATATGTTGGTCTATCTTTCTTATTCTGAGCACCACAGAGTTTCAAATTTCAATAACCATCTGGCATAGCGTTTTGGAAGTTCGTAATATTTAAGTGGCCAATTTGATTTACTTTAGCAATAATGACAATCAATGAAAACGGAGAATAATATTAATGATATAAAATCAACCAATATTAAATCCATAATCGGAACAAATCCCGTCAACGCACAAAGAATAATGATAATATTGTAATGATTAAAAACAAATTTTGAAGCTTTAATTTCTGAGCCATAAAAATGCTATCAAAAATAGTCTCAACAACTTGAGACAACTATATGAACTATGTGTATTGAATGAAGGTGGTCTTTTGAGCAATTTCTTCAGTTGATGTTATTCTTACCATACTACCATAGTTTATCATTTTTCATTGGTTAAGTAATTGTTAAGTATTCATTCCAAAATAATACTTTCAAGTAGATTGTTTGGATATAAAAAATTTCGTAGGTATTTCAAATATTTTTTTATTCGGTAGCCTCATTTCAAAACTCTGAAAATTGAAGAGGCGCATCCACATAAGCATTTATATTCGAGATCAGGAGGAAATAGCCTATCAAAAAAAGGAAGAATATACAGGACAGGGTGTCCCATTTGAAAAAATATAGTTGCATTCAATGTTGTTCACCCTGTATATCTTCCCATTGACGTTATTTAACTCCAGAAATGAGCATTTTCATTAAACGCACTCTGCCACTTGTAAAATGATTACAGATCTTGGCAGGTGGTTCTTAAAATTTGAAACTCTGTGGTTCTCAGAATAAGAGAGATAGACCAACATATGTTACATATTCAAAATCAGGGGAAAAAGAGCTAGCAAAACATGGAAAAATATACAGGGTGTTCCATTTGAAAAAATTAAGTTGCCATCAATATGTTGGCCACCCTGTATATATTTCAGTTTCTGGACTCATATCAAAAAACCTCAGTTGATTTCGTGAAACTTTCATACGAAACATTTTTTTGTGTCTCCTTTAGTAACAAAGTTAGAGGGGGGGTCAAATTATAGTGAAAAACCCGGTACAATTTTCCAGTTGAAAATGAAATATTATTTTAAAATGAAAGTTCAACGATTTTCTTGAAAGATGTTCTCATAATGAAAAGAAACACGAAGGGTTTATGTAAGACATATTTGAGCGCTCGTTCTACTCAAACGAGTGCTATGTATATCGTTTAGCCCAAATGTCTGTAGTTTTTTTATTTTGAGATGAAAATGGTCTCAAACAATAGGGTTAGACTTCCTGCTTCTGGGGCCGTCCGTTAGCACAATAACTTCCGAAGGGATTGTACTAGAAACTTGAAATTTTCAGGATGAATTCGAATCCCAAATGGCTCGGTAGAGTTCGTTAACCAGCCAAATCGAACGGGGTTCCATAAAATATCATTCAAAATTTTTGTTCCTCAATATCTCGGAAAATACGAAATCAATCTGAATGAAATGTTACGACCAAATGGAAGATGTTGATAACAAGCCTCATGCAAGAATTATGACCATAGTGTTAACAGAGCCATAGAAAATTCAATTGGAATATTGCAAAGAAGAAACTTCATATTTCCATAAGAAGATATTCGATTGGGTGAAATTTATTTTGTGAGTGGATATCGATATTCTGAATGTTCTTCCAAAATTTCGTGACCATAGTATTAACAGAACCATAGAAAATTTCAATTGTAATATTGAAAAGAAGAATCTTTATATTTCCATAACAGGATATCTGATTCGAGTGAAATTTCTTTTGTGAATGTAAACTGATAAACTGAATTTTCATGTAAAACTTTGTGACTATAGTGTTAATAGAATCATAGAAAATTCAATTGGAATATTGAAAGAAAAATCATTTCATTTCCATAACAGAATATTCGATTCAAGTGAAATTGATTTTGTGAATCAAAACTGATATACTGAATGTTTATGCAGAATTTCAAGAGGATCGCATTATCAGAACCATTGAATTTAATTTTTTTCAATTTATATTTTTACATAACTCAGTTGGCCCATTTTGAAAGCTTGTCTGAATGGCCAAAGTTGCCGTGGACATATAAAGGAAGAAGAAGATATTTTTTACATATGTATTTCATTTTCTGAATAATTTCCAGAATATAATTCCGATTGAGGTGAGATTCTGCATTTATACAGGGTGTCCCGTAATTAGACCGACAAACTTCAAGTGGACATTGTAGATCGTATTTTAGACAGATTCGACCCAAATCATACACGGCAGAATTGCTTCGTTAAGGAGCTAGTGCCCTTTGAAGATGACGTCCAGTCCACACTTTTTGCCACATATTCACTAAACAGAGATACCTAAAGTGCTGAAAGTTTACACATTGGCTAATATGAAAATACGCATCGATTAGATTGAGTGTATTTTTTTCATGTCAAGCACAATCAAGTGAAAATATATTCAAAACAAAAGTGAACATTGAGTACTTAGTGAAAAGGGAGAAAATTTCTAATCTATTTTTTTTTTTCAGAAATGGTGCATCTGGGCGTTATTATACAGTAGCATCTTTTTTCAAGAAAAAACATCAGAGTTTATGAATATGACGTAAATCTCGCGAAATAAGGAAAGTTAAAAAAGTTTCAACTAAAAAACCCTTCGCCCCCAAAATGATACGATTATGCTTGACATGAAAGAAGTGCACTCAATCTAATTGATGCGTATTTTTAATATTAGCCAATATGTGATCTTTCAGCACTTTTTGTGACTCCGTTTTGCGAATATGTGGCAAAAAGTGTGGACAGGACGTCATCTTCAAAGGACACTAGCTCCTTAACGAAACAATTTTGCATTATATGATTTGTGTCGAATCTGTCTAAAATACGATCTATAATGTCCACTAGAAGTTTGTCGGTCTAATTACGGGACACCCTGTATAGTAATAGTCTCATTGCCCCACCAATGAACGAGCGCTCAAAAGCTCCTGCTCAGAGCTTTTCTTTTTTTTTAATTTTTTTTAACCTGGACAGACCGCCACCTGGTGATTTCCCCAATGTTGTTTAGGAAGCCTGAATAAATACATTACACAAAATCTGTCCGAAATCTTTACTTTTTCTCACGAGTCACGACGCAACAAATCTATTCTACTTGGACCATAAACAAATAAACGGATGGACAGGGCGTCACGTGACTATCACACTAAGTTTTGCCCTACATAAGAGAGTTACTGTGAAGGATGGAGTCATATTAGTTTAGAGCATGGACTAAACTAAACTAATAGTATTCCATCCTTCGCAGTATCTCTCTCTTATGTTGGTAAAATCACAGAACGTACAAACATCTAATGCGTTGATATCTATTATCCAATGTTTTATTATATGTTCTGTGCTTCCTACTAATACCATTCATGTCTATTCTTTTATAAGTCTACTAGCAGACCCAACAGACGTTGTTCTGTATACACAAAAATTCATTCAATTCGATCGAGCCGTTTAGTTGCAGAGTAGATGAATAACCTTAATAACGACTGCAGCGCCATCTGTTGACCTGATTTGTGATCATAAACATACACACATCAGGCAATCCAAAATACATTCATACATCTCTCACACTTCGGTACCTTCTACTACCCGCCTAGTGCCTACCTCGAAGACGCATTTTGGTGCGATTTCATCTTCAACCTGCCATATCTTTTGATGTATTCATCATAATTGAATGATGAGAAAGGCAATTTCGTTCTAAATTAAATACTGGGTATGAACGACGTATTTAATTGGATAAGGATCAATAGCGTATTCATAAAAAAAATACTCCCAAATAATGCATAATTTTGAGAAACATTTGGATACCTTTAAAAGGTAATACCGAGTAAACCTTGAAAGATAGATATATGCTATGGCGGACTTTTTTGTAGAACTATTGAAGAGGTATATTTCCCTCATACATTGTTCCATGTACGTCTTACGGTTTTGCAGCGCTCCTGAAAATAGCTGATCATGGCTGATTTTGGTACTCATATTTATTATCATTGAAGTTATAGTAGGTTTCCTTAATTTTCTCGGGTGAAAAGTATAGCCTATATTACTCAGGGATAGTGTAGCATTCTAAGGTTGAAAGAATTACTGATATCGGTCTAGTAGCTTATGAGTTAACTCGTATCAAACCTACAAACGTACAGATCTTTCCTCTTTATAATATTAGTATAGATGACCTGGACATACAACGTCCAATCTCTTCAAAAACAAAACAGGAAAACAACGACTCACCTTGACCAGCTCGTTCAACCTCTCCCTATTGTAATAATTGCCAATTTCCTCCCCTAACAGCCAATCCAGGAACTTCGAGACAGGGTAGCTCATCGGGAACGTCAAGATCATCACAAACTTCGTAATGTAGATCGTCTTGGCGCCGATGGCCAAGCCGAAACGCGAGCAGATAGCCTGTGGCGAAATTTCACCGAACGTCACGATGGCCAACGTTGAGGAAATTACCGCCACCGCTCCGGACGTCAGGTCGTCCAGCAAGATCGTAAAAATGTTGTTGACGAAGACGTTCGCCAACAAGATGCTGCACAGAAGGTAGTTTCCGTGCCTGCGGACTGGGATGATGGTCTTCGCGTATTTCTGCTCTCTTGGCGTGCCCGTGTTGCAGAGGATCTTGAGTTCTGTCATGTCCATTGACATCAGGCCGAGATTGAGGCCTGAGAAAAGGGCGGAGAAGCTCAAAACACGTGAAGATCACCACTATGGCGACCCAGAGCGGAAGCAACGACTCGTACGTCACTACCTGAAGACCTGGATCGGACCCTTGGTGGATGAAGGAGGCATTCGAGTGGTAGTCGCCTTTTTTGACGCAGAGGTAGAGGGATGTTGCGTCTTCGGACATTGGGGGTAGTTTGACCTTGACTAAGGCTGTTGTACGGCTGAAGTGCGTTTGGTCGACCTTGAAAGAAATTTATTCAGATGAGATTTTATACAGTGTGTTTGGTCACGAGTTAGAGATAATTTAAGGTCATCAAATATACCTAATATTATCGACAAAAACACCCAAACTTGGAAGTTTGCCCCCTTAGTTTTTTTTTAAATTTACTTTTTTATTTTCGTTGACCCTTCCAAATAATATGGATTTCTTTGGACATAAAGGTCCTACAGATGTGAACAAAATGTTTTTTGAAAGATGATACTACCACCTTTCATTGAAGTATAAAAATATAAAATCATTCAACTTGAAAACGCCATAAAAAAATTCTTTAAAAAAGTTCATAGTGAAAATATGTACTGACTTCCCTATTAAATCCGCAATAGCACAAGAACTAGCACATTTAAGTTTTTTTTTCAATGATTTAACACGCAAGGGTATTAGCTACAAAACAACACTCACTTCATATCTGTGGGTTACATAATTCGAGAGTTATTGCTGTTCGAACATGATAACTACGCGAACAAAAGACACAAGACAGGTCGTCATGAAGGCCACTGCCTGTCTACAGAGCAGAGACGGCCATTTTGAGCAATTTTTATGATTATGTAATTTGTTTGTTTGATCATTGAAAATTATCGAAAGTACAGAACGAAGGTTTTTTTTATTTTACCAATTTCATGAGGGTCATGTTCGAACAGCAATAACTCTTGAATTATGTAACTTACAGAAATTATGTGAGTGTTGTTCTGTAGCTTGTGTTCTTGCGTGTTAAATCAGCTAAATTTGAAATGGGGGCTACTCCAAAATTAAGGGTGTTTTTGTCGATAATATTAGGTATATTTGATGACCTTAAATTATCGCTAACTCGTGACCAAACACACTGTATAAACACAAAACAGATCAATGCGTTTATAGGAACGCTATTGAATATAAACAATGAAAACAGACGATAATACCAATCGATGAAAATCACCAATATTGAATCCGAAGCATTCATAGATAGAATGATAAAGGCGTTCTAGGAACCTTACCTTGATCTGACGCTCGTCTCTGAGTATAAACAAGGACTGAGCGCCATCTCTGGGGATCCTTACAAACACCTACCGCCAATGCATAAACTTGAAGGAAGTAGCGAGATGTAGCGTGAATCAGTTAAACCGACTTTAGTCCAACTAACCTCCGTGGATAAATTCGCATAGTTGGACTAAATGGTTCACGTTACATTTCGCTACTTCGTTCCAGGTTCATGCATCGGAGGAGGTATTTGTAAGGATTCCCAGAGATGGCGCTCAGTCTCTGCTTATACTCAGAGAAGAGCACCAGATCGAGGTAAGGTTCCTAGAATGCTTTAACATTCTACCTATGTGGATTAAACCTTCTAAGTATCCACTACCACCCGTTTGTATAAAAACGGATAAACATCTCGCACTTCGTTCAAGGTTCATGCATTGCAGTTAGGTGTTCGTAAGGATACCAAGAGATGGCGTTCTGGTTCTATTATTCTCAGAGCTAGGCGACGATCACTACATAGTATAAAATAAAGTCGATTCTCTGTCCCTATGTCCCAATGTATGCCTAGATCTTTGAAACTACGCAACGGATTTGGATGCGCTTTTTTTAATAGATAGTGTAATTCCGAGGAAGGTTTGTAGCAAAGAAAATTCAAGAAAAATTTCAAGATATCGAGAAGAACGTAAGAAATTGGTAAATTTTTGACATTTCTGAAAATTTCCTTATTTATGACATCGAATTCAATGACAAGTGTCAAGTCTCCTTATGAGAAGGAAGTGCTCCCAAAAATTTTCTCATTTAAGAAAAAAAGGCCAGATCCAAATGAAACATGGTATGCATATCGTTTTTTAATAGTTTATTATTAAAATATTTGTTCTAGAAACTATGAAATCATAAGGAAGTACGTGACAATTGCCAATTCAGTAAGAGGTCAAAAAAGTTCTAGGAAATTTGCAATTTTGAGAAGAAAACGAACAGATCCGAATCAAACAAGGTACGAATATCGTTTTTGAGTAGTTCTATAACGTTTATTAGTGAAGATATTTGTTACAGGAATTCTAAAATAACCAGGAAGAACAAAATATTTTGGACATAGGTACGTCTGATGTAAACATTTGTTCGTTTCGAGTGGAAAACGTTATTTGAATAGGTAAGTCCATATGAAATCAACTTCAACGTTCATTCAACGAATTCCTAACATTTCAGCAATCAAAAGCATCATTTCAGGTCGCAGTGATATTTGAAGCTTTTACTAAACCGAATTTCCCTTTTCACTGACAAATAACGTAATGAGAACAAAAATTCAGGATTTTTCGTATTTTAGGAAAAATATAACCAGGAAATGATATTAAACAGTATGTATTATGATAATTATCGATATTTCAATATATTTTTTCGATTTCCTGATATATTTACATGTATTTTGATTCCTAATAAAAACCGTTGAAGTCTGCTGTAAACAGTCGTCACGTGTAACCAGGCAAGTGGTGTAACGACTAACGTGTGGACCCGGTAGTGTACCGGGATGGAATCCCCATCGTTGCACGTTCTGTTTATTCTGGATAAGAAATTGTTACCAGGTTCAAAGAAAGCTGATGAAAATAATTCAAAATTTTCATGTGCATATTTTATATAGGTACGTTTTAATATATACAGGGTGTTTTATCTATAAATCGATCAATTATTTCACATTTCTACGTTATAACAGAAAGCTTTCAATGAAATTGACGGGATTAGTTCCAAAGTATGGGTTTAATATTGGTTGCTTTAATTAATATTATTCTCTGCTTTCATTGTTTATATTAGAGCACTAGAAAGATACGTATGCCAGATAGGCTAACTGGTCCAACCATAAACTCGAAATTACAGATCACTCGCAAATTTTCATCGCCATCTATCGGGGTTATGCACCAACATAAACAATTTAATGATTTGATTACAGATTTCATTTCATTCGGATTGTTCTGTAATTTTCGAGTCTGTTGTGACCCAGCATGGCTGTCTGGTATACTCCCCTTTTTAGAGCCTTATTTATATTATACCTGCGTTACTCTAAGCCCCATTTCGCACCAAGCCAGTCCAGACCAGTCGAGTCAAGTCAAGTCGGATTGGAACTATTAACTTAGTTTAAAATCATTAATAGTTTTCCAATCCGACTTGACTTGACTCGACTGGTCTGGACTGGCTTGGTGTGAAATGGGGCTTAAACGCAGGAATTTTCATTTTGTTGTATTATTAGAATGGTCGAATAAATAACATAACAAATATTCGAGGAAGAGACCTACCTGTACCCCTTTGACGATTTGAAGCTGGCAAACTGAACCTCTTTCGCCTGCTTCAGGTGTGAAGGAGATGGTCATGACAGGATCAAAATTGTTCCCGAAAAGTCTCAATGTTTCTTCCACATTCGCGAGCAGTTTCGCTGTTCCATCCTCCATTTCTATGTCCTTGTGCGGGATGTCCACACGAAGGCCGAGCACTTCTATGCTTTTACTGCTTGTATCGTTTTCATCCCCCGCCTACTTCTGTGGTTGCTGGAAAGAAAAAGTTTTTGGTGTCAGAAGGGAGAAAAACTGTTTTAGGTTAGGTTTCACTGCTTTTGAAGTTACGCCAAGCAACAGAGCTAGAAATGCTTAGTTTTTTGACAAAAATACTACCTGGAAGCCACCTGTGCCATTCCGAGCAGGACAGTCCGTAGTTTCTTCCCATCATGTTTTAAACACGAAAATGCCATTTTTTATTTGTTATTAACAAAAAACAGCAAAATACGCGTTCTTTTTAGTTTTTTCGTCGCAGAATGGAAACTATTGATGCGGTGATAACGTTGCAATGGGATGAATTGTAGAGAATTACATTGTGAAGAGAATGATGGGTCAAACGATCCGATCGAATAATTAAAACTGGAGAAAAGCGGAAAAAACCGGAAAATTGCGTGTTTTTCTTTTAACTCATAACTCTGCCATTTTGCAATATTAAGAACTGAAACTTCACACGATAGTAGCTATTGACGTGCAATTCATGTGTGCCAAAATTGGATTCGGTCGGATAAATAGTTTTCAAATTATTCCCATTTGAAGTTTTTGGACAAATTTTCGCGAAAGCTGGATGCGTTTGAGGTCGTCCGATTGAAATTAAAAAGTGATTTGGAAAGAAGACGTGATCAGTAACAAAACGTCTATTCTGATTTTTCGATAAAACGCGTTTAAGTGTGTTAAAAACTAGTGAGAACATGAGGGAAAACGACCGACCAAGCGAGAGTGGTCGAGTGGTGAGGGAATGAGCGAATCGAGGGGAAACGCCGCGGAAGCCAACGGTCGCAGAGCGCACCAAATGTTGTACACATATACGTTTCCCCTCGATTCGCTTATTTCCTCTCCACTCGACCACTCTCGCTCGGTCGGCCGTTTTCCTCATGTTCTCACTAGTTTTTAACACACTTAAACGCGTTTTATTGAAGAATCAGAATAGACGTTTTGTTACTGATCACGTCTTCTTTCCAAATCATTTTTTTAATTTCAATCGGACGACCTCAAAAGCATCCAGCTCTCCGCGAAAATATGTCCAAAAAAATTCAAATGGGAATTTTGTGAACACTATTTATCCGACCGAATGCAATTTTGGCACACATGAATTGTACTTCAATAGCTACTATCGTGTGAAGTTTCAGTTCTTAATATTGCAAAATGGCAGAGTTATGAGTTAAAAGAAAAAACACGCAATTTTTCGGTTTTTCCGCTTTTCTCCAGTTTTAATTATTCGATCGGATCGTTTGACCCATCTTTCTCTTCACAATGTAATTCTCTACAATTCATCCCATTGCAACGTTATCACTGCATCAATAGTTTCCATTCTAAAACGAAAAAACTAAAAAGAACGCGTATTTTTGTTGTTTTTTGTTAATAACAAATAAAAAAATGGCATTTTCGTGTTTAAAACATGGTGGGAATAACTACGGGCTGTCCTGCTCGGAATGGCACAGGTGGCTTCCAGGTAGTATTTCTGTCAAGGAAATATCTCTATTGCTTGGCGTAATAGGACAATTTTCAGATGCGATGTCTGCACGCGACAGCGTAATGTCTAATGTCTATAATTTTTCCTCGTTAGTTGTGAACTCGAATGAACCTGATCAGCAAATAACATAAATCCCATCATAAATGTTGGCAAAAATCGTTGGGTATCCTTGAAAAACTGTGGCAGACATAGATACCCCCACTCGTCTGGTATAATAATCAGTTCAGTTAATGAAAAGTATGACAGGGATGGCCAAAATCGTAATATCGTATCGTAGACGTCGTTATTTTTCCTCCGTTCTTACCGCTGCGATAAGAATCGTCTCGTCAAAAGCGCCAAAAACCGATGCTTGATTTTTGTCACGACGGTTCATCGTTCTGAGCTCGGTTCAGAGAAAGAAATAAACACAAAGATGCCACTAAGCGTGGAAAGTACTGCATTGTAATCAACCAAGCATTAAAGGGCCCACTCACTAATGGGGCCCACTCACTAGGAAGGAAGAATGCGCAGTTGAGTCTCTGCACGTTTGCTGTAACGCAAACGTGTGCATTCATATTTCCCACACACATACACTTTTGCGTGTTGGTTTGGATGTGCGACAAGCGTGAGATGACGTCGAAAAACAACTGATGTTAATGGCAGTGGCGTGTGTTGTTATTAAGGAAAAAATGTCCAAGGTATAAATATCGAACCCGACACTGTGTTGCTAAACAATGAAACGTGCAGAGACTTGTTGCCCATACACGGTCGTTTTTGGTCATTCTTCCACGTACGGGGAAGAATGCACACGCCACACGACGGAGATGATTGCGCATTCCAAATTTACGCCATACACACACACTTTTAACTGTACCCGTACAACGCGCATTCAAGTCTTCGCGCTTCCCTCTTAATGAGTGGGCCCTTTAATGGGGCCCCACTCACTAGGAAGGAAGAATGCGCAGTTAAGTCTCTGCATGTTTGCTGTAACGCAAACGTGTGCATTCATATTGCCCAGACACATACACTTTTGCGTGTTGGTTTGGATGTGCGACAAGCGTGAGATGACGTCGAAAAAAGATCTGATGTTAATGGCAGTGGCGTGTGTTGTTATTTAGGAAAAATTTCTAAGGTATAAATATCGAACCGACACTGTGTTGCTAAACATATGAAACGTGCAGAGACTTGTTGCCTACACGGTCGTTTTTGGTCATTCTTCCACGTACGGGGAAGAATGCACACGCCACACGACGGAGATGAATGCGCATTCCAAATTTACGCTACACACACACTTTTAACTGTACCCCGTACAACGCGCATTCAAGTCTTCGTGCTTCCCTCTTAGTGAGTGGGCCTTTAAGAGGGAAGCGCGAAGACTTGAATGCGCGTTGTACGGGGTACAGTTAAAAGTGTGTGCGTATGGCGTAAATTTGGAATGCGCAATCATCTCCGTTCATGTGGCGTGTGCATTCTTCACCGTACGTGGAAGAATTATCAAAAACGACCGTGTATGGGCAACAAGTCTCTGCACGTTTCATTTTGTTTAGCAACACAGTGTCGGGTTCGATATTTATACCTTGGACATTTTTTCCTTAATAACAACCACGCCACTGCCATTAACATCAGATCTTTTATCGAAGTCATCTCACGCTTGTCGCACATCCAAACCAACACGCAAAAGTGTATGTGTGTGGGAAATATGAATGCACAAGTTTGCGTTACAGCAAACGGCAGAGACTTAACTGCGCATTCTCCTTCCTAGTGAGTGGGCCCCATAAGAGTGAGATCATAGATAAGATATGAGTGAGATGAAAGCATTTCACTGCTGCACTGAGGTGAACTAAACAATAGGTTAGATTTTCATTCTGACACTTCTTAACATAAAACAACATTTTCGTAATTTTTCCACAGCTTCAACTACCGGAATAGCCTAAAGGAACAATAAAACTGCCACAAAATCAGTAGAATAATTCAGGTCAAATCGAAATGAAAATGTAAACACATCGCATCCAGAAACCTAACACTAACAGTCAACAGACGATATTGCCAAACTGACAGAATGGCGAGGGGTCTATCACTGCGGAATTTTAGTGTACAAAATGCTGGAATTGGAATGAATTACACGGAATTAGATGAAATTGCATGGAATATGATGGATTGCATGGAATTTGACGGCATTATAACGGAAATTGTTTGAATTGAGAAGAATTGAATGGATTTCAATAGAATTGAACGGTATTCTGTTAGCATTGAATGGAATTGAAATGCGCCGAATTGAACAGAATTGTGAGGAATTGAACGGAATTGTAGAGAATTTAAAGGAATTATGACGAATTAACGGAATTATGGGGATTTAATGGAATTATGGGGAATTTAACGGAATTGTGAGAAATGGAATTATGCGGAATTGAAAAGAATGTTTGTGAATTAGTGGAATTATTTATCAAATTGGAATTTTAGTGTACAAAAACCTGCCAGTGATAGACCCCTCTCAGAATGGTCTGTAAAAGACGGAAGCCGTTAGTATCAAAATAGGGAAGCGGTAGACCAGCTAGGTATCCCATACGGAATAAACATACGGCACGATTCTACATGGCTACAGAACAAATGCGCGAACGCATCTATAGGTTTACTTTTACTGTGAGGTTAGGTTAGGTTTAGGCGTTATTTCTTTAAAAAAAGGGTGGTGCGAACTAATGATAATGGACCTAGTGGGCATTGTCTACTCTCGAAGTAGGAAATCGAGTAGGAAATACTTTATGGATATGTCCCCTGCTTGATAACTATGTTATACATTTTCTGAAATGAAACAAATAACTTCTGGAATACAATTTTCCTATTCTGAAATTCGCCGTTTCTGAATTACACTGTTTTTTTGAATCCCAACTGAAATTAACTCGGTGAGAAAGCACAGAGAGGAATTTTAAATTCCCAGGATTTGAACGTGCATTTGAATAACTGAAGTTGGACATTTAAACCTCTAGTTTTTAACTGAAGACCATTAAAAACATTTTTTTGCTATTCGGTCTCTCTGAATCCTCGGAATCATTACTCTGAACAGACCAGAAAAAATAAAATTCTTAGTGATAAGTAGATGACATCACACATTCTTACTAATGTTCACTACATTTAGAGTAGGTACTTTCAATGAATTCAGCTTTCCATAATAAATTGCAGGAAGTTTAAGTCTAGAAATGAAGATTTTAGATAGTCTATTAATTATATTAACCATTGTAGGATGTACTAAGAACTACTTCCTTCAAAGATAGATATTTCAAAGTTCACACTGTAAGGTTTCAAGGTGAAACCTTTTTAAGATACTGAGTTTAGTTCAGACCAAGACTTCATCATCGCTAATCTCTACTAGTGCATAACAGGTAGGTAGCTTGAGGGACAAGGTCAAATTATTATTCTCCGCATAGGATCCTCTCAGTGATCTCACACACAGTTCTCACGTCGATATTCATACAACATAACCCTGGAATTATGACAGCATGCTTTGGTAGAGATTTAGACAGGGTATTTTTTAGAAATTTCTTAGATTTAGACGTCGAACGAAGCTTGAAAAATATCGAGAATGAACGCTGATAACCCGATAAATCCAGCTTCTACTAGTTAATAGACATTTTGATTAATTCGTACAGATAGAGATAGATGATTATCTGCCCTGGAACTACTAATTACCTCAATTAACGTGACTTATTGAGTCAAAGGGAACTTACCTATTTCGTTCCATCTTTTTCCATCAATTGCGGAAGATCTATGCTTCTATCATTTCCTTGATGATACCATTCATGTATAGCACTATTCAAAAAAGAACTCGGGATTTTATCACCGTTATCAGAGCGTGTCTTATACGGCAAACACAGATAAATCTTCCCTTCGACACTCTTCGGCACTATAAGTACGTATCTAGCAGATTCAAATTCACTAGTTTGTACATCACTTATGTTATAATCCACCCCTAGGTATTCTGTACACACTTTATTTCTTTCAGACGGAACTTTCGTTGCCTTGATCCGTATCTTTTCGACGATATTTTTACCTTGTACATCGAATACGACTTTGTTGTAATCTGCATTGTGACTTGGTTTTATCGTCACAACTTTTATCGAATTGAATTGTGGGTTAAGTCCCTTAAGTATTCGGCACTGGCACTGTTTCCCAACAAGAATAACAAAATATTTGCGTGAGGTGACTGGCCCCACTGCCATATTATTCGCGACTGAAATAAACAAAGAAATGACAACGGTTGGCACCTAACCTCATTTGACATTTGACTCGCGCCCACTGAGAGTGAATTTTCTTCGTTTTCCTTTCGATGTGAAGTTTCAGAAAAGTATCCTCAAAATCGATAAGAACCGTGAAAGATACCGTGATGTTAACATGCTTCGAAGGAATATCATTTGATAGTCAATAACATAATATTTTATTTGACCAAATTTTATTTATTTTTTTAATTTGAGTACTGGTTTTGTCATCTACTGGTTATATGAGTAATGATCTTCATTGAATGCTATTAACTGAAGCATGACTCTTTAAATTTGAACTGAAAAGTTTTGTGGTCTCAATGTACCACTTTAATAAACAAAAATTTAACCCCAAAAAATGTAAACTTACTCGAATCGGATAACAAAAAATGTGATTTTAAAATTTTACCTCTTGACCCAACAAACTCTAAATTAATAGTTCAAAATGCCAAATAATCGAAGACTGTGCCACGTAATATTCGAATGTAGATCCATCAATGATTCCTGGTTTCTTAGGCGAAAACAGATATGCATCTTTAGGGGGTAAACCCCCAACTGTACCACCTCTGGGGCAACCCTCGCCCCAAAACACTTCCATCTCCTACTATATCCATAGACGGAGATCTATTCTTGAGTGCCTATATGTTTTTTTTTCAGTGGAGTATGTACGGCTTTACAATTTATTCATCTTTATCATACAAGTGTGGTGGACGCAAAATTCCTCATATTAGTCAAGCAGTGGTTAGAAGACTTCACTTGACCTAAGGTGTGAAATATACTGTAATTTTGGTTTTTAGAATTTCTACCCTCATCGATATAAATCTAGTTGCATTTGTGATCGTTCTTCTCTCGAGACGCTTGATTTATCTGATTGTACAAAGTTATCGATATTCTTGCACCACCCAAGTATCAAATCTAGAATTTTCTGTACAGGTTTTGACTATTTTGTTACATTTCTGGATTTTATTTAACTGATGTTTTTTGCAGGTCTTTCCTAGCTCTTGCATTATCTGTACTTCTAGGCATCTGTACTTACTACGTAGTACAAAATAATCTATTCATGAATATATTCTACCTTTGTTATCCGTAAGTATACAGGGGTGTCCGGTGAATAACTGTACTACTCTTACCAGAGTTGCACTAGCTGACTACTGATTGACTATAAAATAGTATATTATATTATAATATACTATTATGGCTCCGCCTTGCAACTGCAAATATTGCTCGTAAAAAAATATGCACCTTTATTAAATCCGTATAATATATACTATTTTTTCTCCAACCAAACCAAAATTGAAATAAATTTGGCGATAGAAAGTCGTAGTCAGAGGATATCTGGTATTGTTGGTGAATATTGATTGTCAAGTACGTAAGGTTCAATACTTTAATCCAAGGATTAAAAGTCGTTTTCATTCAATCCTAGGCTTAAAAGTGTTGCTAAGTAACGAGCAAATTTTGTACGGTAAGGGAATTTATGACTTTTGCACCTGAAAATAGTACAAAAATATCAACATTTTTTGATGGTTGGAGAAAAATTAATTTTCTGGATTTCCCTTGAAACTACAGGGTGTATTTCGAACTTCATGGAAATACTTAGAACATCATAAAATCCCAACTTATTGATATTATTGATACTTGGGGGGTTATTGGCACATGCAGGTGAGTCAGAAATACATCAATTATTTCATTATTCCATGGCCGGACATTAATCTTCATTTAAGTGTTCAGGGTAAAAAAAGCACTTTGTATTTCGAACTACGAATAATTGATTCACTCTTAAGAAAGAAGCTAAATTATGCATTAATTTGTGGTATCGCTTAAAGTTGTCACATCAACAGTTATTTTTTATGAATTTTTGAATTTGGATAAAGTTCGATAAATTGAATTTATTTACCTGAACAGGACTTAGTCACCTTGTGGAGGTCGAAATAAATAATAAATTTTCTTCAAAAGTCACTCAGGATGAGGAAGACTATAATAATTTGTTGATATACTGAGTGGCCAACCTAGACGCGGAATCTCATTGCAATGAAGTGATTGAAGGTATATTGCGAAAAAAATTATTATCAACATGTATATGGTATACATGAACATATTTCAAAACTATTCGTATGTATACCGGGTGTTCATTGGAAGAAGTGTTACTTTGATCTATATCTTTGTTGTCGAACACCCGGTATACATTCGAATAATTTTTAAATATGCTTATGTATACCCTATGTATGTCGCCAATAATTTTTTTCGCAATATACCGTTATTTACTTCATCGCAATGAGATCCGCGTCTAGGGTGGCCACTCAGTATATCAATAAATTATTATAGTCTTTCTCACTTTCAGTGACTTTTTGTGAAGAAAATTTATTATTTATTTCCTCCACAAGGTGACTAAGTCCTGTTCAGGTAAATAAATTCAATTTTTCGAACTTTATCCAAATTCAAAAATTCATAAAAAATAATTGTTGATGTGACAACTTTAAGCGATACCACAAATTAATGCATAATTTAGCTTCTTTCTAAAAAGTGAATCAATTATTCGTAGTTCGAAAAGCAAAGTGCTTTTTTACCTGAACACTTCAAATGAAGATTAATGAGTCCGGCCCTGGAATAATGAAATAATTGATGTATTTCTGACTCAACCTTAGCATGTGACAATAACCCCCCAAGTTCCAATAATATCCGTCAATAAGTTTGGATTTTATGATGGTCAAAGTATTTCCATGAAGTAGGAAAAACACCCTGTAGTTTTCTAGGGCAACCCAGAAATTAATTTTTTATAGTCAATCAGTAGTCAGCTAGTGCAACTCTATCTCTGGTAAGAGTATGTACAGTTATTCCCCGGACACCCTGTGCAAAATTTTAATTTGAAATTTTTAATCGATATTTTGCAGAATATCGGTTTATTTTGTACTGTTTGGTTTCAAAATAGCACCATTTTTCGAGCTAGTCGATTGTGATACTGAAACCTCTCCTCCATTACACGCATGTACTTCAGCAGCTGGTGATATAAGACAAGAAGTTGGGAAGTTAAAGAGTAATTTTAACAGCAGGCTGAAACAGATTTTGTTCAGTTCTGTTCTCAACGCTTATTATGCAGGCTTTGTACCATGCTGTTTCGCTCAGGTTTGTATAATTTTTTTATCAAAAAATGTGTTTAAAGAATTTCTCTTTTTCATTATCGTAATGAGTGTGTTACAGTGCTGTATGGAACTCTTTATAGCATTGCTACAGTTGTCAACACTGACTTCTGATCCTATCAAAGGGTATAGCCGGGTTTCAATGAATGAAAATAATTCAGCCAACTTTTTCAGCTTTTTATCTCTAGTCATTTTTGAGCTTTCTGTGAAAAACACTTTTTTTGATTTTATTTTTTTTCTCTCTTGTACTCCAAAATTTTCGAATGGTGATTTTTTCTTTTGATTCGTTGCTATTGAAGGAATGAACGTTTAATTTTTTTTATGAATTTCAAGTGAAAAATCGATTTTCAGAAAAAAATAAAATTATAGTCATTGAGTTTAAGGTGTTCTTCGAAAGTGTCAGTGTGAATTTTTGGATTCAGCAGATATCCATGGAATTTTGGTGCCGTTTTATTCTTATTGGCTCCCTGAACAATGTTAATGAAAAAACAATTGCCGATCTCTCTTAGTTTGCAAGATATGGGCCCCCAAAGTCCGAAAAATATTTCACCTGAAAGTCACTTTTCTCACTACAAAAACGCTGAATTACCGCTTCATTAGGTTCAAAGCCTCTGTGAACATTTTAACATAAAGATTTTATTTCAAATATATTCAATAATTATTACAAAAACATCGAAAAATTTCTAGGGAAAGCCCGCTGTTTCTTAGGGTAAGTTTGGCACTACTGCGAATTATTTCGCGCGAATATGACACGATGCATATCGGTAAATCCCGCTATCATTTCCTATGTCACTTGCCGAAAGACTGTGCGGTAGTGCCAAACTTACCATAAAGAACGGCGGGCTTTTCCTCGAATGTTTTTGCAATCATTATTGAATATATTTGAAATGAAATTAATCAAATCTTTATGTAAAAATATGCAGAGAGGATTAAAATTCAATAAAGCGGTAAGTCAGTGTTTTTTTGGTGCGAAAAGTGACTTTCGGGTGATATATTTTTCGAATTTTGGGGACCCATATCTTCCAAACTAAAACAGATGGCCAATTTTTTTTTCAATAATATTGTTCAGCGAGAAAATATGAATATAACGGCACCAAAATTTGATGGATATCTGTTGAATCCTAAAATTCAAACAGAATTGATTTTTTTTCAAAATGTTCCAAAAATTTTAAAAATGTGAAAAATTCCAGGGTATAAAGGACAACAGAAGATATTTTATGTAAAAATGGCGGTGGACACTTTTGAAGAACAACGAAAAGCCGAAAAGACTATAATTTTATTTTTTTTCTAAAAATCGATTTTTCAGCTGAAATTCATAAAAAAAATTATACGTCTATTCTTTCAATAGCAAAGAATCGAGAGAAAAAATCACCATTCGAAAATTTTGGATTACACGAGAGAAAATAAATAAAGTCGAACGAAGTGTTTTTTACAGAAATCCCAAAAACGGCTGAAGATGAAAAGCTGAAAGTTGGCTTAATTATTTTCATTCAATGCCTAATCGATCCCCTTAATATGAATCGAAAAGGCCGCGGGGGCAGATTTACCATTGAAACCCGGCTATACCCTTTCAACTCATGTCAAATAATATAATTTGGTAATGATTGCTGACAGAAAAAGTTTCATTTTCATCGAGAAAATGAAGTATCAAAGATTGTCTTCCTGTTAAGTATGAATCATAGGTTGTATTATAAAAATGATTCAGATGTGTTTTCAAGTTAGGTGGTTATTCATAAATAAACATTTTTTGGGAGTGAAGAGAATACACATATAGATATAGTACGTTCACGAAAGTTTGAGCCGTCGGTTGGCCATGATTATTTGACATACTCCACTGTGTATGTTGAAATTTTAGGTTATGATGTTTATTTTCTTGTCAGATTGATACGCAATGTTGTCAATATTGCATAGAGTTCACTGATAACTCGCAAGCTCGTCGGACGAGGCCTTGTACATTCGGCAACATTGAATTTATTAATTACGTTATGACAGCACATGCTGCCAACTTCAGATAAATAAAGAAACGCCTACTATGTGCTCAACCTTTCGTGAACGGAGTATAGATATAGTACGTTCACGAAAGTTTGGGCCGTCGGTGGCCATGGAAATTTGGCATATTCCACTGTGTATATTAAATTTTAGGTTATGTTCTTTATTTTCTTGTCAGATTGATACGCAATGTTGTCAATATTGCATAGAGTTCACTGATAACTCGCAAGCTCGTCGGACGAGCCTTGTACATTCGGCAACGTTGAAATTATTTTACGTTATGACAGCAAATACTGCCAACTTCAGATAAATAAGAAACGCCTACTATGTGCTCAACCTTTCGTGAACGGAGTATAGATATAGTACGTTCACGAAAGTTTGGGCCGTCGGTTGGCCATGGAAATTTGGCATATTCCACTGTGTATATTAAAATTTTAGGTTATGTTCTTTATTTTCTTGTCAGATTGATACGCAATGTTGTCAATATTGCATAGAGTTCACTGATAACTCGCAAGCTCGTCGGACGAGGCCTTGTACATTCGGCAACGTTGAAATTATTTTACGTTATGACAGCAAATACTGCCAACTTCAGATAAATAAAGAAACGCCTACTATGTGCTCAACCTTTCGTGAACGGAGTATAGATATAGTACGTTCACGAAAGTTTGAGCCGTCGGTTAGCCATGGAAATTTGGAATATTCTACTGTGAATATGAAATTTTAGGTTATGGTGTTTATTTTCTTGTCAGATTGATTCACAATGTTGTCAATGTTGCATAGAGTTCTCTGATAACTCGCAAGCTTGTCGGACGAGGCCGGGTACATTCGGCAACGTTGACTTTATTAAGTTATGACAGTAAATACTGCCAACTTCAGATAAACAAACATACGCCTAGTATGTGCTCAACCTTTCGTGAACGGATGATATACAGGGTGAGTCTTTGACTTGTACATATATTTTAACCGTAGATTCCTGAGGTCAAAAGAAACACTTTTTTCCTCTACCATTTTCTCCGATTCGGCCTGGTTAAAAGATACAGGCTGTTGAAAATCCATGAAAAGCATACATTTTCAGTAATATCTCGCAAACGATTCCTTCAAATGAAATGATTTTTGAAACATAGTTTTTCATGAATATGAATAATCTTTCCCAACTACAAAATTCCGAGTACTTCGATGTTGAAAGAAAAAAAAATCTTAGAAATTCGAAAAATTGGGTACTTTGGCTGAATGCAACTCTGTCGAAAATATTCACAGAATTCAATTTTCCCTATGTGGTCACTTTGACAAATTTCAAGAATAATTCGAGAATTCGTTATCTGGAATGATGAATGGTAAGAGAACTAGCGGATTTTCTTTAAAAATGGGGTTACAATAAATGAGCTCACCTCTATACTTCTTCAGTGTAAATCCTTATCTATTCAAGCAAATTTCCACACCACTTTCGAAGTACCTATTGCAGTTTGGTTTCGTTGAGCTTTGACATACGCTGATCCAAATTTACATTACGTTAGAATACGTTCATTTCTCATTTATTCATCATATTTATTACTACTAAAATGACCTTAATAAGTTATTATTCATGAAGTCATATGATTTTGAAAAACAAACTAACCACAGAACACCGATGTCAAAGAATCTAGTGTCACATCTGTGACTTCACCATGCGGACCACAGAACATAAATATGCGGACACCCCTTGAAATTCAATCGCCCCAACTGGTGTATATGAACGTGAAATGTCATGCGTGTTATGGTTTAGTTTATATGTATGTTCTGTGGTTTAGTTGTTGTTTTGATTTCGGAAACTCTTGCTCGGAATATTTCAAGAGATATTGGTAATGAATGTTATAGCTAGAATAGGTGGTTTAAAAGTTAATCCGATATAATCAAAAATGAAGTATACATCAAGAAGAGATTATTCTGCTTTTCATCACTAGCATAATTTTGGATGAATCAATCATTGCATTAGAAAATATACAACTGGTATTAAAAAAGTAAGTTCATATTTCTTTCTTTAATACAGCAGCTCATTTGAAAATTTCGAATGGTATATCTACTCGTTTTTTTGATACAATAGCTCATTTCAAAGGTTTGAATGCTAAATCTCGTACTTGCAAAAACTCAGTGGTTAGTTCACCAGTGGCGGCATAGCTCATTCTGAAAATAAAAAAGGGCTATATCTTCTTATTTAGGCCGAATCGGAAAAAATGGTAGAGGAAAAAAGTGTTTCTTTTGACCCCAGGAATATACGGTTAAAATATATGTACAAGTCAAAGACTCACCCTGTATACTATACAATACGTCAAATAAATATCTTTTTTTCAGAATTATCTCCACTACGATATTTATTGGGCAACCCAGCATACAATGTTTGTTCTGTTGAGCTGCTTTGTCGCATATTGTTACCATATTTTACACCCGAGATATTGTGATGTGCTACACAGATCCGCCCTTCATTTGGGCACATGGATCAAAGTCGAAACTCGTAATATAATGCCTGTAAATAACAAATGGAACGAAGAAACTCTATATCCTTATGGTGCTTTAGTGAGACACGGAAAAGACATGTACCGTGCCCAGGGAGAATGCAACTGCAGCGAACCAAGTAGTACAGCTTATTTACGATTTTATGTAAGTCATCATTTAATTATACAGGTCCAGATCGTAACCAAGTAATTTTAACCACGTTTTCGATGTTAATAACTTTCACATTGCTTGAAATATTTTTAGAAGATTTGGGACATAGGTTTTGAGCTTCAAGGAGCACTTTTTGCATAAAATCATTTCTTTTCTATTTTACCAGTAGCGTCCGTACTGCAGCGGGACTGAATATTTTCACATAAAAAAATGATACACCACTGGTTTTTCCGACAATAAAAATTCAAATTCTTATTTAATTTGGAGCAAATTTGGTCTCCTGACCTCAAAAAATCTTGACCTCGAAAAATTTTAACCTCAAAAATTCATGACCTTAAAAATTTTTACCTCAAATTTTGAGCTCGAAAAATTTTGACTACAAAAAATCTCGACCTCAAAAAATCTTGACCTCAAAAATTTTGACCTCGGAAAATCTTGATCCCAAAAATTTTTACTTCGAAAAATCTTGACCCCAAAAAATTATGACCTCAAAATCTTGTCCTCAAAAATTTCGACCTCAAAAAATCTTGACCTCAAAAAATTTACCTCGAAAAATTTTGACCTAAAAAAATCTTGACCTCAAAAAATCTTGACCTCGAAAATTCACGACCTCAAAAATTTTGACCTCAAAAATTCATACCTAAAAAATTTTTGACTTCGAAATCTCGACCTCAAAAAATTTTGACCTCAAAATCTTGTCCTCGAAAATTTTGACCTCTAAAAATTTTGACCTCAAAAATTCATGACGTCAAAAATTTTAGTTCAAAAAATTTTGACTACAAAAAATCTCGACCTCAAAAATCTTGACCTCAGAAAATCTTGATCCCAAAAATTTTGACCCCAAAATTTTTGACTTCGAAAAATCTTGACCTCAAAAAATCCTGACCTCAAAATCTTTTCCTCAAAAATCTTGACCTCGAAAATTTTGACCTCAAAAATTCATGACGTCAAAAATTTCAGCTCAAAAAATTTTGACTACAAAAAATCTTGGCCTCAGAAAATCTTGATCCTAAAAATTTTGACCTCAAAAATTTTTGACTTCGAAAAATCTTGACCTCAAAATCTTGTCCTCAAAAAATTTGACCTCAAAAATCTTAACCTCAAAATATGTTGCTCAAATACTTGTCCTCAAAAATTTTGACTTCAAAAATTTGTCGGGACAAAATTTTTTCGAAAGAAAATTTTTTCGGATGAAAACTTTTTGAGGTCAAAGAAAAAATTTTTTCTGAACGAAATTTTCTTAGGTCAAAGAGAAAAATTTTTTTCGGGGGAAAATTTTTTGAGGTCAAAAATCTTTTCGGAGGACAAAGAAAATTTTTGAGGTCGAAGAGAAAAATTGTGCTCGGAAGAAAAGTTACTGAGGTGGAAATTTTTTGAGGTAAAAATTTTTTCGGAAGAAATTTTTTTGAAAGAAAATTTTTTGAGGTCTTTTTTTTCTCATCTGCCTTTTCTTCATATTTAAGCATGGAAATTTCTTTTATTTTGTTTGTTTCATCGATGAGTAATCGTTATTTCCTTTTTTCTTACAGGCTCTCTTCAAGAACCCATCACTTATATTGAAATACCTTCTTTTGGTACAAGGTTTGATGGTGTTATGGCAACTCTATTTGATTTATACCACTGTATTCTGGCATAATATAATATCATTAGCCTTTATAATGTTTTTCAACTATTACTTTTTGTACAAAGTTCTCAGAGACTACCTCGTATGCTCAAATATTTATAAGGAGGAACAATCAACTCATGAGAGATCACGTAATAAGTAAATTAATTATATTTTATATGTATTTTCTAAATAAAGTGAAAAAATATATACATTCATTCTTCTGTACAGTTAACCTCGTTAAGACAGGCAAATACAGAAAACAAAAACATCAACAAGTTTAAAAATAAAAGATCTTTCGTATAATAGTTTTAGGCTCTTAAACTTATGGCAAAATATTAATTCTACTGACTTATTGGCCTATATTGGATTTTCTTTCCTTGGGGAGGAAGTTGTTCTTTTCTTCCCTGAATTTGGGGTGGTAAGTCCTCATCTTCTTCAACTGGGTCGCATGGGTTTCCTGATTCGTAACTGTATTCTCTTTTCACACCATCAGGATCGACGTAACCATATTTGCCACGAATAACACAGTCGACACCTAGCGAAATAAATAACATAATTAAAGTTAACACTATACTATATTATATTTCACTAAATTATGAAGTGGGTAAACCTCTAGCACCTCCCTGTCCATAGAACATTTGTTAGTTGTCGTTCATATTCGCGTGCGACCGGAATGTATCGGAGATTTATTGGACTAGAGAGAGAGATAGATGCCTTCTCTGCGGCGTTCACAATACGCCTCATTTACACTGGAATTTGAAGTTTGAACTAGCCAGTGTTCTATCGGGTGTCCCAAGGTGAGTGGCCTATTAGATTATAATTATTATGATTTTTTTGGTGCATCCTGTATAACTGACAACTATAGGTTTGTTCCAACAGCAGACTTTTGTACGGTAATTTGACGGTCAGTCAACTTGCTCCAGACCAGGGATCGAAATGGCGATCACAAAACCGTCCCACTCACGGTCCCGAAGCAGGATGGAACAAAAACGAAACCGTTCTCAAACGATACATTTTCAGTTGGAACACATTTTTATCTATTGCGCAGAATCCTGACGATCATTGTACGGTCAATTCTTGAGTTGGAACAAACCTATTGAAACTTCAAATTACAGATAACCTAGATGAAGGATGAATTTTCTGTAGACTCACCTATGTTTTCTTCTTTGAATGTGCCATCATCGTTTTCGAATCCCCAAGTTATGCTTCCATCAGCATTGTCGGTTCTGTATTTTCTCAAAATTTGTACCACTGGTTTACGTTGTCTGTCCTCTTCCTCATCTATAGGCCTTGAAGCTATCCTTTGTTGAGGTCTGCTTTGCTGCTGTTGTTGCCTCTGCAAAATGTTTATTTATTCATTATTATCAGAACTGGGGTCCTTATTGTTAGGTTAGCCTTTTGGAACTGCGACCATGTAAAACTTTTGTTTTCTATGTTATCATTCATGGAAACCAAAGGAGGTCGTCAATGGCGTTGATATAACCGAAAACTCCTTAAGGAGCCTTGGTTGCCGTTACCTTTTGGGTTTTCAGGACCGGTTTCCCCATATGAATTATTCTTAGGCTAGCCTGCTCTGGACAGTTGGATACCATGTGCTCAGCTGTTTTTGCTTCTGAACCACAGAACCTGCAAATCTCATCTGCTGACTTTCTTATGCGGTACAAATCATGCTTGTACCGACAGTACCCTGTCAGCAGTCCTACCATCACCCTGCTCGTGATAGCTTCAGGAGCTTTCTGGTATGGATAGGTGAAATCATCACGAATTTATCGGACTGAGAGTAAGGCAAGGACTGTTTCACCAGAGGATTATCCTGTTATTCAACTCCTATTGCTGGACTTTTGCCTTGTATTGGTCTTTTTCAAGCCAACAGAAAGGCTCAGGTCCAACAGGTGTTAACCTTGATGCACTTTTTGCAAGTTTAGCGGTAGAAGAGTCACTTGATGCCTCTTGCCAGTTGCTTTATGGTGTTAAAGGGCCCACTCACTAAGAGGGAAGCGCGAAGACTTGAATGCGCGTTGTACGTGGTACAGTTAAAGTGTGTGTGTATGGCGTAAATTTGGAATGCGCATTCATTTCCGTCGTGTGGCGTGTGCATTCTTCACCGTACGTGGAAGAATGACCAAAAACGACCGTGTATGGGCAACAAGTCTCTGCACGTTTCATATGTTTAGCAACACAGTGTCGGGTTCGATATTTATACCTTGGACATTTTTTCCTTAATAACAACACACGCCACTGCCATTAACATCAGATCTTTCTTCGACGTCACCTCACGCTTGTCGCACATCCAAACCAACACGCAAAGTGTATGTGTGTGGGCAATATGAATGCACACGTTTGCGTTACAGCAAACATGCAGAGACTTAACTGCGCATTCTTCCTTCCTAGTGAGTGGGCCCCATTACACAAAGATATTCTACATTTTGTAGAATATCTTTGGTGTTACAGCACTCCTAGGTCAGCAGAGACCCCTAGAGTGCGATTTCAGGGATCTCAGTGTGGCCTGGTTTTCAAAATGGTCTTCATGAACTAGTTTGGGGTTAATTTCAATGCTACTAGTCAGTGTAAAATCAAGAAAATCTTACTTGAGGTACTCTAACTTGTTGGGGCTCTCTGATGTATTCTTGTTGTTGTCTTGCTTGTGGTCTTGGAGATGGTCTTTCTGCTGGGTAGTTATCACGAACATCTTGTCTGAGTACTGGTACAGGCCTGTTGAAAAAAGCACGGGTTAATAGGAGGATTTTCTCTATTTCAGTATCGTTAGGAGAGTTCTAAAAACAGTGCTGTAATGAACTCGTTATAGCATTGCTTTCAGTTATTTTTTTCGTTGTGCGGTTGTCAACACTGACTGCCGATCGTATCGAATTTCAACACATGTCAAATGATATAATTAGGTAAAGATTGTTGACAGGAAAAATTTAATTTTCATCGAGAAAAATAAATAAGGTGTTAAAGATTTGCTTCCTTCTTGCTATGAATCATCTGCTTTTTAGAAAACGTTTTTTTGGAACTAAGGTTATCCTAATTCGATGATGATAAAACAATTCATTTACAGGAAAGCTGTTGAGCAGTAATATATCATTGCAAGTATATCATTGGTGCTACAAGAAATTTTTTATTATCTATGTGTATGATGGACTTTTCTCAGATAAGAGCCTTCATCACTCAATTAATGATGTAAAATCAAGAGAAATTGTCAATTACATAACAAGTATCCTTGGATGGTCAATATTTTCAGCTGCATGTAGGTAAGTTGTATATTTTTCTAGAAAACATAACAAGTTCAACTTAATTTATCTTTGCAATCCAAAGAAATTTCGACCTAGAATAATTATACCTACTCCGTTCGATTATTTTTGAAAGCAAAGTAGGCGTTTGTTTATTCAACTGAAGTTGGCAGTATTGGCTGCCATAACGTGAAATAAAGTCAACGTTGCCGAATGTACCCGGCCTCGTCCGACGAGCTTGCTAGTTATCAGAGAACTCTATGCAATATTGACAACATTGCGTATCAATCTGACAAGAAAATAAACAACATAACCTGAAACTTCAATATACACAGTGGAATATGCCAAATTTCCATGGCCACTCGACAGCTCAACCTTTCGTGAACGGACTAGAATGTATGATCTGAATAATTAAAGGAATTTCGAGAGTCTTTCAACAAATTTGGCTAAAATAGAGCAAATATCTTCTAGAGGCGAATTTCAGCGAGCTGCGGTTTCAGCTTACCATAGTTACGTGAGTTGACAGAAAATATGTGTATTAACTGTCAATTACACGTAACTAACATCGCCAAAATTCGCCTTATTAGACGTTGCAGAAGGCCATTTCAACACTCATGCTTTCCGCATTTGTGTTGTAATAGGTTCCTATTCAGCAACTGGTTTTAGAATATACTGTTCTCTGTCCTCAAATGTTACCTTTCAGGTCTGAACTGAATTGCAGGTCTGGCAGTGACTTGTTCTTCCTCTTGTTCAGCTTGTCTTACAGCAGTGTGAAGTGCTGACAAGCCCAATTTGTTGACCTCATCATCGAAGTTTGACTGGTCTTCACTTTCTTCTATGACTGGACGAACAGTTTGGTTTGGTCTTCTGGGTCTCTGTAGAATCTGCGGTTGCGGTTCTTGTGGTAGCAGCCTTCCTTGTCTGTAAGGTATCTGTCTAGGAACGAGGACTGCTCCAGGTATGCTCAGTCTTGGTGGTAGTTGGGCATTTATGGTACTTAAACTTATCTGGAAAATGATTTATTTTGTGAATATGATTGAATCCTTCTGAATGTCGATATGAATCAATCACTGTCATGGCTATTATTATTTTTATTTGAATTGGGTTAGTTATGACTAGGTCAGCCCTCGGGACCTGCAACCACTTCCTGGGAACCTTGACCGTTACCTCTTGGGTGCCCAGGAACGGTTTACCCATATGGCTTGTTCTTAGGCCAGCCAGCTCTGGACTAAACTCAGGGCTGTTTCTCCAGAGGGTTATTTTGTTATTTATTTGCCACTGCTGGACCGTTGCCTTATATTGGTCTTTCCAAGCCCACAGAAAGGCTCAGGTCCAGCAGGTGTTAACATTGATTCATCTGACATTCTGACAGCAGTGAATAAGGAACTATTAATCACTAAATGTTAATGGGTAGTATTAGGAGTGAGCAAACAGCAAACGTATAATGGGTAGATTATAAAATAGTTATAATGTGTGAATGAATGAATTTTCTTTTTCACTTGTAGATTATCTGTTTATTTACAGTTGCTACAAATACACTCATAACGCCGTAGGGCTTTTTTAGTGGGCGTTATGGATTATTATGTGGAAACGGTTGTTTTGGAAATTCAAGATAAAATTCCTTGTACAAAGCAGGTCAAGGTCATTAGCATAAGCGAAATTATGTTACACAGGCGTCGCTTCAATATGAGGTATCTTTTCAATATTCGATTTCACCATTTTGTAGTGAATTCTAGGTTCATTTCTAGAAATGGTGTAGTTTATATGCCAAATGTCGAAAGATGACATCAGCTGCCTCAGTAGCTAATAATGCACCAAATAAAGGGTTTTCCAATAAGAGGTACGTTATTTTGTTATTCAAAGAAAAATGCCATTTTTCAATATAAATGATCGGAGGTTCATTTCATTATGAAGAAGAAGCTATACCGTTAAAAGTGGAAAATAACATCAGGCAAATGACCAACACGACCACGCTTACAGGACATATCCTTTTAATGAAATTTTCTATAACCAAATCGCAAAGTGGCTGCCCTGTGTCCTCGATAGCCTCACGAATTTCATATTTGAGGTCTTGAATAGACGCTGGGCTATTGGCGTGGTGGTGGACCTTCTCTTTCACGTGGCCCCAAAGAAAGAAGTCGCAAGGTGTTTAAATCACAAGATCTCGGTGGATAATTTGATCACCTCTTCGAGAGATAACACGGTCCGAAAACTTTTTCCTCAAAAAATCAATGGTCATGTTGCTTGTGTGGTACGTAGCGCCGTCGCCGTCTTGTCGAAAATGAACGTTGTCCAGTAATGTAATGACGTTTGTGGAATGCCTAATTCCAAAGAACGACGAGGAATGGACCAACCTGGGTTTTCTTCAACACTTTCGGCTACATCTCCAAAGTCTCGGCTGTTCTTGAGCGACGTGCGGGGGTTTTATTCTTCACATCACTTACTTGTCCCAACAGCTCGAATTTTTCTAGCAATTTCTTCATTGCGGTCCGACAAGATGCTTCATGACGACCCAAAAATGTTCGAGTCTTACGAACCGTCTCTGCCAAATTTTCACCATTTTTATACTGAATTTTAATAATTTCAATGCGTTCTTGAAGCGTGTATCGTTCCAGTTTTATTAATGGCGTACTTTCTTCTTGTCAAATGTCAGATTATTACATTTGTCATCTACCGAAATAGCGGGCTATTCAAAATAACCCCTCTTATTGGAAAACCCTTTATGATTGGTAGTACGTCATTCTGCTGCAACATTTGAACTCAAGAGTTGAAAAATCGCATTTCCTGAATTTAATTAAAAATTGATTACTGGTAATTATGAGTGAATATTAGATTAGTATAAATTTAACACTACTCGTAATGCTGTCACATAAAAAAACCCTATATTCTAACATACTTTGAATGCCTATTAGAATATTCAGGTCAAAGTATAAAGAAAAGTCTGGTGACTAGTCTGCACTGAATTTTAGTGGCTACACCTTTTCCCATAGATACTTGTACTTCTTCGATAGTGTTATTATTCCAAGGTTTCTAACCCACAAGATTAATTTGATCGTAAACTGGTAAAGAATGTCACCTTGACAAGTGCAGACTAAATGGCAATTAATTGTTGATAAAAATAAGAAGTATGCAATAGCTATCTGATCTAGTTCTTGAGGAATCCAATTACATTGATAAGTTATACTTAGGACAAAAACTTGAGTCGGTGTCTGCGGCCAATTTCGATGACAAAATTAATAGTGAAAACCCCTCGTGAATATCTATGACCGTTTTATAGTTACCGCGTGTTTCTCGAAAATGTGCATTTTCGAAATAAAACTATAACTTTTCTTCTGATTGACATGTTTTTTCACGTAAAATCCAATGACGTTCATTCGTAAATTGACATCTCATCAGATTTTCTTATGCTTTGTTTTCTTAAATGGAAATCTTTCGAACTCTTATGTTTAATAAAAGTATGCAATCCTGCAGAAATTATCAAAAACCTATGCTATAAAAAGGGTTTCCAATGAGAGGTGTTAATTTGAATAGACCGCTATTTCGGTAGATGTCACGTTTGAACCTGTCATTTTTTGACATTTGACGAGTAGAAACTACGCCATTAATAAAAATGGAAGGATACACGCTTCAAGAACGCATTGAAATTATTAAAATTCACTATAAAAATGGTGAAAATTTGGCAGAGACGGTTCGTAAAACTCGAACATTTTTGGGTCGTCGTGAAGCACCTTGTCGGACCGCAATAAAGAAATGGGTGGAAAATTCGAGCTGTTGGGTCAAATTAGTGATGTGAAGAATAAAACCCGACGTCGCTCAAGACAGCCAAGAATATTGCTCATTACACCGTATTTTGATCTGGACAACGTTTACTTTCAACAAGACGGCGTTACGTGCCACCCAAGCAACGAAACCATTGATCTGTTACGGAAAAAGTTTCCGGACCGTGTTATCTCTCGAAGAGATTATCACAATTGGCCACCGAGATCTTGTGATTTAATACCTTGCGACTTCTTCCTTTGGGGCCACGTGAAAGAGAAGGTCTACGCCGTAGACTCTACGTCAATAGCCCAGCGTCGATTCAAGACCTCAAAGATGGAATTCGTGAGGCTATCGAGGACATAGGGCAGCCACTTTGCGATTTGGTTATGAAAATTTCATTAAAAGGATATGGTCCTGTAAGCGTGGTCGTGGTGGTCGTTTGCCTGATGTTATTTTCCACTATTAACGACATAGCTTCTTCTTTATAATGAAATAAACATCCGATCATTTATATTGAAAAATGGCATTTTCTATGAATAACAAAATAACACCTTTAATTGGAAAATCCTTTATTTGAAGGTTTTATTTCAAGCTCTATTGAAATGTGTGAACATAAATAGGGTGTCCCGTTTGAATAAGAAATTTCCTTAAAAAATCTGATGAAATATCCTTTCGCGAAAAACACAATTAATGTCATTGTATTCTACATAAAAGTTTCCTGAATTGATGTTTTCACAGAGAAAGAAAATATCAGTGAGAAGAAAAGTTACAGCATCATTTCGAATATGCACTTTTTCGAGAAACACCCGGTAACTATGGAACGGTCAAAGATATTCACTTGCAGTTTTCAGCAACAAGTTTTTCATGAAAATTGGCCCTCAGACACCGATATCAGATTTTGCCTATCTGTGTCAGTAAAAGGACTTTCCATTCAAAAGTGCCCACCCTGTACAATTGATACTTTGGTCAAAAACAATGGTCAGAATGTCGTTAAATAAACCAGCCAAAAAAAATTAAAAACGATTCTGATAGGATTTAGGGCGCTTGTTCATTATTGGTTAATAGAATATGCATACTCTTCAACAGTGATTCGAACCAAAATCTTCACCATAATAATTATCCGTTGAAAGTTACAGATATATCTGTCAATAAAAGTAATATTAATGACTCTGATTGACCTTTTCGTCGAAAACTCATCGGGTCACACTGAATAACATCCCAAAAAACCTCTTTAAATCTTGACATTTAAATGCGACACCAATAAAACAACAATTCGCAAAACAGCATTGCCAACATCGAAAACCGAAACAAGTATTTCGTAACTGATTACAAGATACAGACTGTCCACTTCCAAAGGGCATGCAAGATGATAAAATAACATATATTTAATTAACTTTATAAGCGGCCGCTCTTACGTAAGCGATACATTTCGATTTGCTTTCTCGAGAAAACGTTTCACTTTCTTCATGTCAAATTTTGGTTTTATAACAACACCTGAGGTTGCCAATAAGTACAATACGAAACTGGGCAACTAATGCAAATATGTAAATAACTACTGGTTGATTGTGAAAGAGGTAAATAATTTATGCTGTTGCATTATCGAACTTCAGAATACGCCTCTTCTGATTGAATATGAGTTGAATATGTTGGAGGTATGTTATTAGTCACTTGCAGTGGATAAAAATAGAAGAAATGCTTCAATATATACTAACTGACAAAGAAACTACAGCACCCGAAAGGAGCTGTTCAAATTTCAATTTTTATAAAACATATATGTACTCCGTTCACGAAAGGTTGAACACATAGTAGGCGTTTCTTTATTTATCTGAAGTTGGCAGTATTTACTGTCATAACGTAAAATAAATTCAATGTTGCCGATGTACCCGGCCTCGTCCGACGAGCTTTCGAGTTAACAGAGAACTCTAAGCAATATTGATAACATTGCATATCAATCTGACAAGAAAATAAATATCATAACCTAAAATTTTAATACACACAGTGGAATATGTCAAATTATCATGGCCAACCGACGGCTCAACCTTTCGTGAACGGACTATAAAGGGTTTTCCAAAGAGAGGTGTTATTTTGATATTCAAAGAAAAATGCCATTTTTCAATATAAATGATCGGATGTTTATTTCATAATAGAGTAGAAGCTATGTCGTTAATAGTGGAAAATAACATCAGGCAAATGACCACCACGACCACGTTTATTACAGGACCATATTCTTTTAATGAAATTTTCCATAACCAAATCGCAAAGTGGCTGCCCTTTGTCCTCGATAGACTCACGAATTACATCTTTTAGGTCTTGAATCGACGCTGGCTATTGGCGTAGACCTTCTCTTTCACGTGGCCCCAAAGGAAGAAATCACAAGGTGTTAAATCACAAGATCTCCGTAGCCAATTGTGATCACCTCTTCGAGTCACCAGTTTGCCGTGCATCTTTCTACAGCTAGGACATCGGTGTATCAGAAGGCTTTCTTTACCGAACTGCCAGGCTATGGAATACCCTACCTCAAGATGTATTCCCCCTTGGTTACAACTTACAGCAGTTTAAGACACGCACAAACCGATTTCTTCTAAATTCTTCTCGGGGCGCTTGAAAGGCGTTATAAGCTCAGTCTTTTCCCGAGAGATGCGTATAAAAAAAAATAAAAAAAGAAAGATAACACGATCTGTGAATCTCGAAAGATTAATGGTTTCATTGCTCAGATCAATACTATCCAATTTAGGCCATAAAAATCATTAATAATCTCTCGATAGCACAATCCATTCACCGTAACTGTTGCTCCAGCCTCATTTTCGAGAAAAGTAGGTCTAATGACTCCGCCGGACCATGAACCGCACCAAACAATTACCCGTTGGGGAGAGAGGCTTTTCAACACTAACTCTGGGGTTTTCCGAGCCCCAGATGCTACAATTTGCTTGTTGACAAAGCCACCGAGGTGGAAATGGGGTTTATTATCTTTCAAGATGAGTTTTAGATGGGATTCCGGATCACTTTCATGCATTTCAACGACGCAATCATCAAGAGACGACGTTGTTGATGATCATCCGGCTTGAGTTCTTGCGTTAAATGAACTATATAAGCCTTAAGACCCA
>CM024246.1:37030797-37084268 GCA_013421045.1 Propylea japonica
CTTGGACTATTCTAAGAATATTTTGTCCTTTGATGATTTTTGAGAAACCTCTTTGTTTCGAAGATACAGGGGAAACAAAATTTTAGATAATAACATTTTATTATGAAAAATTACATGAAAATTTAACTTAACCTACAAAAACTGTTGAAAATGACCACCTCTAGCCAGCATACAAGCATCCAATCTTCTCCTCATTGACTGCCGAACCCTTTCAAAAACACCAGGATCATTTCTTATTAAGTTACACCCAGCAATGATCCGATTTCGCAAGTCTTCCACATTTTCTACTGGAGTGGTATAAACTAATGATTTTATATGGCCCCATAGGAAATAATCTAAGGGGTTTAAGTCCGGGGAACGAGCAGGCCATAAATAAGGTCCACCTCTTCCAATCCAGCGATCTCCGTATGTTAATGTTAAAAACTCAAGAGCAACCAAACTAAAATGCGCTGGTGCACCATTGTGCATAAACCCTGTATCTTCGAAACAAAGAGGTTTTTCAAAATCATCAAAGGACAAAACATGCTTAATATAGTCCAAGGAACAACCCCCTGAATTTTTGCCGCATGTTTAGGAAACACCCTGTATATTATTCCAAAAAGGAGAACCACTCATAATTATTATGCGATTATAATTGTGGTTTGCTTTCCCCGGACTTCTCCTTGTATTACTGCATGATGCCTATATGTTAGGCTACATATCAATTAAAATTGCTTCTGGATTTTCACATTTCCTATATGGTGATTTTCAGTATGATTTCGTCCAACCAACGTGAAATACTTTCATTACTTCTTCTCTTTTAAATGCAGAAATTCATTAACACAATTACTTAATTCAAGTAACACTTTCAAGGGGACGTTATCTTCCAAGGTGCTTGAAATTACAGCAGAATTATTTGTCAGTGAATTCGTAGTCGAAGCATAAAACAGATTTCACCGAGATTCAGTGGAATTCTTCGTGAGTCTTGCCACATTTTTGATCAATATTGAAAAACATTCTGATATTTCAACTTTCTTCACGATATCTGAAAAACCAATAAAACTTTCAGTTTGACTGTGTTGTTCCACCATTGAATGGTTTTTGACTTTCATAGTTTTTTCAGGCCAAATGGCACGTATGGTTAGCCGCACACTATCACTTTATGAGACAAGAACTCTTCTTTTGTAGGCGTTGCGCTATTTGAAGGTTTTTGTCTCTAGGTGATTAGGTGCGTTATAATCATATATGTTTCTTGTCCTGAAAATACATGAAGCCACGAATCATTTTATTGGTGTAATGACTGATATCGAACTGTAGGCTTTATTGATTTTTTGGAATCGTTTAGGAGGTGAAAATATCAGAATACTTTTCTTGTTTGTTGATTTATTTATTACTTCAGATTCATATGTTGTGAAAATTAATTGATAATATGGAATTTTTCTATAACCTAATTATTACAATGAAAGGTCCATACATATACGATACGTTTCGGGTTCGGGCCCTTTTTCAATCTAAAACAATATCAAAACACAGTTACATATAGGTACAATTTTATTTTTCTGAGGTAGAGACCTGTTACCCTTGTTAATTTCAGTAATTTTTTTTATTTTGTCTGCCTCTGTTACCGTGTCCTCATTTTATAATATTAGTGGCGCTGAGTCATTGAATTTTCATATCGGTGCTGCTGTCACTCTTCTTTTTCTTTTTCTGTTGTTGTTCTCTGCTGTCTTTCTTATAAGTGTTGAATATATTTTGTTTAGCCCATTTATATCTGTTCTGTCGTCGTTTATAGAGTGGGATTTCTTTTATGCAAATCATTTCTAAATTCTCTGGTTTTTTTATTTTTTTCCCTATCTAATATCCTTGTATCCTCGAAATTAAAAGTATGGCCGTTTTCTACTATGTGTTTGTATAGGGCTGTTTGAGTTTTCGAATATTTGTGTCCCTTCATCCTGTCGTTTAATGTTTGCTCCGTTTGTCCCTATGTACACTCCGTTACATTGATTGCATTGCATGGGATCTCATAGACGATATGTGATTTTTGATTTTTTGGGACTTTTGCTATTAATTTTAAAAATAACTGTTTTATTTGTATGAATGGTTTGTGTGCAATCTTTATATTAGGGTATGGTTTTATTATGTTTTCTATTTTCTCAGACAGTGTTGGGATGTATGGAAGGGGTATGTAAACTATTGGCTCGGTTTTTGGATTTTGGAAACTCAGTGAGTTGTAAATTTATAGGTGCGTTGTACATACAGTGTATTTCGAACAAACTGGACAGACTTGAAAGTTTTCTTAGTTTACTCTTGCCTGACTTTGTAAGTGTTTGTGGAGCATTGGTGTTCTCCTGAGAGAATCGGCCTTATGACTCTGGAAGGATACCGATTGGCTTCCCATTACTCCAGACCCGAGCGTGAGCATGGAGGGTGTGCCTTATACGTGCGGTCGAATTATCGAGTGCAATCACTAAATATTGACAAGTTTTCGGTGGCCAGAACCTGTGAGATTTGTGGATTTAAAACCAAACTAGGAGACGTCACGTTATATGTTTTAAGTGTCTATAGACCTCCTTCAGGTGATTTTACTTTGTTCATGAATATCTTAGAATATGTTTTATATAACTGTTCTTCTTTATCCAATATCATATTTCTGTGTGGAGATCTCAATATTAACTATTTAACTACTGATGACACTAGAAAATTGCTTCTCGATGATCTGTTCACGAGATATAATCTCATCGTGGGCTCTATGGAGCCCACACGAGTTTGCACCAACAGAAATGGATATACCTCTTCCACAAAGGTTGACTACATTGTCTCTAACGGTGCAAAGGACTCTACAAGTGTTATCGTTTATGAACCGCACCTAAGTGATCATAGAGCGCTCATACTAGACTATTTCTTGCCTACAATAGCTCATCATGATTCCTCGGAACCTAAGGTTTACAGGGTCGTGTCCCAAGACAGTCTGGCAGCTCTTGCCACGCTGGTAGAACGGGCTGATTTTCGGACTGTGTATCACTGTTCTTCGGTTGATGAGAAATTTACTAATTTTATTGATATCCTAAAATCTCAAATGGATGTCGCATGTCCATGGAAAACTGTACGTTCTTCATCCAGGGGACGTCCGAATTGGGTGAATTCTGACATTGTGGAGGCTAGACAGCGATTAAGGGATCTACATTGGCTGGCTGTAAATCTCAAAACATCTGAAGCTCTCCTTAATTATAAATCTGCTAAAACTGAGTATTCAAATTTGCTTAGGACAACCAGACTGAACTATAATAAGAGTATTATCGATAAATCTGACAATATTAATAAGACAGTATGGCAAATGGTGAATAAGGCACTAGGTCGCTCAAGTAAAAAAAATTACCAGATATCTTTGAATATTAACGGTCAAGATATTTCTGATCCCAAGTTGGTTGTTGAAACATTCGGCAAATACTTCTCTGAAATTAATGAGCGGTCTTTGAGAAATTACTATGGTCACCGTATTTCGGGTACTTGCACCACCCAGAGGTTGATGGAATCTAATTTTTTTTCTTTCCTATAACTTCAGATGAAATTCGGTCCACGATACATTGTTTGAAGAATGGTGGTGATTCGGGTCCTGATGCAATTTCAGCAAGAGTTCTGAAATCGGTTGCACCTTTTATAGAGGAACATTTATGTCACTTGTTCAATTCGTCAATTTCTTCTGGACACTTTCCTGCTATACTGAAAATAGCCAAGGTCATACCGGTACATGAAAAGGGTCCCGTCGATGATATCGCCAACTATCGCCCAATCTCTATCCTGAATCAGATATCAAAAGTCTTCGAAAAGATTGTTCACCTCAGAATGCATAAATTTTTATCTAAGTTCTCAATATTATCAAATCAACAGCATGGATTTAGGGAGGGCAGATCAACCCAGACTGCCTGTACTGAGTTCATTGAGTTTGTTTATGAACGTTTGGATAACGGAGAACATGTGGCTGGGATATTTTTTGACTTGTCTCGTGCTTTTGACTGTCTACAGCACAAGTTTATTATCGATAAACTTTATCAAATGGGCTTCAGAGGAGTATTCTTAGACTGGATAACTAGTTATCTAACCCAGCGCTCAATGCATGTTAACCATAATGGCTTTTCTTCGGGTGAATACAGGAACAACATGGGTGTTCCACAGGGATCTGTCTTGGGCCCCTTAATTTTTATTCTTTTCATAAATGACTCGCCAGATTTCCTAATCGCCTGTATCCTTATTCTCTTTGCTGATGATGCATCGCTGGCGATAAAAGCTTGTAGTCTTCGGGAATTGCAGGCTTTATGTGAGGAACTTGTTCGGCGTTTCGTTGATTGGTGCAAGTCAAATGCACTGATGGTCAACATGGAAAAAACCCAAGTCATAAACTTTCATATTCGAGATTCAGGAGTGACCTCTCCATTTGTCATTAAATTGAATGAGGGCACCCTTGAATCTGTTGATCAAGTAAAGTTCCTGGGACTCTACGTTGACAAGAACTTGAGATGGCATCATCATGTGGATTATTTGTGCAAGAAATTGAACAAGTCATTCTATGCCTTGCATCGGCTGAAGGGCTCTTTACCCCTCGATGCCATAATCAACATCTATTATGGTCTGGTTTACTGTCATCTCTGTCATAATGTTATTCTGTGGGGCTCGTCATCTGATAGTGAACGACTATTTATCACACAGAAGAAAATAATTAGATTGATTTTTAATCTGAAACCTATGGAAACTTGCAGGGGGGTGTTCAGGAATTTCCGAATATTAACATTCCCCTGTATCTATATGTTGAATTGTTTGTTGTTTGTCCGTAACAACCTGGATGGCCTGATGACGTGCTCTGATTTTCATACCTATAACACCAGGCATCAGAATATTATTTGTGTGCCTCAACACAAAACCACCAAATATGAGTCGTCACCAAAAATGATGGGTATAACATTGTATAATCATCTACCCAATAGATTCAAAATACTGAATGATAAACAGTTCAAGAAAGAATTAAAAAATATGTTTATAGAAAAGTGTTTTTACAGCATAGATGAATTTCTTACAAGTTCATTCTAACTGAGGTTAAAACGTTTTCATTTTGCTTTATATATGAGTTTGTATCATCATGTACTTTACTAATTCTGTAATCTTGACATGTCCTATACATCATTGTATGTCTTATGGATGAATAAATTTGTATTGTATTGTATTGTATTGTATTGTTTCTTTATCATTTTTTGGGGGTAGTTGTTTGTGGTAAGTAGGGAGGTGATCGAATTTAGTATCTCCGGTCAATAGCGTGGCGAGGTTAATTTTATTGCTCGATCTATATAATTGGTTACTATTGCTTTTTTGTTTGGTGTTATGAGCTGAGCTATAATCAAGTATCCGGTCTGAGTTAATGGATGGTAACAGAGGCAGACGAAATAAAAAAATTACTGAAATTAACAAAGGTAACAGGTCTCTATCTCAGAAAAATAAAATTGTATATATGTAACTGTGTTTTTGATATTGTTTTAGATTGAAAAAGGGTCCAAACCCGAAACGTATCGTATATGTATGGACCTTTCATTGTAATAAATAAGGTTATAGAAAAATTCCATACTATCAATTAATTTTCACAACATAAGAATACTTTTCAATGTAGACTGAAATGTGGTTATCCTCACGGCGATTTTCATGGAATCTATGTGATATCTCGTAATGCTCAAATCATCTATTCAAAGTTAAATCGTTCTGTTGCAATTTTGATCACCCCGAGAGATAACTTGCTTGTTCAAAGTGTCTCTTGAATTTGCTTATTGTGGTCATGACTTTCTGCCGGATCCTTACACACTGTAAGAAATCACCATAATTCCCACAAACTTCACAAGTATCTATTATTAATGAAGGAATTTCGATTTTGGTGAACAAAATTACACTGAAGTGCACAATTAAAATTCGATAGAATATATTTTAGGCTTTCAATACAGACATAATATTATAAGGAAGGCAAACCACAGTTTCTCGTGTTCCCTATTGGAGAATTTTCGTACAGCTGAATTTTGGATGATACGGAACTGGAACAATCCGACAAGTTACCCAACCAGCTCTGTGGTGCCTTCATTGAATTCTACCAACTTTCAAGAAGGATATGTATATAAAATGGTTTCTTTTTATCTTCTTAAATTGAAGTGCTAATAACAATAATCCGATGTCCGTCTATAAACAGAGTTTATTTTCATAAAATTTATAAAACTCAACAATGTAACATCTTACCTATAAACAGAAATCCGAAATTAAAGCTATTATACTTCTATATGATCTTGAAAATATGACAAAACAAAAATGTGAATGAAACAAATGTGTCAATGAAAAGTCATGAAAGTGAAACATGTTCACTTAGATAAGGAAATAACAGTTTCACTTTTACATGTATAATACACTGCATTGGAAGCATTGTATACGCTATAGGTAATTATTTGCAGTTTTGGTCCGAAGGTACATTGGTACATAAATGTACCTTTCAGTTGATATTAACATGACGAAAGTGGAAGAATCAAAATGCAATCCAATATTGAATAGAATACGGCTAGCTTCAAGAAATTTTTTTTTAATCTCACTTAAATTATTAAATGAATATGATAATGACATTTACCTACACACTAGGAAACCTAACCTTAACTCACTATCATCATATTGTGTACCAATATGAGGATTTCACGTTGAGAGGAGAGAATTACAATCAAATGAACAAAATGAAGTCAATAGATAATAAAAATTTATATAGCAATAATTATCAATGTGTTATTAATATTAACTGATGTATTGACTCTCCTTGCATAAAGGCAGAATACAAATATTTTAGAGACGAAAAGAAGTCAACTAACTGAAGTACGGATTCGGATGGAAATTACTAATAATGATAAAATTACCTTCAATATCTGGAAATCCGATTGAATCAACAAATAAATTGATTCAGTGAAATGAGGAATCTGGAAGATTAAATGAATACATAACGTATAAAGACAATTCATCACGAAAGCATATTCAGAGTTTTCATTTTTTATTCCAACAAAAATCCAAAAATTAATTATGAGCCCCGAAACATATTTCTGTTCACAATCGATTACTTCGATATTCGAAATATATTCAGACAACGCTGAGACACTAAAAAGTACTGCCATAGACACTGACTCTATCAAAACGATCAATAAGAAATTTAAGAAAAGCCCTGAGCAGGAGCTCTTGAGCGCTCGTTCTTTGGTCGAGCAATAAGACTTTTACCTCAAAATTTCATATGGGTCTTGAGATTGATACCAAATATATAACTGCAGAATCTCAGGACGACCGGAGTAATATTCTGGAAATTATTCAGAAAATGAAATATGTAAAAAATAAATAGAGTGGAACGTCCCTATAACGAACGTCTGCATAACGAATTTCGTACAGGACATTGCACCTTGAATCCACATTCCATGTTAAAAACTTTAAAACGAAGTGAACTCTCTTTATAACGAAATATTCAAAGAACATCATTTTTTGAATGGAAATTGGAAAGAAGGTATAGGAAGGGTGGGTTTTTTCCGAAATTTTTCCGAACGTACGTAATAAATACCGCCCTTAAACTAAATCATTAAGGCGGACAGAGATATCCTTCTGAAACAGTTTTAAATACACCCCTGGCTGTTTGGTTCCAATCTAACCATTAAGCTAGTGTGAAAAGTCTGAAATCAAGTGCCTAAGTTAAACTTAAATTCATCAATAAAGTCGACCGTGACATAGCCGACGATAGAAACGAATTTTCTGTATAACAAAATGTCTTTGTAACGAATTTTTTTGTGGATTTAGCGCTTTCGTTATAGGGAAGTTCCACTGTAATTAAAATAATTTGATTCTATGGTTTCGATGATGCGATCCTCTGGAGACCTTGCATGAATATTCAGTATATCAGTATTGATTCACAAAATAAATTTCACTTGAATCGGTTATCCTGTTATGGAAATATAGAGATTCTCCTTTTCAATATTCCACTTGCATTCTCTATGGTTTTGTTAACACTAAAGCCACAAATTTTAGCATGAACATTCAGTGTATCAATCCTCATTCATAAAATAAATTTCATTCGAACGAGTGCCCATACTCGTTTAATAGAATGAGCTCAACTGATTTCGTTTTTCATGAAAGTTATTTCTTACAATTTTTTTATGGAGAAATGTTAGCAATAGTTCATTTTGTGGAAGTTTAATCATTCATTGTGTTTTTATATCTTATGTTAATGCGCAGGTATTGTTTTAAGAAGCCTGAAAAGGTGGACTGAAGAGAATTTCTACCTTGAATAGGTGCAATGTATCGTAGTAATGAAAAAAATATTTTCATTACTATGATATATATTCGTAAAATCAATTAAGAAATTGTGTAATGAAGTTCAATTTCATAACTGAGAAATTGATCTTCATTTTAAAATAATTTATCCGAGTTTTCATTTAAATTCGTGAATTTTTATTCCGTTCAGAATTAATTCACAACAATCGAAAAAACCGAACATTCTGCGATTGATTTTGTTTTTCATACAGAAAACATAGTAGAACCGTCCGCAAGAACAACGCCGATCGCAGATAATGACGTTTTTTTTGCATATACGTACGATAAGCCAGTTTAAAAAGATGTTTTTATCGAGGTACTCTCCTTAAATTTTTAACGTTTCTGCGCCTACCTACCTTTCCACCCCCATCCGGAAGATTATAAAAGGCGGGGTTTCCCTCCATCGGTAATCAGCTAAGAATTAGTTCTGCTTTAGACGTATACCTTTTTAATTAGTTCCGAATTAGTTCTGCTTTAGAAGTACGTTCTTCAAAGTTCCTAATTTTTCTAAGCTTCTAAATTTTTCTGATTTTTGCTTACCTGTTAGTGAGTGCTAGTGCAAGCGAATTGTAAGTACCGAGCCGATTTATTGCAGTCCTATTTTTAATCCTCGTTGAGCCTACCTGAATAGCTGTTTCGTCAGATTCCGTAACAATACCTTTCCTAGTTTGTCCAGGTGCCCGTAGTTAGTCTGTCTTTCATGGCGTGTAAACTCATGGTCAGACCGAAGGGCTCAAGCAAACCACTGCTATAGTACGTTTGTCCGTACAACCGGTGCCTGTAGTTAGTCTGTCCTTCATGGTGTGTAAACTCATGGTCTGACCGGAAGGCTGATGCAAACCAATGCTATAGTACGTTCAACCGAATAACATTCCTGCTCTGTCCTGCTCCTTAGTGCCTGTAGTTAGTCTGTCCTTCATGGCGTGTAAACTCATGGTCAGACCGGAAGGCATAACCGAACCAATGCTGTAGCACGTTCGACATATCCTGTTCAAACCCTCTAATTCACCTGGCCAAACCCAACCTGTTTAGACGAGAAACAAGCAAAGTGGTAGACAACGTGGTGAATTTTAGGACTGAAAGAATATCGGACAAATATAACCGTTGTGCACTCTTATACTGACCCCTTTTATCCCTGTTTTCCTGGTATTATCATATACATATTTGCATTCACCGTTTAAATTTAACCCATCTTCTATTCTGGCTGACTCGTACCGGGAAAATATTTGTTTCTTATGAAAGTGCTCGCGGTCAGACAAAACTGACCAATCTTTTATTTTGTATTTATTTCATATAGCGCCTTATTTACTGTATTTTTGTATAACTATTTTCGCAATTTGAATAAATTGTGTAAATTACTCTATTTCTGATTTTCTCTGTTATCGCTAATATCTTAGATAACGAAGAACTCTGTCTCTGACTAGCAGCTGCCCTGGTAGGTTTGCTATTCTCCCTTATAAGAAAAAGAATAGCTGGCGCTCGAGGTAAGTTTCACCGAGAAAACCACGTTACAATTGATTTTACGAATTGCTGTAGAATTAAAGCACAGTTGATTTCTTCATATGTCATAATCCAAACATTTTCCGATGTCATATTTGAAATCAACACACAATTTCTCCCTTATCAAAAAAAAATGTTTG
Source organism: Propylea japonica (assembly GCA_013421045.1). Taxonomy (NCBI): domain Eukaryota; kingdom Metazoa; phylum Arthropoda; class Insecta; order Coleoptera; family Coccinellidae; genus Propylea; species Propylea japonica. Next base: position 37,040,766 of record CM024246.1, read on the forward strand.
CGAATTATTTGACAGAACCCTTAGGCTTATCCGAAACCAGCCGGAAGTTGATTCAGGGATTTCCATGAAAATATTTTTCCCGAACACGGTCTACTTGTGAAGGCTGGGGGCTGAGACAATTTATCAATCCTTCAATTGAAATATAGGCCTGTGAGGTCTTCACACAAAATACCGCTTATCATAAATCTCGGCCGATATGGCAGAACACTGGGTACTCGTTATGAGCTTTCCGTTGCGGATGCTCAGGAATATTTAATCGCCTGATTTTGTGAATTTATAGGCAATATTCGAAATTGTCGTTTTGATTTGAGGTTTGCCACTATCATTCAAGAGTTCAACAATTTGAGAGGAAACGTATCCATCAGTTAGTAGTATTACTTGTAGTATTGTTACATCATTACTAGAAAATTTTTTAGGTTTTTACTCCTAATCTCTGAAACAGAAATAACCAAAAATTTTTTAATTGAGATGAAATGCTCTTGCGTAAATCTTTGCACTAATTTTCAGAAGCAAATGGGTTTTGAAAAAATTGTTGATTAACAGGGAATAAATGAAAAATGTAATGTAACGTATCGGTCTTTATATCAGGTTCTTTTTTCAGACAAACTTGTAAAATCTTTGGAATTGTGTATTTTTTTGCAGTCTTAGTAACATTGAAAGTTGTCAACACATAGAGATGTAGATTTATTTAATTCTGAAATTTCCTGATGTCATTTTTCGTCAATTAATCAATCCAAATACAATTTGTTCCAACAGAACAATTAGCCAAATTATTTACTTCATCTGAGAAAATAACATGTGGATTCCTTAAATTTCCTTTTATATTTATCAGGTTCTGTCATTAGGGTCTTTGTGTTGTTCCAGTTCATCATATGACGGAACCTGATAATGTTAAAGGTTTCAGGAATCCACATGTATTTTGTAAGCTGAAGTAGATAATTCGGCTAATTGTTCTGTGAAACAGATTGTATTTGGATTTTTTATTGAAAAAAGAAATGACATCAGAAAATTTCAAAATTAAATAAATTACATTATAGGTACTTTTCATTTATTTCTCTTTATTCAGATTTACGCAGGAGCATTTTATCTTAATTGAATTTTTTTCCGCCGACCTCGAAATAAAAGTGATTTTATTGTGTACGAAATTGAGCATTAATGAACCATTTTAATGCTAATTTTTTTTCAGTAATCTGGATGTGCAATCCTCATGGCAACCGTTCACAAAGTATTCAGAAGCACTACGAGAAATGTCATAACTCTACTTGAACATATATACATAGAAATTTCACTATGACGAATGTATGTCTTGTGTAAAATGAAAATATTTCAATCAAGAATTCATACACAATTCATATTTAGATCGTCGGAAAAATCTTGTAATCAACTCGGTTATTAATCGAGCGACTAATGGTATCGAAATATTTAAGCGTTCGCTCTGCTCACGCTATAAAATATCTTGACCATTAGTCGCTGTCTTTAATAACCTAGTTGATTAAACTATTGATAATTTCTGTTTCTGAAACTGGTAGTGAAAAACCTAAAAAGTTTTCTATGAATGCAAAAACCTCCCAGGTTATATTTCAATCGATATTTTGTTACATCATGTTTGTCGTTTATTCCGATTGATTTGAATAACTTCTAACGGGTTTTCCTCCCAATAAAATATCAAGTAGAACAATAAATACTACCCTAGGTGCAAGCGATTTTCTCTAAGAAAAAAACTGAGAAAGGTACAACCTATCCAGATAGCTACAGATTCTGTGTTGTTAAGGGTAGGGGAAGATGGGGTACCTCCATACAGTTTTCTTACTTTATCCTATAGAATTTTTTCTGTTATCGATATCTGTATCAATTCATCAAAAACTAATAGTCTCACTATCTGGCCATATATTAGAAATATGTGATTTGTATGAATACTCTTGTGCGACTTTCTGTTAGAGTTACAAAAAAAATTAAAATATATGAATGTACCCCACATGCGGAGCACTTTCATACAGGAAATTTCGATTCGAATACACGATTTTTGCTATCAGTATCTTTCGTTTTGCGTAATGTTTTAATAAGTCTCTGTAGTGTTTGTGCATTAACGCCATGTTCGGCTGCTGATCTCCGTAACGAGAGTTTGTTTTTCAAAACTACATTGATAGCTTTCAACATGGCCTGTCTTTCCACCTCTCCAATCCTAGTTCCTTTGTTCTTATAATTTCTGACCATATTTCTTCTATAGAACAATATTATGTTTTCAATTCAGTTCCAAACTAATATGAAATAGTAGAGCAAATTCATGCAGTATGAATGTACCCCCTCACGACTATATGAACCTACCCCATCACGAGAAAATGAACTAGAAATATTCTTGAAAAAAAATCAAACATATGTATCATTATTCTCATATCAATTCACAACTTTACCCCATTATCTTTCAAATGAAATAATTCTGAATAATCTAAAAAACAGTTTCTATCGATAAAATGGGTTCAAAGTGAGGTTCAAAAATTACTTGGCTATGCCAATTCACTTGCCGTGTCACCTCTTCGAGCGTTTGACATCAACTGTTTTCAAACTTAGTGAGGCTTCACACACATAAATAAGCTACGTATACATGTTCAAGTCGTTCCTTTGATGTGCGCCTAACAACAGATATCGGTAGTGTATGATAGTGCCCCGTGTATGAATCTGCCGCTGCCCCACTTTCCCCTAGTAGCGACAGCGATAACATGTGGGTAGGGAGTATTACAAAATTTCCTTCAAGTCTGATAGTAATTACAAATGATCAGAATCCGATATATTTCAATGAATTTTTCATTGATAAATGATACAGGTTACTGAATTCACATCGGAGAGATACGATATACTGTGCGTAAGACTAAGAATTTTGCCGTACAGTTGCACAGGTTTAAATTAGAGAGATTAACGTGCTCTGCAACTAACTCAGTCCAGTTGACCGATTATAATTTTTTACCTGCAAAAATTCACACCGTTCAATGAAGTTCGTATTCGCTTCGAAAGATTACTTGTCGAGAATACGGGCCCTGAAGCATTTACTGAATGCGTCGGAGTGCCCGTGTAAGTCGATTTGAGAGGGACAACCATATTATTTGTTTATTGGACCATCCATCGCGTCGAACGAAATCGAAACATAACGTGTATAGTCCGTTCACGAAAGGTTGAGCCGTCGGTTGGCCATGGAAATTTGGCATATTCCACTGTGTATATTGAAATTATAGGTTATGTTGCTTGTTTTCTTGTCAGATTGATACACAATGTTGTCAATACTGCATAGAGTTCTCTGATAACTCGGAAGCTTGTCGGACGAGGCTGGGTACATTCGGCAACGATGACTTTATTTTACGTTATGACAGCAAATACTGCCAACTTCAGATAAATAAACAAACGCTTACTATGCGCTCAAACTTTCGTGAACGGACTTTAAATATGTCCAGTATAGCAATGTCCAACTGCACGGCAAAATACTCTGCCTAATAGGTACATTGAATATCGTATGTTTCCAATGTGAATTTCCAAACCTGTATATTAGTTCTCTCAGAAACTGCATAGCTGATCTGACTAATAACCTGTCAAATATTATTTGATGACATCGATCATCATAATCATCAATGAAAAATGATCTAGAAATTATACAGGGTGTCTGGTGAGGAATGGGACAACGTTTAGGTGGTGATGAGGGATGTCTCAAGGAGTGAGAAAATGCCATTTGAAATCATCTGAGGTACATGGTTCCTGATATACAGGGGGTTTTAGAAAAAATTAGGAAATTTCAAATGACCATAATTCAGGAAATATGAGAGCTAATCCGATGATTTTTCGTATGAACAATGATAGAGTGAGTACGAATCTGTTTGAACGAAAAATTCGAAATAAAATCAGATCCGGACTCAGAAATTTCAGTTTTTTTGAATTAGGTAAAAACAACACCCTGTATGCGGTTTTCAATTTTTTTGACTTCAGCTTCTGAGAGAGCAGGAAAAATACATTCAAACTCAACTCTCATCCTGAATGGCACAAATTTTCCCTGCTTCCTATGACCATTGGAATGTCAATCTTCCGATTTTCGCTTCTTCATATTATTTTCTCGACATTTCAGAAACATGAGATCTCAGATAGTTACTAATAAGTAAAAAAAAGATCATAACGAATCAAAATTTTTATAAAAATCATCAAAAATGCGAAATTTGGAAAATTATAATTAATTCTTCAAATATTGTTCAAAATGAAAACCACCAACCTCTACACATTTATCTGCTCTTTTCATTCAGTTTCAACTGCTTTCCTTATCACATTCGGGTTGTTTGGTATTTCGTCACATGCGTCTATTATGCGCTGAATTAATTGTTTCCTTGTATTTATTTCTCGCCCGTACATCATAGTTTTAAGGTGTCCCCAAAGGAAATAATCTAACGGTGTCATGTCGGGGGACCGAGGTGGCCATGCTCTTGGACCACCACGACCTATCCATCTATTTGGATAGACCTCGTTCAAATTATTTCTCACTGAAATTGAGAAATGTGGGGGTGCTCCATCATGCTGGAAGATAAGTCCTCTTTGATTAATATTCCCTAATAATTAGGAAGAACATTCATAAGGAAATCTCTATAAATTTCTCCGGTGAGTCTTTCTCGAAAAAATGAGGACCTATTAAATTATTATCATAAACTGCGCACCACACATTAACACTGAAACGTCTCTGTGATTGTCTTTGTACGACAGCGAAAATCGGAAGATTGACATTCGAATGGCCATAGAAAGGAGGGAAAATTTGTGTCATTCGGGACGACAGTTGAGTTCGAAAGTATTTTTCATGCTCTCTCAGAATCTGAAGTCGAAAACATTGAAAACCGCATACAGGGTGTTGTTTTTACCTAATTTCAGAAAAACTGAAATTTCTGAGTCCGGATCTGATTTTATTTCGAATTTTTCGTTCAAACAGATTCGTACTCACTCTATCATTGTTCATACGAAGAATCATCGGATTAGCTCTCATATTTCCTGAATTATGGTCATTTGAAATGTCGAGAAAATAATATGTAAGGAGCGAAATCGGAAGATTGACATTCGAAGGGTCATAGAAAGCAGGGAAAATTTGTGCCATTCGGGATGACAGTTGAGTTCGAAAGTATTTTTCCAGCTCTCTCAGAATCTGAAGTCAAAAAAATTGAAAACCGCATACAGGGTGTTGTTTTTACCTAATTTCAGAAAAACTGAAATTTCTGAGTCCGGATCTGATTTTATTTCGAATTTTTCGTTCAAACAGATTTGTACTCACTCTATCATTGTTCATACGAAAAATCATCGGATTAGCTCTTTTATTTCCTGAATTTTGGCCATTTGAAATTTCCTGATTTTTTCTAAAACCCCCTGTATATCAGGAACTATGTACCTCAGATGATTTCAAATGGCATTTTCTCACTCCTTGAGACATCCCTCATCACCACCTAAACGTTGTCCCATTCCTCACCAGACACCCTGTAGAAATAAAGATTCTACAAAAGACTCTTCCTAACATAAAATAGTTTTGGAGTAACTTAAAGGATTTTTCGGTATGCAATGAACATCTTATTCGGTGCAGGCCACCAAATATCCACAAATCCTAATTTCTGGATCGATCGCGTCAAGTTCGGGAAAACCCTCATTTATCCTTATGAATCAAGACCCCTCAGATAACCTTTCGTCAGATTCATAAAAAATTCCGAGCTCAACCACACCGCACATTCTTCATTATTCAGAACATACTACCTATAGGACTAGTTTAATATTTTTCTCAATCGATTCTCACCTTAATCTCCTGTCCGGAATGGCCGGAACTTCCGGTTTGTTTTCCAATATCATTATATCTTAATTCCGGCGAAAATGACAGGCCATATAATAAATGCAGCACGAGCTCGGTGTACTAAGGAACTGTTGTTGGCACATTTCGGGTCCGTCTTACATACAGAATGAACCTCTTCTCCTCATCTCCTGTTTTGACCTTTGTCACCGCCGGCATGAGTCTTGAGTTGACAAGCACGAGATTGAAATTTCTTTTTAGTCATGATTCTTTCAGTGGATTTAATTCAGTGTCGGACTGAAATGCTTCAGAGGCAACTACAAACAACGCTCTATTATTCAGGGTGCTCAAAGGAGAGCGGAAATAAATTGCAAGTAGGGAATGTCGATCAGTGGCAGCAAAGAATTTTTAAGACAATAAAATTTAATTAATACTTACTAAGACAATATACACTACTGGAAAAAATTAAAGGATCAAAAAAAAATTCCAATTTTTTCGGCCATTTTCAACATGCCGTAACTTTGAGAGGAATGGTCGTACAAAGAATTTAAAAAAAGGAAATTGTAGCTCCAAGTGTCTAGTTTTTGGATTAGAACTTCAAAAATTTAAGTTTCAGTTGTTTTCGAGTAATGATAGAAAAATCAGCAACAAAAAAATTCTCGAAATTTTACCACTTTTTTTTTCTTGTCTACGAGCGTGGAAATTTTATTTTTGCATAATCGTTATAATGGTGGGATACTTTGTTAATTCAGCTTCAATTTATTTTTTCATTGACCTCAATACGTCCACTTTTCGCCGAGATATCGGTCTTCAAATGGAAAAGGATCCATTTGTCTTTGATTATCGATTTCTCAGCAACCAATGATCGCACAGAAAATTGAAGGAGAGTTTCAAGACCTTAAATGAACTCCGATTAATGAACAACCATTGCTTATTCATAGAAAATTTTTTTTCCTCATGTCGCATCAATATAAAAATTTAACAAAAAAGGGCTTTTGGTGGTTTCTTGGAAAATCTACCGCTGGATCGAAAATGTTGAGGAAACCAATAATGCTAAGTGTGACTTTCACAGTTCAATATGTTGATAAAATCCTTACGAAGAGTCAACTCAATCCAGCGAGCCGTTTTTTTTGTTTGACTCGATTGAATTTTTGAAAAAAATAAGGATCGCGTTTTTTGCTCTGAGAAGCTCATAATCTTCAAAAAAGGCAAAACATAATTTTCTCGAGCTCTTTCCACATTTTAATCGCAGATAGTACAAAAATTTCAAAAAAAAAAAAATAAATAAACTAACAAATAAATTTTTATTAATTTAATAATGGATAAAACATGGATCCTTTTTCCATTTGAAGACCGATATCTCGGCGAGAAGTGGACGTATTGAGGTCAATAAAAAAATAAATTAAATCTGAATTAACAAAGTATCCTATCATTATAACGATTATGCAAAAATTAAATTTCCACGCTCTTAGACAAGAAAAAAAAAGTGGTAAAATTTTGAGAATTTTTCTGTTGCTGATTTTTCTATCATTACTCGAAAACCACTGAAACTTAAAATTTTTGAAGTTATAATAAAAAAACTAGACACTTGGAGCTACAATTTCCTTTTTTTAAATTCATTGTACGACCATTCCTCTCAAAGTTACGGCATGTCGAAAATTGCCGAAAAATTTGGAATTTTTTTTGATCCTTTAATTTTTCCAGTAGTGTATGTCTTCAGTCGTATTTTATCTTCGGAATAACACAGGACGGGCCCCAGAGTTGTGCAGTTATTTCGATTCGAATTAAGCTGTATCTTCATTAATAGGTACATTCAAAATTTAATTATATTACTCATGAAGGAGCGCGTTAAGCTGCCACGGAGACATGTTTAAGGTAGTTATGTCATATTCTTTTGTCGATTTTCAAAAAGGAATGAGTTTTGTTATAACTTATTCATTTTTGAAAATCGAGACCTTGATTCATTATACAGTCGTTTGTAGTTAGCTGACTTCTATTTATATATCTACAGGGTGTTCCAGAATGAGGTGCGGTGAATTCGGGATCATCATCCTAAGATGATTTCATGACATCGTTATTATGAAAAGAAGGATGATGAAAAGCGATGTGGTCTGTGCACCACATTTTTTTTAAATTAAGGCGCTGGGATACCTAAATCTGTGTCTAGACGATTTCGGAAATAATCAAAGTATCTCATGATTCTTTTAATATTTTCATCTCAAGTGAAAAACTGAAGATATCATTCTCACTGTGAATTATGTGGTGATTACGACAATAATTTTAAATTGGCAAAAAAGCATTTGAGTACCATTTTTTTTTACCGAATTTATTCTGACAGAAGTCTGTACGGACGACACTGGTGAAAATTGAGAATAATTTTTGAATTTTTTAGATGCCTACTCATCACATACCAAAAAGCAAACGGAAATTATTGTTTCGAATACATCCTTATTTTGCACAAGACATACATTTGTCATAACACAATTTCTATGTTCCAGTATAGTTTTGACATTTCTCGTAGTGCTTTGTGTACGGTTGCTGTAATATATGATATGCGCATGATTTAAATATCGACTAGGTATTAGGTTCAAACATATGTATATTCATATAGTCTTGAGATGGTATTCGAAATTAAATGTATTCGGGAGCAATAAGAATTAAAAACGAATTAATTTGGATAATTAAATCTGTACATAAGTTCATGTTGTTTTACTATGGACATGACAATAATCTGGCGACGAGGATTATGGTAAAATTAGTTGGATTGCTTATTCCGGCTTATGAATATTTGAAAGAGTATGTCGAACGCAGATGGTGCTGCAAGTTACAGAGGAAAAAGTCCATTCAGTGAAGTGAGAGTGAGTTGGGTGTACGAGCTTAATAAACAAGAATTAATTGAAAAACTAAAAACGTATAACGTCACTGTGAGTGAAACTGATAGTGTTGATAACTTACGAAAAACGCTAGTCAAAAAACTTCGTGGAAAAAACGAAACTTTCACAAAGAAAGAACGATATCGGTGCGACATGTCTGACTTCAATAAAATAAGTTTTACCCTAAACAAAGATAATTGGGAAGTTTTTGTCGAAAGACTAGAATTAGTTTTCGAGTGTCAGTGTATTCCGCCGGAAAGACAAAGTGCAGAACTATTAACAAAGTGCAGTATTAACAAGAGTTTGTCAAGAGACTTTCATGTTGTTTCGCAATTTAACGTCACCAAAAAGGCCAAAGATCTTTCCTACTCTGAATTAGTTAATATCATGAATTCTCATCTTCATCCAAAGCATTCAGAAATTTCCGAAAGAAATAAATTCTACGCCACGAAACAATTACCTTCGGAATCGATACACGCATTTCTTACAAAATTGAAAGAAAGATCTTTTTATTGTAATTTCAAGGACCTTGATATTGCTCTTCGTGATCAATTTGTATTTGGACTTATAAATCACGAAACAAAAGTGGAATTATTTCGTCAAGAAAATTTAACATTTCAAAGTGCGGTGAAGATAGCGGAGGATCGAGAAGCAGCTATAAAAAATTCCTTATCAATGAAGCCCGCAGATGCTGTGTCTGAAGATACAATTTTTTACATGAATAATAATAGTAAGGCTGGTTCAAAATATTCCAATCATCAACAATACAGAGGAAGGGGAAGCGGAAAAGCAGAAGGAAAATTCAAATCTTCGCAACCAAACTACGCAGCCGCGGCTTCCACTTCCAGAGACCAGAGCCAGAAACTCATCAGCGACAATAGACAAAGACAACACGATAACAAGAGCAGTAACTACGGACGAGAAGACAGAAACGGAAGACGAAGGTCGAATGTGTCAAACACTCAGGTACATATAACCTCAAAAACGCGTAATAATAATAAATGTTTTTGTTGTGGTGGATTTAATCATTTCGCAAGAGACTGTAAATTTAGGTGGAAAACTTGTAATTATTGTAGTGTAAAAGGTCATATTGATAGAGCATGTCTGAAAAAACAAAACGGAATTAATTTAGTCAATGACAACTTATTAGAAAATGAAGATTTGGATAGTTCTGATTTAGATTTTTATTATATGCAGCAAAACGATTTTACTGAATTTCAGGTAAACAATATTGTGGTAGAACCTCATAGTTTGAAATTAATTATTGATAATAATCAGGTAGAATTGGAAGTTGATACAGGTTCACATGTAACTGTGTTTTCAGAAAAAACTGTAGCTAATTATTTTGCAGCTAAGAAAGTCCACAAGGCAGATATTTCATTGTCCAGCTATGACAGAACAAAGTTAAATGTAATGGGTATGTTGACCGATCTTAAGGTGCATTTCGAAGGGGTTGAAGCAAAATTGAATGCTTACGTTTTGGCAGGTAACGGGAAAAATTTAATAGGAAGGCAATGGCTTCAAGCCTTGGGTATGTGGCCGATAACTTTTAAACCTCAGTTTGCGTTGAATTGCTTGATGGATCATAACAGTATTATTTCACATTTTAAATCAAAATATCCCCAATTGTTCGACAACAGTCCAGGTAAATATAAAGGTAAATCTATTAAACTAACTTTCAAAAAAGATTATCAACCAATTCAATGTAAACCTTATCATGTCCCTTTCGCTTTGAAAAGACAAAGTAGATGCTGAAATCGATCGTTTAGTAAGAATAGGTAATTTGGAACAAGTTGAGGTGAGTGAATGGGCTACTCCAGTAGTTCCTGTGGTGAAAGGAGAAGGAGTTCGTTTATGCGGAAATTTTAAATTAACAGTGAATCCTCAAATAATTGTTAAAAGATATCCATTACCCTTAAAAGAAAAAGTGTTTCAGACGTTACAGGTTGGAAACAAATGGTCCCAAATTGATTTAAAACATGCATTTATGCAATTTGAAGTTGCTGAAGATTGTAGAGATCCATTGACAATAATCACACAAAAAGGTTTGTTCAGGTACAAAAAATTGCCAGAGGGTGTAGCCTCCAGCCCAGCAGAATGTCAAGATATTGTTACTGAATTTTGAAAGGTATTCCGAATATTGAAATTTACATAGATAATATTTATTGCACAGGAAAGAATGATTCAGAGCATCTCGATAATTTAGAAAAAATATTTTATAAGTTGAATGAAGCAGGACTTAAAGTAAACGAATCAAAATGTGAATTTTTCAGATCTGAAATAGAGATATTAGGATTCAAATTGGACAAAAAAGGTATATCACCATCTCCTAGTAGAATTCATTCAATTGTGAATATGCCTTCTCCAAAAACTAAAAAAGAACTTCAAGCATTTTTAGGTTTAGTAAATTTTTACGAGTCATTTTTGTATAAGCGAGCTGATGAACTAAAGGTGTTGTACGATGTTTTGAAAGCAAGCAAATTTTATTGGAATTCTAATTGTGATGAAGCAGTAAATTGGGTAAAGAAAGAATTAGCATCGGATAAAGTTTTGGTTCCATATCAGCAAGATATTACTTTAGTATTGGCTACAGACGCGAGTTATTCAGGGTTGTCAGCTATTTTGTCTCACAGATTTACAGACGGTACAGAGAGACCAATTGCCTTTGCTTCTAAATTAATACCTCATAATGAATTGCATAGGTCTATTCTAGATAAAGAGGCAGCAGCTATAATTTTCGGGTTTAGAAAATTTTATCATTATATTGTTGGTAATGAAATTATTCTTAAAACTGATAATCAACCTTTGAAGTATATATTTGGCAATTCGAAAAAATTGAATGTTACAGTTCAGAATAGGTTATTAAGATGGATATATTTTTTATCGGGTTTCAAATACAAAATTGAATTGATTTCATCATCTAAAAACAGTAATTGTGATGCACTTTCCAGGTTAGCAGTACGGGATAAGATGGCTGTGTTTGATTCTGAATTAAATGTTTTGAACTTTATTGGAAATGAAAGTAATTTGATTGATCTAAATTTGATTAAGCAAGAAACAAAAAAAGATAAGGTTTTATGTGATGTAAAAAGAAAATTAATGTTTGGATGGGTAGAAAATTCGAATGATATTTCTTTGGAAGAGAAAATGTATTTCGATAAGAAAACAGAATTAAGTATTGAGAATGAATGTCTTGTTCGAGGTTCTAGATTAATAATACCAAAAGTATTGCGAAAAACTTTATTGAAATCACTTCACCAGTCTCATTTTGGTATTGTTAGAATGAAACAAGTAGCTCGTTCGTTTTTTTGGTGGCCGGGTTTGGACGATGATATAGAAAAATTAGCAAATAGTTGTGAGTTATGTGTGAAAAATAGAAAACAAAATAACAAAATTAGTACTTTTCAATGGCCATTTCCATCTAACCCATGGTCCAGGTTACACACTGATTTTTTAGGACCTATTCAAGGAAATATGTTTTTAGTCATAGTTGATGCACATAGTAAATGGCCTGAAGCTATAAATATGAAAAATAACACCTCAGCTAGTAAATTGATTGAAGTTTTTGATTCTATTTTTGCAGGTTTGGATTATGTGATCATTTAGTCTCAGACAATGGTCCACAATTTGCAAGTGAAGAGTTTAATGAATTTTTGAAATCGTTAGGTATACGGCACACATATTCTCCACCCTATCACCCAGCAACTAATGGAGCAGCAGAAAATTTTGTGGGTACATTTAAAAATAAGGTTTTGAAAATTACAGGAGAGGGTAAGTCATTAAATTTCGCAGTGAATTCATTTTTGTTTGATTATCGTACAACGAAGCATTCTACAACGGGAAAGTCACCATCAGATATTATTTTCAAAAGAGAGATTAAAACGAGGTTTCATCTTTTGAGAGAAAATTTGGTCAGTGAAACATCTTTTAAACAATTCAAAATGTCAGATAAAAGTAAAATAAGTAAAATTGATTTCAAGTTGGGAGACGTGGTTTTAGTAGATGTTTACAATAATAATAAGAGGTACCGAGTTCAAGCAAAAATCGTTGAAAAATTATCACCAGTTACATTTAACTTGTTGTGTGATGGAGGACGAATTATAAAAAGACATGTTAATCAAATGTTGAAATTTTTAAATAATGACAATGATAAAAATAAAGATTTGAAAGATGATATAAGTATAAGGAGATCTGAACGTTTGAAAAATTTAAATAAATGTAATTAAGATCCAGAATTTCTGTTTATATGTATATTGTAATTAATTCTATATTGCATTATAATTGTATAGTAATGATTGATTATATATTGTATAATAAAAATAATTCTATTAATTAATTAATTCTTTTATGTTACATAATAATAAAATTTATGATTGTAAATTATTATATAGAAATCATATTGTTAAATTTATTTTGATCGTGTGATATTTTTGGGAAAAAATAACAGAAAAAAAAAAATAAAAAAAAACTTGAAAAATTTAAATATTTGAATTCTTAGATTAGGATATTATTGTAATTTTGATTGAATCAAATTGTACTTATTTAAATGGGGGAGATTGTAATATATGATATGCGCATGATTTAAATATCGACTAGGTATTAGGTTCAAACATATGTATATTCATATAGTCTTGAGATGGTATTCGAAATTAAATGTATTCGGGAGCAATAAGAATTAAAAACGAATTAATTTGGATAATTAAATCTGTACATAAGTTCATGTTGTTTTACTATGGACATGACAGTTGCCATGAGGATTGCACATTAAATAGTATAAATTGAACATAAAAAAGGGTCATAAATGTTCAATTTCGTACTCATTAAAATAACCTCTTATTTTAAAGTCGTTGAAAAAAGTTATTTAATCAACTAGATTATTAAAGACAGCGACTAATGGTCAAGATATTGCAACGCGTTCGCTTCGCTCAACGCGTTAATATTTAAGACTATTGGTCGCAACATTAATAAGCGAGATGATTACAAGATTTTTCCGACGATCTCAACATGAATTGTGAATAAATTCTTGATTGAAATTCATTCTCATTTTGCACAAGACATACATTTGACATAATGAATTCACCGTGAGGTATAAGGTTGTGGTCAAACTACATACAGCCTTCTTTTCAACACGTTGTAGATGGTGTGGAAAGAGTAAGGCCATCTGCAGGAATTAGGAACCACTGTCTCCCTGAAATGGATTCCGGAGCACTCAAGAACAAGAAAACTAAAGAGAGCCGCAGATATTGCCACAGAAGGGTCATCAACTATTTTTTCTATGCCACATTTACTTGGCATAAGAAAAAACTACTTCAAAATGGAAATTATTAGTAAGAGGTAGCAATACAGGGGGACTTTCTGGCAATGACTTCAGAACCAAGAACACATCAGAAAATTTCTTAGATCGTTCAATACATGAAAGATCCAAAACTCTCTGGGATCTCGCCGACAAAAGGCTATCCTTCCTAACAATGAGTGCCTTGGTATGGAAGAAATCAAGAATGAGGATATCTCATACCTGAAAATTCTTCACTTTCTGAAGGTCAGCAAAACTGTGGAAATGGACAGAGCGACGAACAAAGACGAGGTATGGAGGCTTAAAAGAGTGCCATATCATATTCCTAAAAGTCATACAATATACAAAGTATGAAGACAAATTTTTAAATCAACTTCACTCGCAACAATCGTGTCTACCCTTAGAACATCACTTCTCGATAAAAATAATCCGATATTGGGGAGCAGAACGAATCGGCAGTCTGGCCACAGAACATCCCCAGGTGTACAGCCTCAAAGGAAATGATTTCCATTGAGATAGTTGCCACGTGAAAATTATCGGCTTGCTCGATAGGCACGTGTAATGGAAAACAAAATCAAGCTCGATTCTGCGGATGCCTTGTCGAGGAGATACAGTCATATTGTTTAGTCCTGCAAGAAAAAACAAGGACTACTCCTCCTCACAGGATTTCTCACAAGTTAGTGTCGAGCTTGGAAATACCTGATGAAACTGGCTCCAGAATTACAAAATTCATGTTGAATCTGCGTTGAAGAGCAACATCTTGTGACGGAATATCTGGCCATCAGTTTCCAACATAGGGTTGCCTGAGTTATGGATGATACCAGGAATGAGAATATCTCATCTCTGAAAATACTTCACTTTCTGAAGGTCAGCAAGACTGTGGAACTGGACAAAACGGAGACAGGTATGGAGGCACGAAAGAGTGCTATATATCATATTTTCAGAAGGTATACTTGTACAAACCATATAGACAAATCTCTAAATCAACCTTATTCGAACATAACACAACAATCGTGTCTACCCTTAGAACATCACACCTCGATAAAAATAATCCGATATTGGGGAGCAGAAGGAATCAGCAGACTGGCAACAGAAGCATCCCCAGGTGTACAGCCTCAAAGGAAATGATTTCCGTTGAGATAGTTGCCACGTGAAAATTATCGGCTTGCTGGATAGGCACGTATGACGAAAAACAAAATCAAGCTCGATTCTGCGGATGCCTTGTCGAGGAGATACATGCATATTGTATAGTATCCAGTAAACTACCTAGGACTGCTCCTCCTCACAGGGTTTCTCACGAGTTAGTGTCGAGCTTCAAAATACCTGATGGGGCTGACTGCCTGCTAGCTGACGTGAACGATGAGCGCTGAATCTGTGGAGAAGAGCAACATCTTGTGACGGAATATCTGGCCATCAGTTCCCAACAGAAGGGATATCTGGGTTATGGAAGATATCAAGAATGATGATATCTCATCCCAGAAAATACTTCACTTTTTTGAGAAGAGCAAGAATATGGAACTGGACAGAGCGAAGACCTAAGACGAGGTATGGAGGCACAAAAGAGTACCATATCATATTCCCAGAACAAAGCATGAAGACAAATCTCTAAATCAACTTCACTTGAACATAACACAACAATCGTGTCTACCTTTAGAACACCCGTTCTCGATAAAATAATCCGATATTAGGGAGCAGAAGAAAACAGCAGATTGGCAACAGAAGCATCCCCCAGGTGTACAGCCTCAAAGGAATGATTTCCATTGAGATAGTTGCCACGTGAAAATTATCGGCTTTGCTCGATAGGCACGTATAATGGAAAACAAAATCAAGCTCGATTCTGCGGATGCCTTGTCGAGGAGATACATATTGTCATATTGTATAGTCTACAGTAAACAAGAAAGAACTGCTCCTCCCCACAGGGTTTCTCACAAGTCAATGTCGAGCTTGGAAATACCTGATGGGACTGGCTGCAGAATTAAACGATGCATGCTGAATCTGCGGTGAAGAGCAACATATTGTGAAGGAATATCTGGCCATCAGCTCCCAACAGAGGGGGTGCCTGGATATGGAAGATATCAAGAATGAGGATATCTCATTCCTGAAAATTCTTCACTTCACTTAAGGAGAGCATAAGATTGTGGAACTGGACAGAGCGAAGATCTAAGACGAGGTATGAAGGCACAAATTAGTGTCTTATCATATTCATATTAAGCATGAAGATAAATCTCTAAATCAACTTCACTTGAACATAACACAACAATCGTGTCTACCCTTAGAACATCACACCTCGATAAAAATAATCCGATATTGGGGAGCAGAAGGAATCAGCAGACTGGCAACAGAAGCATCCCCCAGGTGTACAGCCTCAAAGGAAATGATTTCCATTGAGATAGTTGCCACGTGAAAATTATCGGCTTGCTCGATAGGCACGTATAATGGAAAACAAAATCAAGCTCGATTCTGCGGATGCCTTGTCGAGGAGATACATGCATATTGTATAGTCTCCAGTAAATTCTTATCTTCCGTAGCTCTGCCGGGATACGTGTTGTACGGGGGCTGATTCCATCTCGTGACCGTGCAAAAACCAATGTGATACGTGAGTGGTAACGTGAAATATTACTGGTGGATAACCGATAAGTATACCTGATGTCTCATGCTTGTTGGGGTTCGGATTGGAAAGTCGTGAATGTTGTAGAGGGTTCGTTCGCTGCTCGGCAGGGATTATCAATGTTTCAGTAAGTCAAGCTTGTCGTGCGACAGTATGCTGGACATGTGAAAAATTCTTTAATTCCAACACAAATGTTCATTAGAGCAGTGACGGGGTGGATCGAACGTATCATTCAGCTTTAATGATTTTTATCTCCACATTGTGTGAACTACCAAATTGTCCTGCTGAAATTCAAAATGTATGGTGATATTTCTTCCTATCTTGTTATTATTCTGGGTCGATTATATTCAGATACTTTACAAGCTGTTTTTTGAAACATAGATAAATTGAAAATAGTAATCATCGAAATGAATACAATCTTCAATTTATAGGCTCAAAAATTTGTTAGGTTAGCCTCCTTAAAGGCAAAGAATTTTTTGTTTGTCATTTTTCTTTATCTTAAAATCACTTGGCTTCACAGCCGCCAAAAATTGGGTGTTTCCATCACTCGGAGAAACTTGCATGAAGGCCCTGATGTAGGACCACTGCTAACATCTCAAAGAGTGAAGGGGAAGTAATCAGTGCTTTCAGCATGCGATCTGTGATGATTGAACTTTTCATTTTGACACTACTCACTACTAGATGACACCATCTGTAGGATAATACTCGATAGAGTCTTACAAGTGGTCTTAAATGTAGAAGTTTTTCAATGGGATGTTGTCTCTGAGGGATATGGGACGCTGACGAGGCCTAATAAGGCCGAAACTGGTCTGTCTCTTCCCTCATTGACAACGTATTGAATAAATCATCCCAGTCCGCATGAAGAAGGTTCTCCTTAAAGGCAAAGAATTTTTTGTTTGTCATTTTTTCTTTATCTTAAAATCCCTTGGCTTCACAGCCGCCAAAATTGGGTGTTTCCATCACTCGGAGAAACTTGCATGAAGGCCCTGATGTAGGACCACTGCTTACATCTCAAAGAGTGAAGAGGAAGTAATCAGTGCTTTCAGCATGCGATCTGTGATGATTGAACTTCTCATTTGACACTACTCACTACTAGATGTCACCATCTGTAGGATAATACTCGATAGAGTCTTACAAGTGGTTTTAAATGTAGAAGTTTTTCAATGGGATGTTGTCTCTGAGGCAAAGATTATATAGTATAAAGATCGGAAACGACACGACTACAGTGTATGAGCGCCATCTCTGGGTCAAATGTGAACTAATGTCACTATAGAATGGTTAAAATTCTGGTTCTATGATAAGTTTCGAAATCATGGGAAATGTCATTGATATAAAAAGTGCCAATCAATTCGTTTGCACAAATATTATTTCACTTCGAACGGCTTTTGCCGTTAGTGTCGTCTCGAAAAAGTGGAAAAAAGATGAGTTTGTACCCTTCAGTAATGCAGATTACGAACGAGATAGTGAAACTGGATGATCAACTGTTGTTTTATGGATGTATGCAGGTAAAGCTATATCTTGGCTTGATCAACGTCAAACATCTGTTGCTATTTCCACGATAGAGGCAGAAATAGTGGCTGATAGTGAAGCTGCACGGAAAATGAAATGAGTGACTATTCAGGAAAAGTTTTCCGTCAATTCAAACAGTGATGGTGGACAACGAAGCTGCAGTTGAACTGAGCCGAAACTGGAATTCCCACAGACGCACTAAGTATATTCATATTCAATCCTTGTATAAATCTTACAATAATACCCTAATATTCTGTAATATCTTCTATAAATGCATAATAAAAATATTACACGTGAAATACTGAATTTTATTGAAAATTATGGATTTAAAATATAAAAATGAAACATCCTGAAGGGAATACGAATTTCGCATCAATTCTTATTACAGTTTTCTTTATATAATTTCAAATTACAGATTTTATATAAAAATTGATCTTCAGTGCCATCTCTGTGTCAAATGTGAACTAAAAAATGTAGTCGTTTTTTAGTACTACGAATGCAGGGCCGTTTCCTATCTTTCTATACTCTATAATCTATGCTCTGAGGGATATGGGACACTGACGAGGCCTAATAAGGCCGAAACCGGTCTGTCTCTTCCCTCATTGACAACATCTTGAATAAATCATCCCAGTCCGCATGAAGAAGGTTCTGTGAGCCTATGAATTAAAGATTGTATTCATTTCGATGATTACTATTTTCAATTTATCTATGTTTCAAAAATTGTTAGGTTAGCCTCCTTAAAGGCAAGAATTTTTTGTTTGTCATTTTTTCTTTATCTTTAAATTTACAAGCTGTAACTGAGCGAATTTGGAAGCGAGTGAATAAGCTTGGGAGATTGTGATGATTACACACAACCTGTCCTCTCGCTGAGTAACCACATTGTCCAAATGTTTGCAATTTTAGAATTTTGGGCCGGTTATGAAATCCGATCAATGTCAATCTAAATATTTTCAACTAGGACAGCGACGTGCATATTCGTATTACATTTTGAAAGAAATGAAATATTGGCAAGTATAGGTACTGCTGGTCTGGACTTGAACACTCACAACCTTAGAACGGAAAGAGTTAAAAGTTGAAATTTTCAGGATGGTGTGAAACCTGAATATCTCATTCGAGTTATTTACCGGGCCCGGTCGGTCGAGTAGTTCCGGAGTTATTGACAAAGGAATACTTATATCCCTGATTCCAGAACTACTCATCTGGTCGATATGAACTCAGTAACTTAATTGGCGATCTTCTCATGTGTGCAAAATTTTATAAAACTTGATTAATTTTACGATTCAAGAAAAACAAATTTCAGAATACATTTCCAAACTGTTGTATGACGTTGATATTGTTATTTGACATTTCTAAATGTATATCTGTAGTAATCATCATCCGTGCCTTTTCACGTTTATTCGTATTGAAAGGACCATCATAATATTTTTTCTAAAATCGTTATGAGTTTTGAGTTTTTTCTTAGAAATCGTGTAATAATTCGATTTTTGTTTCGCTGATATGAACACATCACACACAAATGATAACAGATGCCGTGTAATTCTAAAGAGTGGGTTCATCTGGTAATGGGGAAGTAACAAGTATCACAGAATTTTTAATTATTTTTAACGCTCTGATGGGAGAAAACATTGAATCGCTAGCCAAAATACCACCCTTTTTCACCATTGGTTTTTTAAACATTCAATGCACTGTTGGAAACTTTTGGACATTTTCAACCTTTCCGCCCCCCCCCCAAAATTTTGTTTCGGCCGTCCCTGTGCCCCGCGGACCACAAGTTGTGAACCACTGACATAAACGATTAGAATAAAATATTTATTCGAGAATTGTTAATCTCCTCATCCTAACGAAATCATGCAAAAGTTTGCTCGTCATCATTCTACTTCAAAAATCAATTCCGAAGTTATCGGATAGGAAGGGTGAAAGCTATATAGTCTAAGAGCTCGTGAACCCCATACCTTCGTTATTTTATAAAAGCTGAAAATTTGTCTACGCATGCTCCCAACACAGGTAAGAACGATGGACCATTATGAAATTTGGGTTACCCTGGCTTTGGCAGGTAAACGGTATTAAAGGGGTGTAAAATACTGATCTAATTTCGTCAAATTATAAAGTGTGATTTGTTGATATTACCTTCAGAATATCATTAAAAATCACGTCATTAATTGCCATACACTTACTATAGTGGCAACCCCTTGCCAGACACCCTTAATGTTCATAAAATTATATGTAATTCTACTTACGTTATAGTATAAAAGCTGATTTTTATATATGATACTTGGGTAATAATAGATGATGTTTCCTCATTAGCCAGACATTTTTGATAGTGCCAACCCTTTGCCAGACTAGCTTGTATTTTAGCTGCAGGTGCGAGCGCGAGACAGTATTTATAAGTGGGTGCGAGTGAGACGGCATGATTATAATGACTTATGCAAATACATTTTTTGGTACAGATTTATATAACTAATCATTTAAGTGAATCTCAAAACATCTGAAGGAAAAACATTCGATGCTACAACTAAATTAGATTGTTAATAGAATAAATCAAAAATTTTAACGATTTTATTTAGTTGTAGCATCGGATGTCTTTTCTTCAGATGTTTTTGAGATTCACTCAAATGATTAGTTATATAAATCTGTACCAAAAAATTCATTTGCATAAGTCATTATAATCATGCCGTCTCACTCGCACCCACTCATATATAGATAATTTCTCGCGCTCGCACCTGCAGCTAAACTACAAGCTTGTCTGGCAAAGGGTTGGCACTATCAAAAATGTCTGGCTAGTGAGGAAACATTATCTTATTATTGCCCAAGTATCATATATAAAAATCAGCTTTTATACTATAACGTAAGTAGAATTACATATAAATTTATGAACATTAAGGGTGTCTGGCAAGGGGTTGCCACTCTAGTAAGTATCTGGCAATTAATGACGTGATTTTTAATGATATTCTGAAGTAATATAAAAAATCACACTTTACAATTTGACGAAATTAGATCAGTATTTTACACCCCTTTAATACCTTTTACCTGCCAAAGCCAGGGTAACCCAAACTTCATAATGGTCCATCGTTCTTACCTATGTTGGGAGCATGCGTAGACAAGTTTTCAGCTTTTATAAAATAACGAAGGTCTGGCGTTCACGGGCTCTTGCTCTAATAGTGATTGACACCTCAAGGGCCAATATACTTTCAGTAGGCGAATTCGATTCTGTATTTTACTGTAACACCATCGTTATTATTATGGAACTTTAGTTGAATGTTGCTATTTTGGTATTATTTGGTTCAAACTTTCAATAAATATCGATTCAATAATCAAGGAGACATCAATTTCGTCGAAATCACATATTTGATACTCATTGACATACTTCGATAGTGATTGACACCTAGTATGATAGTCATTGACATAATTTCATGTTACTTTTGCATCAATTTTGATTATGATATCATCCTGCTTTCTCTCACTCGTACATTATCGTTATATGGAATATTGAGACATCCATACTAAAAATAATAAAGAAATATGAAGGTTTAGACAAATATATTCCATATAAACACAGAAATAAAAAAAAGTATTAGTGATCTTCCCATATATACCGATGTAAAGAACAATTGGTGCTATCTAGGGTTTTTCATCTGTTTCCCCTTATTTCAGAATGTGTTATTTCCATTTGTGTCATAAGGTTATCATCCTGAAAACGGCATCATTAGATATTTGGCGTGAGATTTTGCAGTAGTGTCAATAAGTGTATATGTTTGACCCACGGACCACCAGTTGTGAACCACTGTATAAATGATTAGAATAAAATATTTATTCGATAATTTTTAATCTCCTGATCCTCACGAAATCATGCAAAAGTTTGCTCGTCATCATTCTACTTCAAAATATCAATTCCGAAGTTATCGGATTGGTAGGGTAAAAGCTAAAGCGATTGACACCTCAAGGGCATGGATACTTTCAGTAGACGAATTCGATTCCTTATTTTACTGTAACACCATCGTTATTATTATGGAACTTTAGTTGAATGTTGCTATTTTGGTATTATTTGGTTCAAACTTTCAATAAATATCGATTCAATAATCGAGGAGATACCAATTTCGTCGAAATCACATATTTGATACTCATTGACATACTTCGATAGTGATTGACCCCTAGTATGATAGTAATTGACATAATTTCATGTCACTTCCGCATGAATTTTGATTATGATATCATCCTGCTTTCTCTCACTCGTACATTATCGTTATATGGAATATTGAGACATTCATACTGAAAATAATAGAGAAATAAGAAGGTTTAGTGTCAGTTGCAGGAACGTCAATTAAAATTTAAAGGTCCATTAAACTCTTAATCCTCCATTATTACAAGTAACTAATGGAGGATTAAGGGTTTAATGGACCTTTAATTTTAATGGACGTTCCTGCAACTGAGCATTAGACAGATATATTCCATATAAACACAGAAATAAAAAAAAGAGTATTGGTGATCTTCCCATACTGGGTGTCCGGGTAATAACTGTACATACTCTTACCAGAGATAGAGTTGCACTAGCTGACTACTGATTGACTATAAAAAATTAATTTCTGGGTTTCCTTAGAAAACTACAGGGTGTTTTTTCAACTTCATGGAAATACTTAGACAATCATAAAAACCAAACTTATTGACGGACATTATTGAAACTTGTGGGGTTATTGGCACATGCTAAGGTCGAATCAGAAATACATCAATTATTTCATTATTACAGGGCCGGACTCATTAATCTTCATTTAAAGTGTTCAGGGTAAAAAAAACACTTTGTATTTCGAATTACGAATAATTGATTCTCTCTTCTGAAAGAAGCTAAATCATGCATTAATTTGTGGCATCGCTTCAAGTTGTCACACCAACAATTATTTTTTTATGAATTTTTGAATTTGGAAAAAGTTCGAAAATTGAATTTATTTACCTGAACAGGACTGAGTCACCTTGTGGAGTTCGAAAATAAACAATAAATTTTCTTTTAAAAGTTACTGAAAGTGAGAAAGACTATAATAATTTGTTAATATACTGGGTGGCCACCCTAGACGCGGATCTCATTACGATGAAGTGAATGAAGGTATATTGCGAAACAAAATTATTGGCGACATGTATAGGATATACATAAACATATTTCAAAATTATTCGTATGTATACCGGGTGTTCATTGGAAGAAGTCACTTTGATCTATATCTTTGTTGTCGAACACCCGGTATACATAGGAATTATTTTGAAATATGCTTATGTATACTCTATACATGTCGCCAATAATTTTTTTTTCGCAATATACCGTTATTCACTTCATCGCAATGAGATCCGCGTCTAGGGTGGCCACCCAGTATATCCACAAATTATTATAGTCTTTCTCACTTTCAGTGACTTTTTAAAGAAAATTTATTATTTATTTTCGACCTCCACAAGGTGACTGCGTCCTGTTCAGGTAAATAAATTCAATTTTTCGAACTTTTTCCAAATTCAAAAATTCATAAAAAAATAATTGTTGGTGTGACAACTTCAAGCGATACCACAAATTAATGCATAATTTAGCTTCATTCTAAAAGTGAATCAATTATTCGTAATTCGAAATACAAAGTGTTTTTTTTACCCTGAACACTTTAAATGAAGATTACTGAGTCCAGCCCTGGAATAATGAAATAATTGATGTCTTTCTGACTCGACCTTAGCATGTGCCAATAACCCCCCAAGTTTCAATAATATCCGTCAATAAGTTTGGATTTTATGATGGTCTAAGTATTTCCATGAAGTTGGAAAAACACCCTGTAGTTTTCAAGGGAAGCCCAGAAATTAATTTTTTATAGTCAATCAGTAGTCAGCTAGTGCAACTCTATCTCTGGTAAGAGTATGTTTAGTTATTCCCCGGACACCCTGTATATACCGATGTAAAGTAATTGGTGCTATCTAGGGTTTTTAGTCTGTGTCCCCTTATTTCAGAATGTGTTATTTCAGGTTATCATCCTGACAGCGGCATCATTAGATATTTGGCGTGAGATTTTTGTAGTAGTGTCAGTATATGTTTGAGTTTACTTGAGGATAGCGACTGCACACAATAGCTTATATTTTCCGATTTTGTTCTGTTTCCTGTTAGTTAGAAGTTTTCTATTGGTTGAAAACTTTCAATGAATATTTAATTGATGTAGGTGAACCCTTCAATGATTTGAATGTATATTAAGGTTAAAGCCTATGTCAATCACTGTATGTAATATTATTGACACAGTTATTGACATATGGTTCAAACCTGATAAATAAATTATTGAAAGGTTTACTTTCATCAATAAAATATTCCTTAGAAACCTTCCAAACAATAGAAAATTTCTAATGAATATGAA
The DNA here is from genome assembly GCA_013421045.1 of Propylea japonica. Classification (NCBI taxonomy): domain Eukaryota; kingdom Metazoa; phylum Arthropoda; class Insecta; order Coleoptera; family Coccinellidae; genus Propylea; species Propylea japonica. Next base: position 37,065,193 of record CM024246.1, read on the forward strand.
ACATAACAAAATCGGAATATATGGGTACGCAATTGTTCTCAGTCGCTATCCTCAAGTGAATTCTAACATATACACTTATTGACACTACTCCAAAATCTTACGCCAAATATCTAATGATGCCGTTTTCAGGATGATAACCTGAGGAAATTGAACTTGACCCAAATAGAAATAAAACATTTCGAAATAGGTAGAGACATATGAAGAAACCTAGATAGCACCAATAGTTTATTACATCGGTATATATGTACACAGTGTCAATCACTATCAGGGTGTCAACGACTGAACCTCCCACCCTATGTGGTTCTAATGATATCAGAAAAATGATGAAAACAAACATGCAAAAGGAAAATACAGGAACTTCGTCCTTCTTGAGTGGATCGAATAAAACAGATTATTTCAACCTCTAGCTCTTACTGCGAGTGTAATACGTTTCATATTCCTCATTGATTCATTCAGTTCAACAGAAAATTTCATGGAATATTCAATATTCTCGAATTCGCAATTCGATAGTAATATTTTGCGAAACACCATTTCGACTCGATTGGCAATCTGAATTTTATGAGGTCCTACGTATTCTCCAGGTAATTCGAAACCTTCTAAATGTCTTCTAGTTGAAATGGCTCAGGTGCTCTGAATAAACTTTTCCGTTTTCCGCCTTCAAGAGCGCTTGGAAGAGTTGAAAACTCGAAAGAAGTCTCTCTCATTGTTCATCTGGCCGTTTTTTACGTCAAAAATTAGCATATTCATTACAAATTCTATTCCCCTGGGGTAATTTAAGTTCGAGGAAGACATAAATCAGGAAATTAATAGTAAACAGTCCTATTGTTCGCGGGTGAAAATATTCATTTGTGTGTGTTCCGAAGACTCGAAGTAGCTAGGGTTGATGTCCTGTTGCCCTCATTCTCGCTAGGTCGTAGCGAACCCATTATTCATGGTTAATTTAGGTAGGTGAGTGGGATGGAAGAAAACTGAATTGAATTGATTTCAACATATTTTAGGTAAATTCAAATATTATATCTAGTAGTTTTGGTAGTTCATTTGAAATATTATGATAAATGAAATGGATATTTCCAGTGATTACCTGAAAAGTGATTACGATCATGTTTTGTTCAGTTACTAGATTATCGACAAAAAAGTTATAGTCCAGTTTTTCAGTTTTTTTCCCTACGTTCCTAGGATATTCGTTTGGGTCGCTGAATCCAAATTTGAGGTTTAACCTCTCGCCAGAGGTGAACTATCTTCAGGAAATGCAGAAACTTCCTGAAAATTCGGCATTTTAGCGACAAGACCATTCAGTACCAAATTAAAGTAGATAAAATTTCCTGCAAGAACGTGCTATTACTTTTGTTGATATCTGGAAATGGGACGGTCGCTAGATGCTCTAAATGTAGGTCACATTTTTGCTCTTTATAAAAAATGCTCAGAAACCCCAATCCACGTTTATTTGCAGATTTTTTAACCGTAATCTGAGGGAACTTTTTCACCGCACAAAAGCAGAGCGTTACGAATGAAAATTTAAAGATATGTGAATGTAACAATGACTTCGTCCCACTCTGTTTAATCCTTCAAATATAAGCAGCAATCGATTTTTCTTTGACCTCTCATTTTGTGCATCGTTTTAATTAACTACTTTTCAATCGTTAAGTTTTTTTACTTGCCTCTATGGAAAACTGCAACCCTTTCCGCTTAACTACAGCCACCTGTGATCCATCTAACAAGGGTCCTACACAGAGTAAACACTCCCGAGACATTTTAAGGCTCGTATTCGCAGCGAGCAGCCTCGCACTGTGGATACGAGCCTTAAAATGTCTCGGGAGTGTTTACTCTGTGTAGGACCCTTGTAAGATGGAACACAGGTGGCTGTAGTTAAGTTCCTGTCAAGTAACCTCAGCTGCTTATCTTTATTTCCATATTTTTATTAGACCTATATTGTGAATGTCGTTCAAATGCTCTGAAAATTAAAGTCAGAATGACCCGTAGAGATAAGCACTACTGCGCAAAAGCAAAAATTTATAAGTTCAATATGGCCGCTTTCCCGCTTTTTTTTACAGCAACATAACCTTCGATTTGGTTTTGTCATGGGGTCAAGTAGCTTGAAAGCCTACTATGTTGGCTTCAAATTTGTTATCACATTCACAGTATATATCTTATAAGTATATGGTTATTCCACACCTATGTAACTTATGAGCAATAAATCTATATCCACAAATCAAGTTTAGAGAAATTCCTGTTATTAGCCATCTTCTTTCTCTACAGTACTGAAAAATCGACTGATTAGTTAAAAAATGGTGGTTTTGTCATTTTTCTCTAAGCATAATCATGAGGCTAGGATCTTTTCGAATATTCTGAAAAATGACTTATGGGTCGACAGTTAGATGAGTCACATCTGTGACCTCTCTTGTAAGGTAGTTTTGCAACAGATAACTTCGGTTTTCCTCAACAAATGTTTTATTGGAAGTGTATGTTAATTGTTTCCCTACTCAACTGATACACTCTTTGATGATATGTAAACTGAAAGACGTAATGCCTTTCACAGAAGATTTAAAATAATAATCTTTCAAAAACTTGTTATGCGAATTCATCCGAATGAGCCATGAAACTAATTACTGCACAGGTGGGTTTCTATAATGGCTAATGAAAGTTCTAATTGGGTATATTTTTCATTCCAAAACCAATTTCAGTTCAATTGAATCTGAAATTCGAGATAATCGAAACTTTGAACGAAAAAAATGTCTGATTACCTAAATTTTTATGACATTGTTGCTTTTTTACTCGAAATACTTCTGTTGAATGGAACGAAAACGCAGCTCCTACAACCATTAAGGTTTGATTGTGAAATCCAATTACAGGGAAACTGTACGTGTAAAATAGATTATTGGGCCACTACTAAGGTTAGGTTTATACACGGAAATTTCATTATTTCATTAGAGCACGTACTCAGGGGAACCTTCCGTAGCGTGGCCGATTGTTACTGGAAAAAATGACTTACAATAAACATCTTGACTGTTTGTTACATTACCTATCTGCAAAAAAACTTTTTATTCGAAATATTCGAAAAATATTGATATATGGAATTATGGACTTTAGAATGTGGATTCTTCAAAAATCATCATTTATTCATGCCCATTTTTATATTTATACCCATTATACGACTGTTTTCTCGGCTATAATAATAGGTACTCTTTAATTACTAGTAAATAATTGGCCATTATGCACTGCTAACAGATGCTTTATGGCTTTTGCTATAACATAATTTTTTTAAAACTGGTATTTCTTCAGTGTTTTAGAGTTGCCTAACTAACAGATATGAGCGGGCCAAATCTACTTCAAAAACGATCAAATTCCATAACAAAGTCAATATTGACAAGTTTATTTAAAAATTACTTATATTATGTGAAGAGACATATTACGATGGCTAACTATTGAAAACTTCAGGCCTGAAGACTTGGATCTGGAAGAATATCATGTTTCCAAGATATCAGTAAACAGGCATGCTCACCAGAAGACCTGGATATGTAAGAAGATATTCTACATTGTTCAACTAATATTGCAGTTCAAAATCGATCGATAGAAATGAGAGGAGTAAACGTAAATGATTGAACTCCAAACTACATTTAGATGATATTCAGCACGAGTTCGTATCTCAAAATATATCGAACTTCCTCAACTAATTGATTTTTTTCAAACAAATAAAATTTCTTCGTGAAAACTTCAGGTGAGGCTTAGAAAAAATCGACTGTTTGAAAAAAACAAGTTGTCAGATCAGCCCAATCGATTAGAATAAAATATCTGTGAACCCATGTTCGACGGGTGAGGTGGAATCCTCGAAGTCTATTGTCGGGTTAATGATCAGGGGGTCGATTATATATTATGTCGTGTTCGCGACTCAACAATTGTACGAGATTATTCAAGAATCACCCCCAGCCTCGAAGCAGTGATTAAATTCAAGATGACAGCGCTGACACGCGTCACTTTTAACGGATCCTCAATGGCGTAATTAGTGAATGAGCCCTCCTAGAGACAAACCTTCGGGCAAACTGGAACCTCATGTGAGGTCATAGTGTGCGACCACCCGGATGGCCCATAATAAACCATCAGTTGCCTTCAACTATGGTCGGATGAAAGTTTGTTTTTCACTCTGTGGAAGGACCAGATCCATAAAATGAGCAAATTAATTATTGTTAATTATTTATTATATTTATATTGTCCAATAGTAATGACACTCATTGAATATGGACTGAGCCCGGATCTGTTGCTAGATTAATGATTGTTAACCGATCAACATGTCAAAAAATATCATGTTTCGAAGATATCATTTAACAAGCAGTCTCATCAGAAGACCTGGATCTGGAAGAAGATGTTCTACAATGTTCAACTAATGTTTAAGTTCAAAATAGATCGATAGAAGTGTGAAGAGTAAATAGGACTGTCATTTCAACTCCATATTACATTTAGATATATTCATCATGAGTTCGAATCTCAGGATATACCTAACGAACTTCTCCAATGTATGCCAGCCAATCAAAGAATATGTTATTGTCCAGATATCAGAAAATAGGCAGGCTGACATCAGACCTGAATCTGGAAGAAGATCTTCTACATGGTTCAAATAATTTTGTAGTTCAAAATCGATCGATAGAAGTTAGAAAAAAACGTTAATGATCTGATTGAAAATTATTGAATAATAACAGAATCAATGGAGTCGCCGTCGGCAGAAAGAAGTAATTGAAATCAATTTCTATTAAACAATACAATTGTCTTTTAAATTCACTTATGGTGAGAAAAAAAAAACATCTACTGAAGGGAAATTTTTCAGGTTTCTACACATCGGCAAGTCAAGACTGTGGAACTGATGTCCAGAAGACACAACGATACTGAGTCAATGCGATTATTGATCAATTTGTATGCAAAAGTTGCATCAGCAATTTCTCTTCTTTTCCTCAAACTACATATTGAAATTAGACTCATTCAACAAAGACTAATGGTTGGGATGAACTGGATAAATATTATGCCTCCTAAAGTGCAGAAACTTTCTCTGAACAGATTCCAGCGCTGAACTGTTTTTACTGTGATATGGATTCCACACCACACTGCAGTATTCAAGCTTACTACGTACTGGACAGAAATACTCTGATTGTATAGCTCTTGAATTAAAAAATTTCCTGCAGTTGTGCAAATCAAAACCCAAAGACTTATTGACACCGCATATTGTGTTTCGATATGGGGACTGAACGAGAGCTTGCAGTCGAAAAAAACTCCCAAGTCTTTAGTTTCAACAACCCTTTTCAATTTTAAGATAAAGAAAAAATGACAAACAAAAAATTCTTTGCCTTTAAGGAGGCTAACCTAACAAATTTTTGAAACATAGATAAATTGAAAATAGTAATCATCGAAATGAATACAATCTTCAATTTATAGGCTCACAGAACCTTCTTCATGCGGACTGGGATGATTTATTCAAGATGATTACTATTTTCAATTTATCTATGTTTCAAAAAAAAACCCTTTTCAATGTTTCACCTCAATTGTATAGTCGAATTCAATAGAGGCCCAGGTTGGAACCCTGTGGAACTCAAGAACAGGCTATAAAATAGTAAGATTTCACTCCCTCATATTCAACATACAACCGCCTGCCATCCAAATAAGACTTCCAGAGCAACCGAAGATATAAGGAAACAGACAGGTTGATCAGAAGACCAGGATCTAAAAGATGTTCTTCGTTATTGAAAGGACTGTAGGACAACGTTAGGAAGGTTCAGAATTTTTCAGAGATCATCGGAATGCTCACCTTGATTATGTAATCAAAACATATTACATTTAGACAATTTTCATCACGAGTTAGTATCTCAGGATATCGAACTTTCTGAACTAATTGATTTTTTTTCAACAAAAAAATAAGTTCTACATGAAAACTTCAGGTGAGGCTCAGAAAAAATGGACTGTTCGAAAAAAAAACATGTAGTCAGATTTTTACTATCAGCCCAATCAATAGAATGAAATATCTGTCGACCCATGTTCGACCAGCAAGGTGGGATCCTCAAAGTCTGTCAAGTCGGGTTAATGATCAGACTAGAAGCAGTGATTAAACTCAAGATGACAGCGCTGACACGTGTCACTTTCAACGGGTCCTCAACGGCGTAATTAGAGAGGGAGCCCTCCTAAAGACAAACCTTCGGGCAAACTGGAACTTGCCGTACATACCGATGTCTTAATGGTGCCCTTCAAAGTGTCCAACCACCCGGATGGCCTGGAATGTAACGGAGATTGTGATAGTTTGCTTTGTCATCAGCCGCCGAAGTCCGAGACCTTCGAGTTCGGTGATTGCGGAAGTTTCAAAACCATCTGGAGAAAAATGGTGTATTGAATTTCAATAAGGGGTTTCGCTTTCGACGATCCTTGAAAGGGTTTATTGTTTCTACCCTTATGAATGTTTACGTTGCGGCCTTGGTTACAGTAGTGTTTCCAGGTTAATGAAAATAGAAACCTTGTTGCACTCAAAAAACTTAGAATTTGAAAAACACTCTTCCGAAAATTTGACCAAGAAAAATTATATCGGCTTACTGCAAAAACACATAAAATTTCTCAAAAATAAGAGAAAGCCCCGACGTCAGAAGCTTTTGCACGCTTTTTCAATTTATGAGAACTACAATTCGACTTTGAATCTTCTGAAAATATTGGCGTTTTCAGGATATTCAAATTTAATATATCATTTCTCCGGTATGAACCAGTCTCCAACAGTGTCTGAGTTTGCATCACATAATAGAAAAAATTACTCCAGAAAGTAGAAACAAATCAAAAGATGTAATGCCGCCGGGAGTCATAAATCATGAATAAATTGATAACCATCAGAATGAACTGTTTTGAATTTTATTCTTTCGATGTGAACAAGCGTGAAAGGATTAATAGTCCAAAAAAGAAATCTATTCAGATAATAATTGTCAATATACTCGTAGGTATTGTCACAGGGAGTTTGCAAATTTTTAAATGGTTTCGAAATATGGTAATTGAATTCGGCTCAAAAATTAATAACTTATTTGTGTATTTATAAGATTCTACCGTTTTTAGCCAATTCCAATGCACAGTCAAATACTTCTTTTCGAATCGACCAGATGGACTTTTTCAGAAACATTGAGCAGCATGAGTTTAAAACCCTCTCCTTTCGGAGCTTATGAAAATGTAAATCTAGACCAGCAGTACGGGCCAGAATAATTATTTTTTGAAATTTTTTTCACGACCTCGAAATAAAAGGTGATTTCAATGTGTACGAAATTGAACACTGGTCAACAATGATCCATTTTAATGCTCAATTTGTGCTATTTTAAGTGCAATCCTTATGGCGATCGTACAGCGTACACAAATTATTCAGAAGCACTACGAGAAATGTCAAAACTCTACTGGAACATAGAACATAGAAATTTCATTATGTCTAATGTATGTCTTATGCAAAATGAGAATGTATTTCAATCAAGAATTTATACACAATTCATGTTGAGATCGTCGAAAAAATCTTGTAAACAACTTAGTTATAAATCTAGCGACTAATGGTCTCGAACTATCAACGTTCACTCCGCTCACGCGCTGAAATATCTTGACCATTAGTCGCTGTCTTTAGTAACCTAGTTGATTAAATAACTATTATTACTGGTCGGAATGAAATGTTATTCTTGTTCATCTGTTTTGAATAATAAATTACATCTTTAATTCCCTTTTAATATTGTGGTTTGAAAATACTTATTGAATTCGACCTTTATCCACACTCAATTGCTGGAGATCTTCAATCATTATTGGTTTTGAACCTACCATTGAAAAGAGTTTTACTCTATCCGGCCATTAGTCGCCTGTCTTTAATAACCTAGTTGATATAACTATTAATGGTACCATTATAACAGAATTCAGCACAAATACGCGTGCTCTGTTTAAATCTAAATATCGAATTTGGTATTAATCAGAATTGTAAATTCAAAAGTATTATACAGAGTGTTTCCTAAACATGCGGCAAAAAATCAGGTGATGTTTCCTTGGACTATTCTAAGAATATTTGTCCTTTAATGATTTTTGAAAAAACCTCTTTGTTTCGAAGATACAGACAGGGGAAACAAAATTTTAGATAATAACATTTTATTATGAAAAATTACATGAAAATTCAACCTAACTTACAATAACTGTTGAAAATGACCACCTCTAGCCAGTGTATAGGGATTCATAATAGTCAAAGATAAAATGTTAATTGCTAATACATCACAAAACGAATTCAAATGAAAACCGTGTTTAATTTGTATTCTTTTACCATCTGAACTTATCAATTTTAAGTCGTTTTCAGTAATTGGAATGTTGTTAAACAAATTTAAAAATAAATTGTACCTACTTAGTAAACACAGTGCGGTACGCATTTTTATTTAAACTATTATTAATTTTAAAATGTTGTTCGCCCTGTAGCTTCGGAACAAAGAGGTTTTTCAAAAATCACCAAAGGACAAAACATGCTCAAAATAGTCCAAGGAACAACCCCCTGAATTTTTGCTGCATGTTCAGGAAACACCCTGTAGAAAGAATAACAAAAAGAACAAAAAAAAGTAACTCTAGAATCAAAGATATTATGAAAAGAATGACAAAAAGTAAAAGAAAGAGTAACTCTAGAATCAATCAACCGGTTTTGTTCTACAAACGCATATAGACATGTGGATGTTTCAAATCTGACGTGGCATATTCAAGCCTCCTACTCGATCTGTTCGAGAGTTACTATGAGCAGAAATTTATCGCTTACATCGAGAAAAAGTTTTGTTTCAATTTCCTAATGGCACGAACCCCACAAAATTCAGCATGAAATACTTGCGCGTCTTCATTTTCCTTCTGAAAACCAAATTTCGAATGGATCAGATAACTTCGTGATTTGGGAAATATTTAGAAAATAGTCAATGTCAATAACACCGAAAAATTACACGGATATAGCCAGGTAATGAAAACACTCGATACTTGAAATTTAAATATCCTGACCATGCATAAATTGAACATCCCTATTCGACTAACATAACTTGTATATTTCAGTTTTTGAAGTTGTTCCTACCAGAAATTTTTGTATTTACGGTAGGTTATAAAACCTTAGTTCCAGAGAAGTAGATCCAGTAGTAATTTGTCTGTCTGTGGAAACCATACACCTATGAAACTTTATACTGCTAAAGCCGGTCACAGACAATGCGTGCATTTGGCGAATGTGCCTTCGTAGTTCGCCTTCGGGTACCCTCCCAGGCAATAGCGAAATGTTCGACATTCGTTTCTCTGTTGGCAAACGTTCGCCAAACGGCCTCAGTATAGAACAGTAGCGGAGAGCAGTCAGTAGTAGTAGTGTCGGATCGATCTGAACCGTTCGTTTATTACATCCGGATTGAGGGGCGTATAGACATCTGGAGCGTTCGTCATAAAAATCTGAGCGATCGGACGTCGATCTTCTCGCTCGGTCTATTTCGACGGAGCAAAGCGATTTTATCCATAGAGTTTTATGTTTTTTACTTTTTTATATATTTTTATGTTAAGTTTCCTGATCTGATAACCGATAGATTGAAAAATTCTAACAGTTTATTCTTCTGTTTTCATTTATTCATTAAAACCTTAATTATTTTATTAAAATTTTTCGATATAGCTATCGTAGTTATGAATGGTTAGGGGGAGATATTGCTTTCTCGTTTCTTTTTCGTGTAATTAATTAATTAGGATCTTTCGGTACAACTATCGCCGTATTGAACGACCAGTAAGGGATATTGCATTCCTCGTTTCCTTTGCACCTAATTATTTAATTGAGATTTTACTGAAGAGCTACGAGAAGGGTGAAAGTATCGTTAAAAGATGAGCATATTTTCCAAAATAGTGATCTTTGAAATCTCATAATCTATAAAAGTAGAACAGAGCATTATGTTCTATGGCAGATGCTCTGTACCGTTATTTCATATTTATCTATTTTAAAAACTGTGGAGCTATAGGAAAATATGTTCAGAAACTAGACAAATCAGACAGTAATCATTTACAATTACAATTAAAATCACAACACCTAGTTGTAACTTGATTTCATTGCTGTGTCAGAAATCAAAAATTATTCGGAATTACTCTCGATAATTGAAAAGTTTCATATTTCAATATTTGTTCTAGGATATGATTCGTAGAGATCCAAGAACTCCATTATTAATTTATTAGACCATTCCATGATGGCTAAACAAATAATACTCAAAAACACCGTGAAATCACGTCGCACGACTCTGACTGAAGACAGAATAGGCCATATAGTTCGCGTAGATAAACACATTGTCTGGGAGCTAACACGAATGAGCGCGAATGTACTTCGTCTTCCTTCGGTTCGTGCCGTCCGTACCGACAAGACTTCGGATAGCAGGCCAATGCCGAATGATACCGAAGTTGAGCTCCCACACACTACGCGAAGCACGCCAATGCCGAACATTCGTCGAATACATGCATTGTCTGGGACCGGCTTAACGCGAAATAAAAGTTGGAGCAATCTAATTGCCATTTCCGATGGCTCCTTCAATCATCTGCGCATGTGCAAACTTGAACTTTGACGTGAAAAATTTAAGTTATGTTTTTAGTTTATTTTCATTTGACAACTCATTGTACCACGTGATCGCGGGTCAATGTAGTAATAGAGAAAGTGGATCCATGTTAGCGGTATAGGAGTTCATAAGTATATGCTGGAAAATACTACTATTAGTTCCAGAGTAGTAGATCCATTAGGTTTTTTTTGTCTGTCTGTGGAAAACTAACCAGCAGTCCAAGCTGTTAATTTTACTGTTTCATCAAAGAACAAGCCTGTGTATCCACGAATAAAAACTCTATTGTCCAAACTCCTTCGTAACAAACTTCCTTTCGGATATTCGACCATTTTATCACCAGAAATATGAGGGTGTTCAATACCGTTCGTTCCGAGGATCCTACCTTCCACAATCCCCAACTTAAATATGCAGCGCACAACGTGCCATGCCGAAGATAGTCAATACGGACACCTTACATCGCCACCAATTACCGAGCTCTGATCTCTGGAGATTCCATTAGTTGTATTCACAATAAACCCAGATCGTGATCGCCATATCGTGAATTCAACTATCCCTTTTTTGTGGATATCGAATAAAACGGAAAACCGGGTTATTCGATAGCCGAAGTTGAACGGGGACAAGGTAAGGGATAGGTGGGATGCTTGATCATTTTTCGTCGCCACATACGCGAACACCTGCAGAAAGTAAATGAGGTGGCAAACGTTGAGTTTTATGAAACTGCTGCCAAATAATCGTACTGATCAAGGGGAGTATTGAGTCTTTCGATCAGGTATTTACAGGTTAGGTTGGAATAAGTTCGGTTAGGTTAGTTAAACAGGAAGAAAATGAGCTGACAATCGTTGACTCTCTTGAAACGGCTGACAAATAATATAACGACTAATGGGAATATACAATAGGTTAAGTTTATTGGGTGTAATAAGCGAATCCAATAGTTGTTTGATATTTGTTTATAAACAAAACAACTCTTCAATTTTAATACACTTTCTGACGCTTACTTCTGACATAAGCTAATTAATTGTCATTTTATAAGGACATACTAGATAAAATTGAATTTAAACATAGTTGAAAATTATAACATTGACTATCAGAAGTGTTTCTATCAATGGTGATACTCAACAAAGTTAGGTTAGGTTCGGATAGTGAAACGGATGCAAAAGTGCTGGAAACCGTTGACATTACTGTACTGAATGTTTAATTATGCGCTTACAATAGTTCATATCTGGTACGCAAAATGGAAAGTAAATGAGCTGGCAATGTTGACTTTTATAAGGGTTAGGTAAGGTTAGAATATGTTAGTAAATGAGTAATAACTGAGCTAGTAAACGTTGACATTTATAGAACGGCTGCCAAATAATCGTACTGATCAAGGTGATTCGGGAAAAGTTTTTGAATGGGCGCACAATAGTATATCTGGTAGGCAAAACGGAAAGTAGATGAGCTGGCAAATGTTGACTTTTATGAGGGTTAGGTAAGCTTGGAATAGATTAGTAAAACGTGTAGTAACTCATCTGGCAAACGTTGACATTTATAGAACGGCTGCCAAGTAATCGTACAGGTCAAGGACCTATGGGAAGTCTTTGAATTGGGCGCTGATAGTAGTTTATTTCTGATTGGCAAAATGGAAAGTAAATGAGCAGAAAAATGTTGACTTTCATGAGAGTTAGGTTTGGGTTAGTGAAGCGGGTAGTAATTGAGCAGGCAAACGTTTGCATTTATAGAACGGAGCCAAGTGATCATATTGTTTATGTTTGGTTGGCGAAACTAACAGTTAATGAGCTAGCAAATGTGGACTTTTATGAAACGGCTCCGAAATAATCGTATTGATCAAGGTGACTAAAGAAAAATCCCTCAATTATTCGTTCACAATAGGTTCGTTCGTTCAGGTTAGTTAAACGAAGGTAAATGAGTACGGAAACTGCTGATGCCACATTTGAGCTATTTGATTATCTGAGTTGGATCTAATTTTCACTCAATTCGAAAAAAATATTCTTGGAAAAACATCGAAGATACGATTGCAGATTGGTACAGCTTTTAGAAAGCATTTCTTGTGTGAAGGGTTATGTAAAACGGAAAGTCTGATCAATACATAAAGCTGAACTTGTATAAGAAAGACGTGAGAGATTAAACGCGCACTTTGAAGAAGCAAAGCGTTCGGAATTGACGCGTCGTTTTCCGCCGGACAAGTTTGCATTGAATCAAATAGACACCCGCTCATCTAGGAGGAGCGAAGGGAAGGGCGGAGAAAAGGCGAGTCGTTCGACGCGTGAATGATCCTTTGGTCATGTGAGCGTCAACTTTTAGGATAACAGGCACTCAACGCGCCTTCACTACTACATGTATTTCACTCCTGAAGTTCACATAATAACGAGCATTTCCATTCAACGCCCGTTGAACGCTAAGCTACCGCCGTACATTTGTCAATGAGCGAACAACTCGTGGGTTTTCTGTGGTATGGTTCAAATGAAACGCTCGCCTTTGACATGAATAGACGTGCACAATGAAAATGCAAACATCTAATAACGAATTATTCAGACGAGATTGCAAAAAATTGCTGTCACACATCGAGATATAACATAGGAGAGACGTACGCTATGACATACAATTGAGTAAGGAAAAAAAGTACCACTAGGCGAAGCTAAGTCGGGGACCAATATGGCGGAAAGTTCAGGGTTCAATTAAGTGCCAGTTTTTTGTTTACAAATTTCACCCAAAAAATACGACGTGTTGGGTCTTTAAGAATCCTGTGCAAATAAGGTCAATTGAAATCAAATAAACAATTTTTCTTCAGGCGATAATATACACATATAGAAAGTTATCAGATTATCAAGACAGACTAGCAAAAATTTCGAATGCGGATCTGTTCAGTCTCATCTCTACCTGTGATATGTTGTTTCTCTAATTTTTTTTATCTGTCTCTCCTCTGCTTGACGAAAGCCTCACAGTATACGATACCATTTCAATGTATATTATTAAGTAAAAAAAATCACAATTCAACCAGAAAAAGGCGCAAGAATCACAATTCCTCCAGAAAATTCAACGATTGTCAAATTCGACGTTACGTGGTAGTAATATGGCGCATCTGATACCACGTTTGATTCCATTATTGCAACTCTATACTATCCTATCTCTAAGCTGTCACATGAGAAACGCTTATATAGTAACATAATCGAAGGCCTATTCGGTATTCACTAGGTGCGTGTTTTGCAAAATCGCTTCACAACAAAATTATATTTCATTTCGGAGTTCACATGCTAACGCGGGTTTCTTTTCAATGCGCTTGAAGATCATAAGTGTTCTATATTATGTATCTGTTCAGATGAATGCGCGCTTTCGAAGTGTATGTATAGGGTTCCCAAGAAGTCTCCGAAATGAAAATAAAATAATTAAGTTGCTTATTAATATACAAAATTGAAGGGACAGCTTGGAAAGAAATTGCTGTCACGGCACAAAACGCTATATAGTAATACATTCGATATTCATTGGGCAAACTGCACAAAGTCATAAGGTACCATTTTCCGCCACTTAAAACCAGACGAAAATGAAAGTGTCCAATGTAAAAAAAGAAAAATATTGTCACAACCACTTCGGTGCGAAACCAGCGTATCGTGGGGTGTCTTAATAAATCAAGATCTATCGCAGGATCGATTAAATTAATCCAGCAGAGTGGAGTCGGGAAGCACATTCGGGATTTCAGGGCCCGAGGATACGATTTAGAGCAAATATGTCATAAGCGCTTACCCAACATCTGATATCTGTAATTTAACATCAACGATTTGTGAATTCGCTAACGGAAGGAAACGGATCCTCTGCGGTCCGAAACTGCGCTCCAGATCCAATTAGTGCGCCTAGCAGGCGATGAAGCGAAACCACGTCAGTCTAACTATGATATCGTCGTGTTATCGAGAACGTCTGGAGGGTTCCAATACCATATCGTATTTTCCTCTACGGTTGCGTTCAAAATTAGACAAATTAGAGCGAATCTAGGAAAAATAAGGATTTCAATGCCGAGTTTGTAAGGGGTGGGCAAAATTTCGATGTATTAGAACTTCTCTTTTGAACCAGGGGAGGTGCACAAATTTGAATTCCCCATTTTCTTTCTTATTTCTTAGGTACATATAATAATAATTATAGGAGTAGTAATAAGTTTTAGCCACTTTCTTCGTTTTCTTCGCGCTCCAAGATCCAATTAGTGCGCCTAGCATTCGATGAAACGAAACAATGTCAGTCTAACTAAGTATAATCAATTTCAAGCGGGTAACCAATCATAACTGCGGTTATCAATGGTGCAGCCCTTGGTTATTCCCTTTTGTCCTAAAACGAATAACCGGAACTCAGCTCTCGTCGCTTGAATGCGGTTTATGGTTATTTGTCAATTGTCAATATAGGTTATATTTATATTTTTTATGTTTTATGCAATAAGTACAAAATTCGGTTCGCAAATTTTAATTATTATGCTTTTCAAGTTCAACTGCATGCATCCCAGAATATTAATCTTTGAAAGGTGGATTCAATGTAAAGATGAACATAATTTGTTGTTCAGAATGTTCAGCTCGACAATGAATAAGTTTTTTTGTTCTGACAGAAATGATCGGTACGTCTGGAGGGTTCCAATACCCATATCGTATTTCCTCTTCGGTTGCGTTCAAAATTAGACGAATTAGAGCGAATTTAGGAAAAATAAGGATTTCAATGCAGTTTGTAAAGGGTTGCCAAATTTCACTGTTTAGGTTGGTATGAGTATAAAAATTTTGAGTGCTCGTTCATTAGTGGAGCAATTCTATTACATACCAAAATTTTGCATAGGTGATTCATGCTTAATACAGTGGAACTTCCCTAAACGAAAGCGCTAATAAGCAAAAAAAATCGTT
The DNA here is from genome assembly GCA_013421045.1 of Propylea japonica. NCBI lineage: Eukaryota > Metazoa > Arthropoda > Insecta > Coleoptera > Coccinellidae > Propylea > Propylea japonica. The sequence goes on from CM024246.1 coordinate 37,080,617, forward strand.
ATAAAGAAATTTGTTATAGAGAAAAATTTGTTTCTATAGTCGGCAATGTCACGGTCGACTTCACTGATAAATTTAAGTTTATCAGTATAATTAGGAACCTATCAATGTGATTAATTGCAAAAAATATGCATAAAGTACCGATAAATGCTACAAGTTGTTGATGAATACTTCTCCTCTTGCTGATCGATCAATCCATTCAATGTTGTGTCAATCCATGTTGGGCCCTTACCCCGTATAGAGGATATCTTACCAACATCTCGTGTTAGTGCGAAGTTTCAATGGCCGTTTCTATTCATAACATGCTCAGGAAGGGTCAGGCCGGTAGACCTTTGAAACTTGGGGGAAAAATCTCTGTCGAGTCGTCTCAGATAATACAAGTACGTTGTATTACACCTTGACTTTTTTATGTCTTATTTAATGGACATATCATAGCAAGATATTCCGACCACAGAATATAATAGAATGAAACAGAACCTAGAAGCTTGTTAGTGATGAGCAGAGATCAGATTATATCCAACATAAAAAAGTCGCTTTTGTGCATGCAAATATGCATGAAAAATGATTGAAATATGCTCGAAATTGGGCAAAATATGCAATACTGAATAATGAAATTTGGGAACTCAAAAAAGGCAATTTTTATTTCAAAATCAACATATCAATAACTCTCAACAATATATCATTAAAATTTAATTTAATATTTTTTAAACGTTAACAATTAAATATTTCCAAATGTTCGATTGTTAAATTATGTCTTCGATCATCTTGAATATTTTTGTACTTATGTGGAAAAGCTTCGCTCCACATTACAGACGTAACTGTGGAGAACCTTGGGGGTATGTTCTCTCTTATAGTTTCAGGTTAAATTTCTGCCGTCCCATTAATAAAACATTCGATAAGAAACAAATCTTCGAAGTCTTGATTTCCTTTCAAAATCTTTCGAATTTTCCTTGAATATTAGTAGGAAATGCCAGTAGAAACTTGGAGTTCATTTGGTGTAGGTATTTTACTCCTATTTGGATACTTTCGTAGCGGGCGGCTTCTAATACTGCGTTCCTGAATGCGATAAAATTGATTCGCAAATCTGACAAAAATCACAATTATTAGTATTATTACTCAATAGACCTCATATTTTGTGGAATTTGTCGGATTCAGCCATAGAGATAGAATAGAGAATACTATTCTATCTCTATGGATTCAGCACTTTTATAGTATTTCGGAACGTGGGAAAAATGCACCGAACATATGCATCATTACTGGACCTTAGCTGAATATGCAAATACCGCTGAAGATGCATATGGAAATATGCAAATATGCAAATGCATATACCCCGGTCTCTAGTGATGAGGCATGCGCTAGAATTTTGCAAACCGTTTTTTAAGTTTGATCCGAAAATTGTTAGATTGAAATCACTGGCGAACAACACATCATGGTTTCAGTATCACGGCTGGATTCCTTGGAAATTGAATAGATCATTTGTTGGTGGCAGTTGTGAAAAATGCTCATAACAGGTTAGTCGCCATAGTGATAACAGAACCATAGGAAATTCAATTAAATAATGAAAAAAGAAACTTTCTATTTCCATAAAAAGATATCCATTTGAGTGGGATTCATTTTGTGTATGAAAATGATGATTAACTGAACTCTCACGCAAAATTTAAAGAAAAAGAAAATCGCATCATCACAACCATAGAAAACTCAATTAGAATATTGAAAAAAAAAAAAAATTTATCTTTCCATAACAAGATATCCGATTAGATTGAAATTCATTTTCCACCGACCTCGAAATAAAAGGTGATTTTAATGTGTACGAAATTGAGCATTGATGACCCATTTTATGCTAAATTTTTTCAACCATTTAATGTGCAATCCTCATGGCAACCGTTCACAAATTATTAAGAAGCACTACGAGAAATGTCAAAACTCTAATGGAACATAGATACATAGAAAATTCACTATGACAAATGTATGTCTGGTGCAAAATGAAAATGTATTTCAATCAAGAATCCATACACAATTCATATTGAGATCGTCGGAAAAAATATTGTAATCAACTCGGTTATTAATCGAGCGACTAATGGTCTCGAACTATTAAGCGTTCGCTTCGCTCACGCTTTAAATTATCTTGACCATTAATCGCTGTCTTTAATAACCTAGTTGATTAAATAACTATTGTGCATGAAAATTCATATAACCAAATGTTCATGCAAAATTTCAAGAGAATCGCATCGTCAGAACCATAGAATCTAAATCTTTAATTGTCAAGTTTTTACATATTTCAGTTTTCTGAATGATTTCCAGACTATTATTTCCACAGCTGTGAGATTTTGCATTCTCAGGTCAGGTATTCTGTTCTTGAGTTTTTCAAGTCAATTCGCTCTAACTGCATGAAAATGACTCCAACAAGCTTTTTAATTGTGATCGGGAAATTCTTGATAATGGCTCATTAGCTGAGAGGTTATTTTGGAATTATTACGTTTCCATTATCTTGGATGTTTATCCAACGTTCGGCAAGCATTCGTCTGCCGTCCTCAGGGTAATCACAAAATTGTACTTGAAATTCATCAAAACTAATGCGACAAGCTTCTGACATTCTTCTTCTTGTGGTTTCTATCCGTTACGGATGTTGGCAACCAGCATGGCAAGCCTAACTTAGTTAGGCTTGCCGTACTTGAAATTCATCAAAACTAAAGCGACAAGCTTCTGACATTAGATGTCAGAAAATTTGATTTTCACAAATTCTGTGTTAGAGGTCACTGACATGATTTCTCAACTAAGATGATATGTGTCGTAGTAAAATTAGGTTGGTACTAACCTGATTCGAGTTCGTCTTCCTCAATTCAGAACGATTATTGTCTGCAAATATCCTTCATTTCAATGATCGGGTTGGCAGTTATAGTGATGAAGGCTGCTTCCTTCAATTTCCTCCTTTTCGATCTTTCTTTTGATATTATGGAAGCCTCGTTCCATCTGATATTGTGTCTTCGTTCATAGCATGTTGGATAGTTGGATCTAATTAATTTAACTACTACACATATCATCTTAGTTGAGAAAATCATGTCGGTGACCTCTTACACAGAATTTGTAAAAATTCAATTTTCTGACAGCTAATGTTAGAAGCAAATGGCATTAATTTTGCTGAATTTTAAGTTCGATTTTGCGATTACCCTGAGGACAGCTTGCAAATGCTTGCCGAAAACGTTGGATAAAACAATCCAAGATAATGGAAAACAACTCAAATAATCTCTCATCCAACCAGTTTCTTTGTTCCTCATATAAAATTCGACCAAGTACTGACAATCTTTTCGTCGAAAATCCACTGACTGATCGCATCAGTGACGGATGATTTTATATCGAATCCCCTATAAGCCCTATCTGGTCTTCTCGATGTCCCTTTCTGTCCTGTCATTGCGGTTTTTACGGCCCTGATAACGAAAAACTCCTGATCACACATACATAATCAAATCACATCCGATGGAGTTTAATGATCCATCAATAGTTTCGTAATAAAAACTTCGCTTTCGCATTCTTCTTTCCCGGTCATCTCGGAAGCAGTGGCGGCTTGTCCTTTGAGATGAATTACAAGTAAAGGGTTTTCCAATGAGAAGTGTTATTTTGATATTAAAAAAATGCAAATTTTCAATATAAATGATCG
>CM024246.1:37084368-37136867 GCA_013421045.1 Propylea japonica
GGGAAAACGCTGAACGATGTTTACTTTCCTTGTTTGCCCATTTGAATTCCGGCTAGGTGCAGGAATACACTGGCTGAACATTCTCTTTTTTTCCATCTCGTTTCCATTCTTGTTTCTTTTTCGAACGGAGTTTCTTGTGGAAATTTTGTTCGAGTATAATGTGGGGAGAATTTGATAAGAAGGGAATTTGAACTGTTATTGTTTTGTTTGTACTTTTGTTGTTCTACTTCTACGAAAGGTTCGATAATTTATATTTTTGGAGACGAAATATCTTCGGAGACGAAATATCTTCTTGAATAGTATCTATAATATGATTACTCTATCTCTGGAACTACCTCACGGCGCAATGATGATGCTATCAGGGATTTGGCTATTGTACTGGATAGAAAGCTCATTTTCGATGAACTTATAAACGGTTTAGTTTGCGCGAGTAATAGAGTTCTTGGGTGGATTATGAGGCAATGTTGTCAATTCAAAAGTCGTGAGGCAATTTTGGCTCTGTACTATGCCTTTGTTCACAGCAAGCTCAACTTGCTTGCTTCTTCGGTTTGGAGTCCTCATTAAAATATACAGGGTGTTCCTAAATTGAACGTACAAACGAAAAGGGGAGATTCCTTAAGTGAGTTTAAGAAAAAAAAGTCCCATAAACATGGGGTCGCTAACGTTTCGTTTTCGAGATACAGAGTGTTGAAGTTTTTCAAATTTTTTTTTTTCTCGAAATCGTTGTAGATACGACAAAACTACAAGAGACCGAAAATTTAGTATAAGAACAAAGCTTCTTTTTACATTTTTTCAAATTAACAGTTGCTCACCAAAAAAAGTTCTGCAGAAGAACAGGTGGCAGTTTCCAGAAAAAATATCACCCTGTAGATCACGGGTGTGACAGCAGCAACGGATCCCAGCAACGGATTTTAAGACGATATATATGATCGACTGAAACCGCCGTTGCTAGGGATTTTTGATGTCGTAGAACACGATGTGCATAGTGGAATAATTTGTGACCCTCAAACTCCCCCCATACTTGCCCCCCAAAGATAGAAAAATACAGACATCGACTAAAACGACCGTTGCTGGGGTTTTTTGATGTCGATCGTTTATTTAGATCTCGTAGAACACGATACATATAGTGGAATAATTTGTGACCCTCAAACTCCCCCCATACTTGACCCAAAGTTAGAAAATACAGACATCGACTAAAACGACCGTTGCTGGGGGTTTTTTGATGTCGATGGTTTATTTATATCTCGTAGAACACGATGTATATAGTGGAATAATTTGTGACCCTCAAACTCCCCCCAACTTGCCCCCCAAGTTTGAAAAATACAGATATCGACTAAAACGACCGTTGCTGGGGATTTTTTGATGTCGATTGTTATTTAGATCTCGTAGAACACGATGTATATAGTGGAATAATTGTGACCCTCAAACTCCCCCCCATACTTGCCCCCCAAAGTTTGAAAAATACAGACATGGACTAAAACGACCGTTGCTGGGGGTTTTTTGATGTCGATTGTTTATTTAGATCTCGTAGAACACTGTATATAGTGGAATCATTTGTGACCCTCAAACACCCCCCGTACTTGCCCCCCAAAGTTAGAAAATACAGACATCGACTAAAACGACCGTTGCTGGGGATTTTTTGATGTCGATCGTTTATTTAGATCTCGTAGAACACGATGTATATAGTGGAATAATTTGTGACCCTCAAACTCCCCCCGTACTTGCCCCCCAAAGTTAGAAAATACAGACATTGACTAAAACGACCGTTGCTGGGGGTTTTTTGATGTCGATCGTTCATTTAGATCTCGTAGAACACGATGTATATAGTGGAATAATTTGTGACCCTCAAACTCCCCCCCATACTTTCCCCCCAAAGTTAGAAAAATACAGACATTGACTAAAAACGACCGTTGCTGGGAGTTTTTTGATGTCGATCGTTTATTTAGACCTCGTAGAATACGATGTATATAGTGGAATAATTTGTGACCCTCAAACTCCCCCACCTTGCCCCCCAAGTTTGAAAAATACAGATATCCACTAAACGACCGTTGCTGGGGGTTTTTTGATGTCGGTCGTTTATTTAGATCTCGTTGAACACGATGTATATAGTGGAATATGTTGTGACCCTCGAACTCCCCCCACAACTTGCCCCCCAAAGTTTGAAAAATACAGATATCGACTAAAACGACCGTTGCTGGGGGTTTTTTGATGTCGATCGTTTATTTAGATCTCGTAGAACACGATGTTTATAGTGGAATAATTTGTGACCATCAAACTCCCCCCATACTTGCCCCCTAAAGTTAGAAAGATACAGACATCGACTAAAAGGACCGTTGCTGGGGGTTTTTTGATGTTGATCGTTTATTTAGATCTCAATGAACACGATGTGCATAGTGGAATATTTGTGACCCTCAAACTCCTCCCATACTTGCCCCCCAAAGATAGAAAAATACAGACATCGACTAAAACGACCGTTGCTAGGGTTTTTTGATGTCGATCGTTTATTTAGATCTCGTAGAACACGATGTATATAGTGGAATAATTTGTGACCCTCAAACTCCCCCCATACTTGACCCCCAAAGTTAGAAAAATACAGACATCGACTAAAACGACCGTTGCTGGGGGTTTTTTGATGTCGATGGTTTTTTATATCTCGTAGAACACGATGTATATAGTGGAATAATTGTGACCCTCAAACTCCCCCCACACTTGCCCCCCAAGTTTGAAAAATACAGATATCGACTAAAACGACCGTTGCTGGGGATTTTTTGATGTCGATTGTTTATTTAGATCTCGTAGAACACGATGTATATAGTGGAATAATTTGTGACCCTCAAACCTCCCCACATACTTGCCCCCCAAAGTTTGAAAAATACAGACATGGACTAAACGACCGTTGCTGGGGTTTTTTGATGTCGATTGTTTATTTAGATCTCGTAGAACACGATGTATATAGTGGAATAATTTGTGACCCTCAAACACCCCCCGTACTTGCCCCCCAAAGTTAGAAAAATACAGACATGGACTAAAACGACCGTTGCTGGGGATTTTTGATGTCGATCGTTTATTTAGATCTCGTAGAACACGATGTATATAGTGGAATAATTTGTGACCCTCAAACTCCCCCCGTACTTGCCCCCCAAAGTTAGAAAAATACAGACATTGACTAAAACGACCGTTGCTGGGGTTTTTTGATGTCGATCGTTTATTTAGATCTCGTAGAACACGATGTATATAGTGGAATAATTGTGACCCTCAAACTCCCCCCCATACTTTCCCCCCAAGTTAGAAAAATACAGACATTGACTAAAACGACCGTTGCTGGGAGTTTTTTGATGTCGATCGTTTATTTAGACCTCGTAGAATACGATGTATATAGTGGAATAATTTGTGACCCTCAACTCCCCCCACACTTGCCCCCAAAGTTAGAAAAATACAGACATCGACTAAAACGACCGTTGCTGGGGATTTTTTGATGTCGATCAATAACAAATTATTCCACTATGCACATCGTGTTCATTGGGATCTAAATAAACGATCAACATCAAAAAACCCCCAGCAACGGTCCTTTTAGTCGATGTCTGTATTTTTCTAACTTTAGGGGGCAAGTATGGGGGGAGTTTGAGGGTCACAAATTATTCCACTATATACATCGTGTTCTACGAGATCTAAATAAACGATCGACATCAAAAAACCCCCAGCAACGGTCGTTTTAGTCGATATCTGTATTTTTCAAACTTTGGGGGGCAAGTGTGGGGGCAGTTTGAGGGTCACAAATTATTCCACTATATACATCGTGTTCTACGAGATCTGAATAAACGACCGACATCAAAAAACCCCCAGCAACGGTCGTTTTAGTCGATGTCTATATTTTTCTAACTTTGGGGGGCAAGTGTGGGGGGAGTTTGAGGGTCCAAAATTATTCCACTATATACATCGTGTTCTACGAGATCTAAATAAACGATCGACATCAAAAAACTCCCAGCAACGGTCGTTTTAGTCAATGTCTGTATTTTTCTAACTTTGGGGGAAAGTATGGAGGGAGTTTGAGGGTCACAAATTATTCCACTATATACATCGTGTTCTACGAGATCTAAATAAACGACCGACATCAAAAAACCCCCAGCAACGGTCCTTTTAGTCGATGTCTGTATTTTTCTAACTTTAGGGGGCAAGTATGGGGGGAGTTTGAGGGTCACAAATTATTCCACTATATACATCGTGTTCTACGAGATCTAAATAAACGATCGACATCAAAAAACTCCCAGCAACGGTCGTTTTAGTCGATATCTGTATTTTCAAACTTTGGGGGCAAGTGTGGGGCAGTTTGAGGGTCACAAATTATTCCACTATATACATCGTGTTCTACGAGATCTAAATAAACGACCGACATCAAAAAACCCCCAGCAACGGTCGTTTTAGTCGATGTCTGTATTTTTCTAACTTTGGGGGGCAAGTATGGGGGGAGTTTGAGGGTCACAAATTATTCCACTGTATACATCGTGTTCTACGAGATCTAAATAAACGATCGACATCAAAAAACCCCAGCAACGGTCGTTTTAGTCGATATCTGTATTTTTCAACTTTGGGGGCAAGTGTGGGGGGAGTTTGAGGGTCACAAATTATTCCACTATATACATCGTGTTCTACGAGATCTACATAAACAATCGACATCAAAAAACCCCCAGCAACGGTCGTTTTAGTCGATGTCTGTATTTTTCAAACTTGGGGGGCAAGTATGGGGGAGTTTTGAGGGTCACAAATTATTCCACTATATACATCGTGTTCTACGAGATATAATAAACGATCGACATCAAAAACCCCCAGCAACGGTCGTTTTAGTCGATGTCTGTATTTTTCTAACTTTGGGGGCAAGTGTGGGGGAGTTTGAGGGTCACAAATTATTCCACTATATACATCGTGTTCTACGAGATCTAAATAAACGATCGACATCAAAAAACTCCCAGCAACGGTCGTTTTAGTCAATGTCTGTATTTTTCTAACTTTGGGGGGAAAGTATGGGGGGAGTTTGAGGTTCACAAATTATTCCACTATATACATCGTATTCTACGAGATCTAAATAAACGATCGACATCAAAAAACCCCAGCAACGGTCGTTTTAGTCGATGTCTGTATTTTTCTAACTTTGGGGGGCAACTACGTGGGGAGTTTGAGGGTCACAAATTATTCCACTATATACATCGTGTTCTACGAGATCTAAATAAACGATCGACATCAAAAAACCCCCAGCAACGGTCCTTTTAGTCGATGTCTGTATTTTTCTAACTTTAGGGGGCAAGTATGGGGGGAGTTTGAGGGTCACAAATTATTCCACTATATACATCGTGTTCTACGAGATCTAAATAAACGATCGACATCAAAAAACCCCCAGCAACGGTCGTTTTATTCGATGTCTGTATTTTTCTAACTTTGGGGGGCAAGTATGGGGGGAGTTTGAGGGTCACAAATTATTCCACTATTTACATCGTGTTCTACGAGATCTATATAAACGATCGACATCAAAAAACCCCCAGCAACGGTCGTTTCAGTCGATATCTGTATTTTTCAAACTTTGGGGGCCAAGTATGGGGGGAGTTCGAGGGTCACAAATTATTCCACTATGCACATCGTGTTCTACGAGATCTAAATAAACGATCGACATCAAAAATCCCTAGCAACGGCGGTTTCAGTCGATCATATATACCGTCTTAAAATCCGTTGCTGGGATCCGTTGCTGCTGTCACACCCGTCTGTAGATCTTCTATCGAAATTGCCATGTCACGTGGTGAGAACTCTCAAATGTAATATCTATGCCAAATTTCAGTTGAATATTTTGTGAAGTTTAGATACTATGAGAAAAAAACTTGAAAAAAAATTCAAACTTCAACACTCTGTATCTCGAAAACGAAACGTTTGCGACCCCATGTTTATGGGACTTTTTTTTTCTTAAACTCACTTAAGAATCTCCCCTTTTCGTTTGTACGTTCAATTTGGAACACCCTGTATATTGTTCATGAGCTGAGTTCATTTATCTCTGATTGTTAGCATTGTCTATTTTATTTTATTAGTGGGCGCTTTTTCTTGGGTTCACACCTGTTAGCGTTCTTATGTGTAAAATAATAAAAATAAAAAACATAGATTGCAAATTTCTGGGATTTGAAAGAAGACTTGAGGCTTCAAAACATTCTTTTTCGCAGAACAGGTTATCGAATTCGATATTCCCCAGAGGGTTATTCTGTTATTCAACCCCCACTGCTGGAGTTATGCTCTATATTGGTCTTTACTTGACAGAAAGGCCCAAGTCCAAAGTGTTAAACTTTATGCACTTTCTGTAAGTTAATCGGCTTTTTCATTTCTTATTGGGAAAATGACAAATCAAATTTGAATTCTCTGAGTTAGTTTTGTTTAGTTTAGTTTAAAAAGGGGTTACAGTTCACTGCGACCTCAAGATCTATTGTGCCCCCTTACATAGCTGTTCTGGACACACTCTTCACAGCTCGCCTTCCAATTCCAGAGATCTAATGAAATCCAATATCTGTAAAGGCTTCAGCGAGGCTAGTTCCTCACTCTTACAAATTTCTCGCCCAAGGCATTCTCTTCTTAGGCCCGTAATGGCAAAGCATTCCGTGACTAGCTGAATGGGGGTTTCTTCCCCTCTCCCCACAAAATCTACACTCATCAGTGTCCGATAGTTCCATCCTCAATAGGTGCTTCCTGAGGCGACAGGGTCCTGTAAGAAAGCCAGTGAGAAGGTGAAATTGTTTCTTACCAAAATCCAGATCATTTTTGGATCCCGTTGTCTCAAAGTTCCGAAGAAGTGGAATCCCTGGGAGATTCCGCCAGAGTTTTTTCCTCTCAGCTTTGTGCTTCTCCAGGAACTCCTGCTTATAGTAAATTTACCTATACCACAGAAGGGTTCTGGTCCAATGAAATACCCTGAGACAAATTCATTCAATTTTATACATTTATTAAATCAGAGTCCTGTAAGCCGGAAAAAACGAGTATCGTGCTAGATTCGTTCTCGACCAACCTCGATATCTCACCGAAACGAAAAAAAAACTTACATTCCGAAGTAGAAGAAATAAAACGACAGAAAGCCCCATGAAACACGGGGAAAGGTTATAAAAAAGTCCGTGCGATGAATACCGAAGTGCATTAATTAAAACAAATTGGCTTGTAAAGTGTTGGATCACAGAAGTACTTAAATTTTAATTCTTCCCCGCCACTCGACTACAAAATAGAGCTTTTATTGCCATTTCAGTGGAGCGTCCCGCAATTTTATGACGCCCCCGGCCGTTAGGCGGCGCTGACGTCGCATCATAGCCATCGTCCGAAATCGACGACGCTTGCCGTCTTCGACGCTCTGAATTGAGACAATTAAAAATAAAGACCGAAAGCGAATCGCTCAAAGGCGATTAAAACTTGATACGAACGCTGATTAATGAATAACAGGCCGGTCAGAATTTCTTTCAGTGTTTTTAGGCCTCTGAGATCCTTGGAATCGCACTGCCAGGGGTCTCTGCTGACCTGGTCGGTATCTGCTGGTCACCGAAATTAATACACTGCTCAACAATTGATAGGGATCACTTACTTGTTCTAAATTTATTTCTGAAATATTCGCTAACAGATTATAAATTTAGTCAAATTTCAGAGTATTTTCAGTTGATAATATGGTTCACTTGAGAAAGAAATGAAAAAATGGAAAGTTGGAGAGGAACACTCAAAATTCTGTGTTTGAATAACATAAAAATTTTATGACGAAACCACAAGAAGGCTGAAGTTTCGGTTAAGCTAGTACCTAGTTGGTCCCCCACGAGCTCGTCTCAAGCATTCTACCCTACTAGGCATACTTTCGATCAAACGATTTATAAAATTTTGGAGCAAATTCGTCCAAATATCCCGTAAAGCGTTAGAAAGGTCCTCCAGGTTATTGATCGGTTGTTCTAAGGTTGACAATTGTCTAGACTCTAGAGATCTATGACCAGACATGTTCGATGCAATTCATGTCTGGAGAGCGAGCTGGCCAGTCCATCCTATCAATAGCATGAGTTTCTAGTGCTTCATTAACCAGACGACTACGGTGTGGACGGGCATTATCGTCAATTGAAATGAAATTCTCGTCCACGGCAGCCGCAAACGGAACAATTATTGGTTCAATAATCATATCGTGATATCTCTGGCTGGTCATGGTGGTGTTCTGCAGAACAACCAACTCTGTGCGTTGGTTAAAACAAATGCCTCCCCATACACATATAGAACCTCCGCCAAAAGCTGTTGTGGGTACCATAAACTGTTCTGCATACCTTCGACCTCTTTCCCTCCAAGCAAAAATACGTCCATCGGAGTTGACCAAACGAAATCTAGACTCATCCGTAAATAAACATCGGCTCCAATCTTCAAGTGTCCAATTTCGGTGCTCCTCAGCCCATTGCCGTCGATGTACCCGGTGTTCCCTATTCAAACGGGGATGTTGTACCCTCCTACGTGCTCTCAAACCAGTTGGTCCAGTTGCACAGGAGCCAAACGTCTTCTCGACATGACTGATAAGCTGATATTGTTCTCATTTCCTCAATTATTGTCACCTTATGTGTTTGAACGAGAGAAAAAAACAGATTCAATAACAAATACCACATTGCTTTTCACTCCACTTGTAACAGCCTACAGATAATATAATCGATTTTGTGAACAAGAGCCGATGAAGTGAGGAAGACTTTGATATAATCAACTCAAAACATCTTACTTTTCCTTAGAGAACATATAATGTACAGATATTCACGAGATAACTTGAAAAAATACAAATGAAGAGAAGTTCATAAGTGATCCTTAGCAATTGTTGACAATTTTAAACAGGTGAACAAACTTAAGATTCTTCGATGCATTGCAATACGAATCCTTGGCAACACATTTAATTCGGAACAAAATATTAGTCAGCCTCATTATAATAAACCCAGGGAATACTCTTTATATCCTTATAAGCTCTAAACATAGATTGCGGTTAACATTTTCACCTTACCTTATTATCTCAGGTTCCGGAGTTTCCATACCAAATGGGCAGTTATTGCTCTAGTGGACAATATTTCAATTACTCCAAATTGAATAATGGCCCACCCCAATTAGGCTTTATTGCGAATTATGTGGAACTTGGAGTTTATTGAAGAAACTTCTTGCACGCGTGACCTATGGCTAGGGCACAACAATGGCTAACAGTCCGTGCAAAATTGTTAATTTCATTCTCTATTCATGTTATGTGAAATCAAAATAATGGATTTTCCAAATGCCATTTTTCAATATAAATGATCGGATGTTTATTTCATTATAACGAAGAAGCTATGCCGTTAATAGTGGAAAATAACATCAGGCAAATGACCAGCACGACCACGCCTACAGGACCATATCCCTTTAATGAAATTTTCCATGACCAAATCGCAAAGTGGCTGCCCTATGTCCTCGATAGCCTCACGAATTCCATCTTTGAGGTCTTGAATCGACGCTGGGCTATTGACGTAGACCTTCTCTTTCACGTGGTCCCAAGGAAGAAGTCGCAAGGTGTTGAATCACAAGATCTCGGTGGTCAAATGTGATCAACTCTTCGATAGATAACACGGTCCGGAAACTTCCCTCAAAAGATCAATGGTTTCATTGCAGCACGTAGCGCCGTCTTGTTGAAAGTAAACATTGTCCATATCAATACTATCCAGTTTCGGCCATAAAAAATCTGTTGCTCCACTTTCGGTTACAGCAACAATACTCTCGAGTTTGGGTTTTACACAACAGTCCGTCTAAAAATGTTATATTTCATTCTCTATTTATGTTGTGAGAAAGGCTCTTGATTCTTATGGGTGGGCCACCTTTCCGTCAAAATTTGAATTACAAGTTATTTCGATCCACTGAACTGGAAAACTCACTAGTTTTTCAATAACTTTGTATTGAAGTCGGTGAGGAATCTTTCGGTAGTCTCCCATAGCAGATTCATTGTATATATTTCAAGTATATCACTCTTCACTCATGATTCTTTTTCTTTCCAGCGCTATGAAGATACTCCTCCTTAAACTTCCCAGACCTTGGATAGTAGACGAAAAAAGACGACGGATACACTGCCCTTCATTTAGCAGCCCTGAACAACCATGTCGAAGTAGCAGAGCAACTCGTTCTCAACGGAAAAGCCAACATGGATCTACAGAATGTCATTTGCAGACTGCTCTTCATCTTGCTGTTGAGCGACAACATACTCAAATTGTCAGGGTAAGTCGTATGTCCATCTTAAGTATCATACAATTTTCTTGTCCTGTTTGTTGCTCAAAAGATGTTAGCTAAGGTTGTTCATCAAATATCTTTCGTTTCGCTTGCGTTTCTTTCTTATCCCCATCATTTTTTAGAACTCCCTGTCTTCTCCGTTTTCACAAACTTTCATTTCATTAATTATTTCATCAATATAAATACAGTATGAATGACATTTAACCAGCAACTGTTGAAGGTATTGATGAGTTAACCATTCTTCTCTCTTTCACTTTTATCTAACTGTTATAAACTTAAACCTAAATTGGAAGTCCCAAAGGAAACTTAATCAAGTAAACAAGAATAACATCTTTAGTTCTTGGAGAAGGAATAAACTGCAAGTAAATCCTTCTGGAGGAATCTTTATAGACTGAGAGCTGGCTACGGAGGGGTAAGGGTCACTAGGTGCAAGGGTAATTTTATCGTTCACAGGTTCGATTGTTACCGACATAGCGTAAGGCGGGCAGCCAGAAGGCACACTGGAAGAATAACGAAAGGGTAGGGGGTTAAACATGCAATTTTTTCGCGAAAAAAAAGTCATTAAGTGCAAAGATGGCAATTTGAAGAATAATAGGAGGTAGTATGAGTAAGCAGGAAAAAACATTGCCAGAAGGCTGAGTGGAAGAATAACGCGAAGGGAGGGGGTTAAACATGCATATTTTTTTCGAAAAAAAGTCGTAAGGTGCAAAGATGGCAATTTGTAGAATAATAGGAGGTAGTATGAGTAAACAGGAAAAACATTGTTAGAAGGCTGACTGGAAGAATAACGCAAAGGGAGGAGGTTAAACAAGCAACTTTTTAACGAAAAAAAGGCATAAGATGCAAAGCTAACAATTTTTAGAATGATCGAAGGTAGTATGAGTAAGTTGGAAAAAAAATCAAAAAGGCTAAATGGAAGTATATCGGGAGGGAAGTGGGTTATTCTTCCACTTGGTCTTCTGGCAATGTTTTTTCTGACTTACCCATACTACCACCTATTATTCTACAAATTGCCAGCTTTGCACCTCATGATTTTTTTTTCGTAAAAATTGCATGTTCAACCGCCTTCCTTCGCGTTACTCTTCCACTTAGCCTTCTGGCAATGTTTTTTTCTGTTTACTCATACTACCTTCGATTATTCTACAAATTGCCATCTTTGCACCTTATGACACTTTTTTCGAAAAAAATATGCATGTTTAACCCCCTCCCTTCGCGTTATTCTTTCACTCAGCCTTCTGGCAATGTTTTTTCCTGCTTACTCATACTACCTCCTATAATTCTACAAATTGCCATCTTTGCACCTTATGACTTTTTTTTCGTGAAAAAATTGCATGTTCAACCCCCTACCCTTTCGTTATTCTTCCAGTGTGCCTTCTGGCTGCCCGCCTTACGCTATGTCGGTAACAATCGAACCTGTAAACGATAAAATTACCCTTGCACCTAGTGACCCTTACCCTTCCGTAGCCAGCTCTTAGACTATTAGGGAATGGATCATTTCAAAAAGTTCCATTACATTACTAGCGGCCCACCCTACGAAGATACGACCTCCTAAATGACGCCACTGGAAATTCATTTTAGTGGAATAAATTTTCTTTCATTATTGTTTTTTCAAAAACGGTTCATTTTATCGACACTGAACAAGAGTACCTTTTCTTTAGCTTAATGTTCGAGGTATGCAAATTTGTTTATTTTAGCACCTAATCATACAGGGTGTTAAAAACTTGAGCATTAAAATGTACAACCCAGTCCCCCCCTGGTAAACTGAACAAGCTAATTGAAATATGAGTGCGGTGATTTAAGAGGTCTTTAATACTATTAATCATATCAATTTTTCACCAAATTTTATCGAGTAGTTTGAAACTATTCCAGTAAATGGATTTCCAGTGGCGTCATTTAGGAGGTCGCATCTTCGTAGGGAGGGCCGCTAGGAAAAAAAATTATGAAAATATGTAATCTTCATTTTTTTATGTTCTATCTGAATCCGAGAGATTTCCCACATTTTCCGGGACACAGAAACTGAAGAGTGTAGATCCTGCGGGTAAAAGGAGGGACTCCTGTTCACTTGGTTACAGAACGCTTCGTCATTGCGATCCAGCGCTAAAAATGTCTTGGGCAGGAAAATTATCGGAGAAACGCGAATGTAGCCTTCTTGCCCTCTCAGATATTAGAGTTCATTGGAGCCACCTACAATCCAACTCTTATAAATCATCCTTTCTGTTCAATATTCACTACACTTGCTCCAAAGATATTCCTTTTCTTCTACACTTCATCATGTTCTAAACTTCATTTGGTTGTTCTGAAAAACTAATGGTTTTCTGTTTCCAGCTTCTCGTTCGAGAAGGTGCCAATTTGAATATAGCAGATAAAGATGTGACACACCACTTCACGAAGCACTTCGTCATCACACGCTCTCCCAGCTCCGTCAACTTCAAGATGTCCAAGACGTTGGAAAATTGCTGATGGGTTTGGGTACCCAAGGTTCCGACAAGAAATCTTCGGCCAGCATCGCCTGCTTCCTGGCAGGCAACGGTGCAGATCTAACCATCAAGAACAAAAAAGGACAAACGCCCTTAGACCTCTGTCCTGATCCCAACTTGTGCAAAACGCTCACGAAGTGCCACAAAGAAAAACAGAGCGGGGAGATGGAGATGGGTCCGAACCACAACAGCAACCACCAAAGTAACACTGCTAGTGTTACATCAACTCTGGACGAGTGCCTGGTTTGCTCTGACGCTAAGAGGGATATTTTGTTTCAGCCATGTGGACATGTCTCTTGTTGTACAAGCTGTGCTCCAAGGGTTAAGAAATGTCTCATTTGCAGGGATTCTGTTGTGAATAGAATCAAGGTGAGTTATTTTTGGCTCAGTCTTAATCTTGACAGTTTTTAGCAGAGAAACAACTATTGGTCCTTGTCTATTTCCTCATCAATTGCTTCTTACACTCGTAAATAAGAATTTCTTCGGATGAAGGCCGAATAGATGACAAGCAATAACATCAGATACTTTTTCAGTTTGTTAATCACTTATTACCACGAAAACTATCAAATTTGTTACCTCATGTAAGCCATATGGTTTACCAATGATCAAAATCAGAAAGAGGCACTGGCATTGGGATATATGGACCTGAATTGAAATCTCTAAGGCTACGTTCAGATGATGAGCGCTCAACGCGCGTTTTGCTAACGCGCGTTTACAACTACATATATCTTGTTTAGGGACGTTCAGATGATGGGCGTTCAAAATACATGTAGTTGTAAACGCGCGTTAGCAAAACGCGCGTTGAGCGCTCATCATCTGAACGTAGCCTTAAGCCGTGGGAAGTGAACGCTCCATTTTACAAACGGAGACAATGGCTGTTTATATTATGCGCTTAGGAATATCTTAAGGTGAAACTCAAGGGGGCGTATAGACATGAGGTCTCTGAAAACGCATTGCTAGGGGTCTCTGCTGATCTAGGAGTGCCGTAACATCATGAAGTAACACTGGCAAGAGGCAATAAAGTGACTACTTTGGTGCCAGGACATTATGGTGTTCAAGGAAACGAAAAAGCCGATTAACTTGTAAAAAGTGCATCAATGTTAACACCTGCTGCTCCTGGGTCTTTCCTCTTTCTGTGGACTTAGAAAAGAACATAGAAAGCAATAATGGTCCAGCAATGAGAGTTGAATAACAGAATGACCATCTAGAGAAACACTTCTGGACTTATTCAGGCTGAAAAATTCATGATTTCACCTACCTATACCAGACAGCTCCTAGAGCTGTTACGAGCTGAGCTTCGGATGATGATGTACTGACAGAATGAAGAAGTCAGCAGATGAGATTTACTTGTTTTATGGATCAGAAGCAGAAACAGCTGAATACGTGGTATTCATCAAATATCTAGAGCTGGTCTAAGAACAATTCATATGGGGAAAACGGTCCTGGATACCCAAAAGGACACAAACAAGGCTCAAAAGAAGGTTTTCCTTTTTATCAACGCCAGTGACGATCTCCTTGGGTTCCATGAATGAGTAGCAAGCAAAACAAAAGACCTACACGTTCTCAGTTCTACGATTGGTTATCCTAGCCATAACGACACCATCAGTTCGATTAATAATAATAAAAAATACTGTGGGGTTGTTAGAAATAATGATTAAAAAATCTTCTTTCAGATTGAAGAATGCTTAGTTTGCTCGGACAAGAAAGCAAACGTTCTATTCAAGCCATGCGGACATATGAGTGTCTGCGATAGCTGCTCCCAGATCATGAAGAAATGCGTCTTATGTCGTTCCCAAATAGAACTCATGGTACCGATGACAGTTTGCAGCGGAGGATTGGGTACCATCTCCGAAGTTAAGGCAGACGTTGAGGAAGACATAAAAGCATCTACAAGCGAAGGAAACCAAGCTCGTGGACCACTGATGAACAATGGCGGAAGAGACATGTTCAACACTAATGACATACAAAAACTGCAGCAACAACTTCAAGATATCAAGGAACAGGTAAGCATTTTCCAACCATCTTTTGATTTATTCAAACTAAAAATTGATGACAGTATACAGGGGATACTTTGGCCAGCACATATACATGTGTTGCGACAGTCAGGGAACTCTGAAATCTCTATCTGATGTTAGGGTTTACTCTCTTTTGGTAGAAGAATGCAGAAAAGCTCTGCGTGGGCTGGGCTCTGATAACTTTCTGAAAGTAATCTGGTGTCTGGCTCATGCGGATATACCTGGTAACGTCAAGGCAGATGAACTGGCTAGGCGGGGAGCCAGATTAGCATTTGTTGGTCCGGAGCCCGCGCTGCCAATCTGTAAGAAGCTTCTTCAGGAGCTGGCTGAACAGAGGATTTTCCTTGGAATGGAGCGCAGGGGTGGGCCTGGGGTGGTCGAGGATTCTCATTGAGAGACCGTCCTCGCGACCTGAGGTCAATAGACTTCTGTTGCTGGAGAGGAAAGAACTCGGTCTGGTGACTGGTGCATTGACTGGTCACCTGTTTAACAAACATTTGAAGAGAATGGGATTAACGAGCTGCTCCTATGCCGGTGGTGCAGGAGCACTGATGAAACGGTTGAGCATATTTTGTTCAACTGTGGCAACCTAACTGAGTTACGGTCAACACACCTAGGTAATCCAACACCTACTATTCCTATGGTGAGAGGGACCACTCCTGGCAGACTCGCGACATTTCTGTCTTTGTGTCTGAGGAGCTGAGTCTCTATAGAACGATGCTGGTGAACAATGGGCCACTCGGCCTCAGTTCGGCCGGAAGGCACCGCGCGAAGAAGAAGAAGATACAGGTTTGGAAAATTCAGTCGGAAACAGGATTTAGCGTCGCTCTGGCTCCAATCAAACAGTGGAAGAATCAAAATATAAGTGAGATACCATATCAAGTAAAAATCTGGCCATCTTGAAGGCATCGTCCTATCTTCAAAGGCAACAATGAATGAATTTGTTGTCTTCTGAATTGATTGACCACCAAAATACCATTTTATTATTTGAATTTTTCTTGTAAAATGTCACATGTTTGGATTGTGACTGATACCATCGCAGGTTGTGAGACCCGACCAGATCCCCACTACAACTTTCCAGCTGCCGTTCGTGGTGACCAGAATTTATCTTGATATGGTTTTTGTTTTTTTATTTTATGTTTTGATTCTTACACTGTTTCATTGGAGCCAGAGCGACTTGAAGATTTGTACGTAAAATCCTATGTTCTCGAATGAATTTTCCAAACCTGTTTGTATGAATTCAAAAATTTGTCTAATATTGAGATACCGATGAAAAACACAGTGAGAATTCTCTGAAAGACACTGTGTATATGCAGCATATGGCAAAAAAAACATGTTGGAAGACGTGCATATCGCAAATGTTCGGGATGCAATTGCCGAAAAAAGTATTTGTATATAGGTGTTGCATAATAGTATGTCACAACTATAGTCCGTTCACGAAAGGTTGAGCACATAGTAGGCGTTTCTTTAATTATCTGAAGTTGGCAGTATTTACTGTCATAGAGTAAAATAAAGTTAACGTTGCCGAATGTACTCGGTCTCGTCCGACGAGCTTTCGAGTTATCAGAGAACTCTATGCATTATTGACAGCATAGCGTATCAATCTGACAGGAAAATAAAGAACATAACCTAAAATTTCAATATACACAGTGGAATATGCGAAAATTCCATGGCCAACCGACGGCTCAACCTTTCGTGAACGGACTATAGAGGGGGTGAATCTACATGTAATTTCAAGAAAAAAAGTTCATATAAACATGGGTCCGTGAAAGCTTCGTTACAGTGCTAAAGGGTGTTGAAATTTCCAAAAAAATGGGTTTTTTCTTCATAACTCCCTGCAGTTTTTGAGATATTCAGTCCAATTTTGGAACGCGAGCTATTTTCAACAGTTTTCATCATTGCTCGTCCTGAATCTCAACTAGAATCTACAGGGTGTTTTCTTTTCGGAGCAATGTCTCCTTTTTTCCTCTCAAAGTTTTTTGCGTAAAATAAATTTTCGATATATTCGTTCAATTTAAAAACTTTTTGACTGCTGTAATTTTTGCGCATCTCTCACCGTTTTCGAGTAAAAAATTATTGAACGATTGTATGTTGAGCTTATAAGTTGAGTCTCAGATGACGAGTTATCAAAATAAAAGCAAATTTTGGGCGTACCTATCAAGTATATCTATCACTTTTTTTATTTAGCGAATAACATACAATCGTTCAATAATTTTTTACTCGAAAACGGTTAGAGATACGAAAAAATTACAAGAGTCAAAAAAGTTTATAAATTGAAAGAAGATATCAAAAATTAATTTTAAGCTGACTAGTAGCGGCGTACCGCAAAAAGTTTTAGAGGGAAAAAGGAGATATGGCTCCTGAAAAGAAAACACCATGTAGATTCTAGTTAAGATTCAGAAACTGTTGGAAATAGCTCGCATTCCAAATTTGGATTGAATTAAGTGCAGGAGTTATGAAGGAAAACCAATTTTTTTGGAAATATGTATCAAGTTTGATTTTGAACTGTAATTTTACTGTAGGTAATAAAATAAAAGATCAAGTTCAAGTGAGAGTAACTCTCAAACTAATCTACCGATTGTTACTGTTCATGAAAGCATACAGACAAGGAGGTTGTCCCAAATCCTCCATAAAAATTTCGAGATAGTAACACGTTCCGTTCGAGAGGTATAGCGACCAGAAATGTATCAGTTTACCATGCACAAACAAAATATTGTTATAATTATTATTCAATTTTTTTCAGACGATGTGTCCTGTTTGTCTTGACCGCTTGAAGAATATGATATTCCTCTGCGGGCACGGTCTTTGTCAGATGTGCGGAGACCAGATGACGGAATGTCCGATTTGTCGCAAAGCTGTTGAAAAAAGGATCTTACTTTACTAGAAACGATTACGCTTCCTCTAGGACTAGGTAACGTTGACTAACATTAATCAAAACTGTTGAGTTTTTTATGTTATTACGTCAGGACGTATTCTTCTTTGTAACGAATAATTAGTATCAAGACATAGTGAAATGTTTATGTTCAATAATTTCTATATTGTTGGTTGTATTTGTGATCGTTATAATATAGGAAGATAAAAGAATTCTTGAATAATCTGGTTGAAGGTTATTGTTTTTCCTTCTGTATTGTTCTTAGCAATAAAACTTCATTTGTTTGAATGTCTGGAGATAATTTTCAGATGCCATTTATAATAATCAGTATGAAATTTTTCATGATTTCAAGCTTCTTATCATTTAATATTCTGAAGATTTATTGTTAAATGTATTTTTTTTTATTTTGAATTATTTACTTTATTGTATCTTCTGTATTGTCTTTGATATCTATTATTTCATTATTGCTTCTTCATTGTTTACTTTAGAAAGAATTTAATCGAATATTAAATTGATTTCCATATCTTCATGAACTGAATACGATGTATTATCAAACTATTATGTAACTAAGAAAGTGTATGGTTTTTATCAATAAAGAATTGAATAATTGATGATCTTGTCACGTTGAATGTTCGATTATATTCTTCCACTATCAGGGATTTTCAAGGCAAGGACTTCAAGTGGAAAAATACATCATTTAATATTTGGTTTCATAATGTATTTTCACATTCAAACTATATACAAAACTTAAATTATTATGATACATAAAATTCTTTCAGCTCTTCGTTTAACGGTTTCATAATCACTTTATCTTTCAGGTTTACGACCCAACCTGGATGTAGACCGTAGAAAATTTGTCTGGGATCCTTACGTTCTGTTAACATGTTAAAGTCACGATCTTTTTCAATATTTGGAAGCGTGTACCCATATTTTTGTGCCAAAACAAGTCTTTCTTCTGAAATTTTTTCTGGATCTGCTAGATATCCTCTTTTTGAAGGATCAGAATAATATTCGATTGCGTCGGATGGAGGTATCATTCTTCTTGGAATTGGAACACCTAAAAATCAAAATTTTTTTTGTACGTGGACTAAATGCTTCGGTAAGAAATTTTACTATGTACACTACTGGAAAAAATTTACGGATCAAAAAAAATTCCAAATTTTTCGGCAATATTCGACATGCCGTAACTTTGAGAGGAATGGTCGTACAAAGAATTCAAAGAAAGGAATTGTAGCTCCAAGTGTCTAGTTTTTGGATTAGTTCTTCAAAAATTTTAAGTTTCTTTGGTTTTCGAGTAATGATAGAAAAATTCTCAAAATTTTACCATTTTTTTTCTTGTCTACGAGCGTGGAAATTTTATTTTTGCGTAATCTTAATGATGAAAGGATACTTTGTCAATTCTGCTTCAATTTATTTTTTTATTCACCTCAATACGTCCACTTCTAGCCGAGATATCGGTCTTCAAATGGAAAAGGATCCATGTTTTATCCGTTATTGAATTAATGAAAATTTTATTTGTTAGTTTATTTTATTTTTCTTTTTTTGAAATGTATGTACTATCTGCAACTAAAATGTGGAAAAAGCTCGGGAAAAATTCTTTTTTGACTTTTTGAAGATTATGAGCTTCTCAGAGCAAAAAACGTGATCCTTATTTTTTTCAAAAACTCAATCGAGTCAAACAAAAAAACGGCTCGCTGGATTGAGTTGACTCTTCGTAAGGATTTTATCAACATATAGAACTGTGAAAGTTACACTTAACATTATTGGTTTCCTAAACTTTTTGGATCCAGCGGTAGATTTTCCAAGAAACCACCAAAAGCCCTTTTCTTGTTAAATTTTTATATTGATGCGACATGAAGAAAAAAAAATTTCTATGAATAAGCAATGGTTGTTCATTAATTGGAGTTCATTTAAGTTCTTGAAACCCTCCTTCAATTTTCTGTGCGATCATTGGTTGCTGAGAAATCGATAATCAAAGACAAATGGATCCTTTTCCATTTGACTACCGATATCTTGGCGAGAAGTGGACGTATTGAGGTCAATGAAAAAATAAATTGAAGTTGAATCAACAAAGTATTCCACCATTACAACGATTATGCAAAAATAAAATTTCCACGCTCGTAGTCAAAAAAAAAAGTGGTAAAATTTCGAGAATTTTTTTGTTGCTGATTTTTCTATCATTACTCGAAAACCACCAAAACTTAAACTTTTTAAGTTCTAATCCAAAGCCTAAACACTTGGAGCTACAATTTCCTTTTTTTAAATTCCTTGTACGACCATTCCTCTCAAAGTTACGGCATGTTGAAAATGGCCGAAAAAATCAGATTTTTTTTTGATCCTGTAATTTTTTCCAGTAGTTTATATTGAAAAGAGAACCAATTCCTATTTCCTGTTTACCAAACATTTACTGACCTCTTTCGAAGAATTTTTTGGGATTCATCATTGCCTGTAAACTATGTTGATCGTAATAAGCCGTTGTTATTGTACCGCCAGCCTTTTCAACAGCGGCTATAACAAGTTCACTGGCCCATTGAACTTCAATATTAACCTTACATTTAAATAAATCTGCACCCTCATCTGTTAAATGAATTCCAAACTGATGTTGGTCTGGTTTCAAAGTAAATAAACCACTATTCATAATTGAAACTAAATCTATAGGTTTTGACGAATCTACTCTGTTAGTTTCAATGAGAAGTTGTAGCTTTTCCATACTCAAAGGTGGATACTGCCTTTTTAAACTGTAAAAGTCACCAATTATGAATTAGTTGTGAAGAATATGTGTACTACGTACTGGTGATTTTTATAGTAAGGTTCGAAAGGAAATCTCAAATAAAATGGATTATTTCCTGTCTCGTAACCTAATCTCATGAAGTTTTGTCGTTGTCCTGAGCCTTTGTTACCGTCCCCATGATTATCTCCACCGTGTTGTGCCCTGCCTCTCCTCGATTTCTGAAGAATAAGTTTTGCTCATACGTGTATGTATTTTAAGTTATATCTACTTGCCTTAACAGCTCCTGGGTTATCCCGAATGTTATTTAAACAAACTCTAGGTAAAAACCTCAATAACTTTAGGGCCTTGTCAGCCGAATTATTCGTCATTATTAAATATTAGTTTGTTAGAATTTGAAACTTATATTTTTATCGAGGTAACCTGAAAGTTTCTCAAGGAAAATCAACCATAGAAGAGAGTCCTTCATTTTTTTCGAATAACATTTTTGCTGATAATTTTTCGTTAAAAATTGTGTTGACTTATTGCATCCTTTGAAATCGATACTAATTACTGAATTTTAATATAGCATTTGAAATAAATCCAAAGAAATACTACAAAAAAAGGAGCTGGTTGGAACAGTTGGATATTCAGTGATCCCGTGTGACGTGACGTGGACACGGGACAGTGAGGTTATAAACAATAACCTCAAAAACACAAAAATAAACAGATTTATTTGTATGGAGTTATTTTGGATATGAAAATTAATCCATTCTACATTACGATTCGACGATTTTTTAGTTCATCCCGATGGCAAAAAGTAAATTTGAATACGTACGAAACTTCGAAACAGAAGATAAACTCTTACCCAGTTGTTGGATCGTTGTCAGGATAGACGGAAAGTCTTTCCATAAATTCTCAGAGAAAATCAATTCGAAAAACCCAATGATATTCGAGCGTTGAATCTGATGAATAAGGCAGCATCAAAAGTTATGGAACAATATAAAGACATTGTGATATCCTACGGTGAAAGTGATGAGTACTCTTTTGTTCTCAAGAAAAATACTGAAATATTCAATAGAAGGGGTTTTAAAATCATGACTTACATTAATAGTCTATTTACTGCTAGTTATGTATTTCACTGGAGTGATTACTTCAAAGAGGTGAGAATGAAGTTTCCTCCTTACTTTGACGCTAGAATTGTTCTTTATCCAACAGATAGAATTTTGAGGGATTATTTATCATGGAGACAAGCCGATTGTCACATAAATAATCTATACAATACTACGTTCTGGGCGTTAATTCAAAAAGGAGGATACACTAATACTGAGGTAATATTTCCAACACTACCTTAGGTCATTTTCGGAATTGAAGAAAATGAAAATATTTATTCACACGTAATGTAACTGGACTGCTTAATCTCAGTTTATTTACAGGCTGAAAAACGATTATGTGGGTCTTTCTCCTCAGATAAGAATGAAATACTTTTTAGTGAATTTGGCTTGAACTATAATAACGAAAAGGAAATCTACAAAAAAGGGACAATCTTATTGAGGAAAAGAATAAGAAGTCCAAATTCGAAGCACTTAAAACAAGTTATACTGCCTCTTCATGAAGATTTGATCGGTGACAAATTTTGGGAAACTCATCATGAAATATTAGCGCTGGAGACATGCCAAGTATACGAGTACGATAAGGCAGAGGAATTACCAGAATTAGTGCAGCGTCAATTGCGCTTGTACAAAAATGAAGATTCTTTTAATAATGTTGATACAGAAAGTGAAGTACAATCTTCACAGGATTGAAATACTTCCGAAACACTTTGTTTATTTGAGTTAAAAACCACAAGTTAGATAAAAAAAGAAATTAGGTTCGCAACATTATTATCTTATGCGAAAAAGATCTTATGATAAAAAAATTAATTCTGCGACAGAAATGTTTTCCTGATTCCTACTCTTGTCCTTTCAATTCCTTTAAAATTTAATTATCGTCAGCCCTTAGTTTTATACAGGGTGTCCCGTAATTAGACCGACAAACTTCTAGTGGACATTATAGATCGTATTTTAGACAGATTCGACCCAAATCATATAATGCAAAATTGCTTCGTTAAGGAGCTAGTGCCCTTTGAAGATGACGTTCTGTCCGCACTTTTTGCCACATATTCGCAAAACGGAGTCACATAATTCATCATTTGGGGGGGGGGCGAAGGGTATTTTCAGTTGAAACTTTTTTAACTTTCATTATTTCGCGAGATTTACATCATATTCATAAACTCTGATGTTTTTTCTTGAAAAAGATGCTCTTGTATAATAACGCCCAGATGCACCATTTCTGAAAAAATAGATTTGAATTTTTCTCTCCTTTCACTAAGTACTCGATGTTCACAATTGTTTTGAATTTATTTTCACTTGATAATGGTTAGGTTGAAGATATAAATCAATTCTATCAAACAAAGATCATCTTCTCTCGCCAAAAATTTCGATATCCATTATTTGCATTCATGTTTTGCGAATATGTGGCAAAAAGTGTGGACAGGACGTCATCTTCAAAGGGCACTAGCAATTTTGCATTATATGATTTGGGTCGAATCTGTCTAAAATATGATCCATTATGTCCACTAGAAGTTTGTCGGTCTAATTACGGGACACCCTGTATAAATGGTGATGGTTATTTGATTAGAAAAATGGAGAAAACATAAAATTTTTATTTTTGACTCAGGTTAAAATAATACAACAATTATATATCTATTATGGGAGTAATAATTTCATACTGTTAAAGTATATACAAATAAATGTAAATATGTAATGGACAATAGGCAACTT
This sequence comes from Propylea japonica, assembly GCA_013421045.1. Classification (NCBI taxonomy): domain Eukaryota; kingdom Metazoa; phylum Arthropoda; class Insecta; order Coleoptera; family Coccinellidae; genus Propylea; species Propylea japonica. Next base: position 37,107,516 of record CM024246.1, read on the forward strand.
GACGCTGAAAAGCTGGAGGAATAATTAAATTTTCAAAAAATTCAATGAAACGTTGATCAGAATCATTTAACTTAGAAACTGCTTTGAACAGCATATGTTTTCTTGTTTTCATTTAATCCATATATTTGATACATCAAAAAACGTGGTCTTTACAAATCAAACTGCCAATCAAGAATTTAGTACTAGAATCTAGACGAGATAGAGAATTTTCTATATGTTCAGAACCCAACAATTCTATTTACACTTAAATAATCCTTAAAATATTGGAATGTAATTATCAATCTTAGCTCTGTGTTTTTGAGCTACGCATTCAGCAATCCAAACTATGTTGCGGCATTCTTGTTCTTTTAGCTTCAGGTAAGAATAAAACACTCCAAAGTGGAACTGTTGCATGAACACGTTCATATTCAAACGTACCTAAAAATATAAACAATACTGACACAATGCAAAAACAACATGAGAACAAATTTTCCTAAAAAATGTTCTTTTCATTCTTACCTCGTGTTCAAAAAATTTATCTTCCAAGGTTTTATCTCCTGGGTTGTTTCCTGATCCTTCAAAAAGTTTGGAATACTCTGCATAATACTCAGCGACTGCTTTAACCTGATCGTAGTCCTCAGCCCTTGCTAGAGCAGCCAAACCATCAGGGTTCAACTTTCCGCAGCGTGGGTACAACTTTGCACGATCATCTTTGCTCAATTCAGTGCCAAAAGAATTTATTGTGATAATAATAGCACGACGATCAGCTTCAAACTAAAAAAAAGAATTGCCATTATAAATTTATTAATCAACTAGCTTTTACCCGCGACTTCGTCCGCATAAGTTATTTTCCCGAAGTAAAAAGTAGTCTGAATTTTAGTACCTTCCTACCCTATAAGTTAAGTAGTGTGATGAAATGTTGCTAAGTTTGCGATCCAAGTAAAACTGTTAAATAAAGACAGTTGCATCAAAATTTTACCGACCCTCTAAGTTAGAAAAGTGATCAAATACTAACTTGAAGTCTTTTAACACTCAGTTAAAAAAAAACATCAAATTCATTTCAGTAGCTATGGCGTCATGCGCTTTTTAATACGATCACGCTAGATATCCGCCGTAAAAAGTAGCCTGTGTCCATGCCTAGGATCCTATCTTTATATTAACCAAGTCTTATAAAAATCTGTTCAGACGTAAAGGCGTGAATGAGGTAAACTTTTAAAACAAACGATTAAAAATCACTAACTTAATTAGTTTACTGCCTACGCCTTAAGTACGATAGCATGAATATTAATACCCATATCCTTTTCTAGGTTACTATCTATCACCTAACTAAATTTCATCAAAATCCGTTCAGCCGTTTAGGCATGATAGAGCAAAACTCCCAGCAAAAACCATAAAAAATCACTAACTCAATTCAGTTTTCTGCCTACTTCCTACCCCCTAAGTACGATGACGTGATCATTTTGATATTATATCCGTTTTTAGGTAACCATCTATTACCTTACTAAATTTCATCAAAATCTGTTCAGCCGTTTAGAGGTGAAAGAGTAAAAGTGCCAACAAAAACGATTAAAAATCACTAACTCAATTTAGTTATCTGCCTACTGCCTACCCCCTAAGAACGATGGCGTGATTATTTATAGCCTATGACCATTTCTAGGTTATCATCTATCACCATACCAAATTTCATCAAAATCCGTTCAGCCGTTTAGGTGTGAAAGAGTAACAGACAGACAGACAGAGTTACTTTCGCATTTATAATATTAGTATGGATTGATTCAGAAATATCAAGATAACCTAATCTTAATGATGACAATATACTATGTCATGTGTCTGACCTAAATATTGCAAATGAATTCAAAGAAGTAAAACTAATACTCACTGCAAGAATCTCACACATGCAATCAGCGGTAGTACCTCCAATTTCTTTGCAAAACTGATGGAATGCTTCAAGATAAGCTTTATACAAGGTATTACGAATGATTTCAATATTCATCTCGTCCAAGTCCTGCTCACTTATACAATCGACAAAGAAAGGAGCAAGGGGAGTATCAACAAGTACTGCATTATACAATTCAGCAGGAGTAGAAGCGACATGTATAGCTTCCATCTGTTCGAAACTTCCTAGTGGATGGCATTTTGGTATCAATTCGCTAATTGGTCTTTGGTGGAGAGTACCGGTAATGAGCAGAATGATATTATCAATCATGTAACTGTAAGTGATAAAATCCAAAAAGGTGGAGAGGGGCTCCACAGCTTGATTTCTCATGTGTTGGAATTCAATGACAAGTTTCTCTCGTAGTTTATTGTCAATTGTTGAAACTGCCAATGGGCTTGGTTCATTCGCCAAAAACGTACCATAATCAGTTCCCTGAAGATGCAGCTTCAAATCTAGAAGGTACAGATAGAAACAATATCTGAAAAAAGCACCAAATCAGGTAGTTTACCTTCAAGTGTTTCACATTGCACCAAGTTCAAATAATCAGATTGTTTGAGGATTCCACATTTGAACCCCCTGCATAAACCTTCCAGGTACCCTGCGTCGATATTAAAAAGGCAACCCTTCATTTTTAATGGTGTTTGAAGTCAAAACAGAATCTTTTAACAAAGTATTCCGACCCAAATACACCCAACTGTCATATGATCACAATTTTATCATGTGATTGATCGATGATAATTGGTTTCATAGAATAAAAGTAGTTTTCTTCTGTGGTTTTAGTCTCTATGTAGAAGCTGTTTTTTTTCGATGTTAATTTCATCATTCCAAATAATGACGTCATGGGTAAAGTATTTCAGATTATTTCAAAATATAAAGCGGTTCTTTGACATTTTTTATTGATTAGTATCAGTTTGAATTTGCAAGATTTTATTTATCGGACATAACAATTCAAAATAATCCACGTTTTCTCCATTTATTTTTTCTTCAGTAGGGTTACTAAAACTAGGACATATACGATGTTTTCCAGGGTTATCTGATGAACTGAATGTAATGCCTCGACCTGAAATCCTGAAAAGTTCTAGAAGATAATACAGGTAGTTGCTATCAACCTGTGGTCTTACAGTGGCGTTCTATCGTACCGGGCAGAAGTGACGGCAGTCCACCAGAAATGCTCACATAAATTTTTTACTTATATTGGATGGTGGGATGTGATGAGGGGAACGCGCACCAGATGTCGGGGTAGAAGAGGATCTTCTTCTCGATACTTTCATTCTTTGGTCTGGTATCTGCAACATTGGGGTAAGTTAGTTGAATATCGAAAAAAATAATATAGATATCTATTTCTTAATCAAAACCACTCGCACTACACTACATGAAATATACGCGAAATCTACAGTTTTTAGATTTATATTCCAGTCTATTTTGAAGGTTTTTATTTCAACATTTTGTACCTCATTACTGTCACTGCTGAAAGAATCTCTTCTAGATCTTTCATATGTTTTTTCTTCTTTTGTTCTCCTCCTTTTTCTTTCTTTTTCTTTTCACTGCATTGACAAGTTTTTCTGAAATAAAAAGGAGTAACTTCTTGAACTTCATCTGCGAAATAAATACTAAAAATCAAGTAAGACGTACACGTTTATTCAAAATAGAAAGAATAATATCACAATATTTTATCTAACAGAACTATGATGAAATTAAATTGGAAATTTTCAGATGTCTTGGGCTTAAAAAGACCTAACATGTGAGGAATGTATAGAGCAGTCTCACTTCAATTTAGCAATCTCTTGCTCCTGAAAATTTGTTTGTTGCCTCATCAGATCTCTATCTACTTGTATCAGTTGTGTATCCCTTTCCATCGCCATTAGTTTAGCTCTTAGTTCGGCGTTGTGTTCTTTTTCTTTCTCTAGGACGTTTCTGGTCTCTAAAATTTTTTGTTCCATCGACCGAATCGACAAGTGCAGGGAGACCACTGAAAATTATTGAGTTTAAAATAGATGAATTCAGAACATGCAAAAATCAATGATTCCCAGCTAATCGAATGAATTAGCCAAAAATATTGAAATGGTCATTTCGCCTGGCACCTGCGCCATTTTGCAACGGCTGGTAATTTTTCATTGCAAGTGACACTTGAAGATTTTTTCACGAAGACAAATATGAGGAATAGTTGTTTCATATATGCAGCATCAGGGTAAAATCAATGAAATCTTCAGTTAATTGAACGAATTCATTCAAAACGCATAGCAAATGTTTGAACCGGCACCTTCGCCATTCTGCAACCTTTTTATAATGGGTTTTTCTTATAAGAGGTGTTGTTTTGATATTCAAAGAAGAATGCAATTTTTCAAAATAAATGATCGGATGTTTATATCATTATAAAGAAGAAGCTATGCCGTTAAAAGTGGAAAATAACATCAGGCAAATGACCACCACGACCACGGTTACAGGACCATATCCTTTTAATGAAATTTTCCATAACCAAATCGCAAAGTGACTGCCCTATTTCCTCGATAGCCTCACGAATTCCTTCTTTGAGGTCTTGAATCGACGCTGGGCTGTTGGCGTAGACCTTATCTTTCAAGTGGTCCCAAAGGAAGAAGTCGCAAGGTGTTGAATCACAAGATCTCGGTGTCCAATTGTGATCACCTCTTCAATAGATAACACGGTCCGGAAACTTTTCCCGCAAAAGATCAATGGTTTCGTTTCTTGTGCAGTACGTAGCGCAGTCTTGTTGAAAGTAAACGTTGTGCAAATCAATACTATTCAAAATGCGCTGTAATGACGTTTGTGGAATGCCTTATTCCAAAGAACAACGAGGAATGGACCAACCTGGGTTTTCTTGAACATTTTCGGCTACAGAAGCAATATCCTCGGCTGTTCTTGAGCGACGTCCACGGGTTTTATTCTTCAAATCACTAACTTGTCCCAACAGCTCGAATTTTTCCACCAAAAATGTTATAGTTTTACGAACCGTCTTCGCCAAATTTTCACCATTTTTATAGTGAATTTAAATATTTTCAATGCGTTCTTGAAGCGTGTATCGTTCCGTTTTTATTAATGGCGTAGTTTCTACTTGTCAAATGTGAAAAAATGACAGCTTCAAACGTGACATATACCGAATCACCGGGCTATTCAAAACAACACCGCTTATTGAAAAACCCTAGAATTTTACGCATGAATGAATTTTTACAATAGTTGTTTTCATATATGTAGCATAAGTTGAAAAATCAATCAATGAAACCTTCAGTTAATGAACTCATTCAATACGCATATCAAATCTTTGACCCGGCACTTCCGCCATTTTGCAACCGTTTGATAATTTTGCGCATAATTAACATGAATAAACTCTTGATTGCTTGTGGTAGGTACATACCTTTCTGTTTAGCAGATCTCTGTTTTTTCTCTAGATTATCCTTCAGTTCTTCTATTCGGTTCATCAATGATGCAGAATCTTGGGCAAGCAGTGATCTCGGCATCGATTTAGGAACTTTGAGCTTAATTTTGTTGTTGCTTTCACCATTTCTGAGTGAATTATTTGAAGTTCATCCAACGAAAGCTTCTACAAAGGCTTGTATTTGCTATTTGATGGTTTTTTGATCATCGAGAGTATTCAAGCCCGATTTCGAAAACAATTTCACTTTTTTGGTTACTTTATGGAAATTCGTACTATATAATTTCAATTTTGGTATTTTCAATATTACTAATAAAAAACAGGTTTTTTATAACCTGTTGAAAAAAATGAGGTAAGTCCTGTCATTGAAAAATGATTCAGTGGTAAAAAATATTCAACAAAATTGAAGTTTCGAAAAATCTGGCTTGAAACTCTTCATTTTGAAATAAGAGCGTTTAGAACTCTGAGAAATTCAACAAGAGTATTGAGTTAACATTTCAAGGCCTAATTAAAACATTAATTAAAAAAATATGAAACGATTCACAAGATCAAAAGTTTGAAAAAAGTTATTTCAATGGACGAAAACTGCCAACGTTAATGAAGAAATTGTGCAATGTTCCATATTTTGAAAAAACTGAATAATACTAAATAACATAAATGAACCTAAACTTAAGATGATGTTTCGAACAATAAACAACTATCCCAGCTATTAAAACAGGAATGAACTTTCGCTGAATATAAAAAATCAATTTTCTCAGAATTCTACGACCTTTTTATACAAACCTCCATTCCATTCTGAATCGCTTTGTATAATATTCTGTTGATCAGACTATCCTGGGGTATTTTCGGTTTAGGCCATCTTCTAGGACTGTCATATGGACTATCCACCTCGTGTACCCCTATTTCGGCCCCAACGGTCGTTATTATGGGTACCACTCTGGGCATTTCCGAACACACGCAAAAAGTATTGCTCGAAAGCACTTTCTAAAATTCGGATTAATTCAGTGTTAACTTGTAAGTTTATAGGATCATGATTGAGCGTGCACAATTTTAATTGCAAATATTAATACCTACTAGTATATTATGCTACGAGCGTATAATGGTTGCTGTTATTCACAAGGTGAAGTTTAGGCTACGAACCGCAGGCGAGTGGCTTAAATCATCGAGTGAATAATAGCAATCATTATACGCGAGTTGAATACTATACTTTGTTCACGACTACTGAATATTTTTCTTGAAGTTTTTGCCATTTGGCGGCTGTAGTATGTCTTTTCTGATACTAGCGTGGAAAAAGTCAAGTTGACATATAAGAAAATTTTGGACGAACTTGTCATTGTATAAAGGTTGATTATACAGGTGTCCCAAAACTCGACGTCAACCCGGAACCGGGTGAAAGGGCTAGTAATGCTGGTTGTCAGAAAGAAATAAAAAAATCGAAGTTGCATGATTTTAAAATAATAGGCATTTAAAAAACATAGAAAATTCCACACCCTGTGAAGTCTTTTCACGCCTGTTGCCACAAATATCAACTTTTTCCAACTTTTTTTTCTCCTGTGTAACCCTGAATAATGCTTGTCTAAACTGTAATCAAAATTTTGTAACCAGCTGCTCTAGGTTTCAGAAAAATAGGGCTAGCTTCTCAGAAAAAAAATCAAAATAAACAATTGCCTAGGTTCAACTGACTGTATTGAAAAAAAATGTACTACGCAAGTTTGGCATGTTTCGTCAAAAGTTGGCGCATTTAGTAAGGATTCCAAAATGGTATAATACTTGGTGAATTGTAGCTTCCGTAGTTCAAATTCGCTTTCGATTGCCTTTGAATGAACTTTTTCTTTAACTGCTTCCGAGTAAAAAAAGTCGAAAAAATTCAACTCCAGTGAACCGGCCGGCCCCGAGATTGGACCAGAACGTCCGATCCATCTTCAGGGAAAAAATGTTTCCAGAAAAAAAAATTTCCAGAGAAATTTCTCCGGAAAAGTTTTTTCTGGAAAAATTATTTTCTATGGAAAATTTTTTGCTGGAAAGATTTTTCCCGGAAGATGGATCGGACGTTCTGGTCCAATCTCGTGGCCGGCCCGTACACCGGACTTGAATCTATTGGACTTTTTTTACTAGGAAGTAGTTAAAGAAAAAGTGTATTCAAAGGCAATCGAAAGCGAATTTGAACTACGGTAGCTACAAATTACCAAGTATTATACCATTTTGGAATCCTTACTAAATGCGCCAACTTTTGACAAAACATGCCAAACTTGCGTAGTACATTTTTTTTTCAATACAGTCAGTTGAAACTAGGCAATTGTTTATTTTGAATTTTTTTCTGAGAAGTTAGCCCTATTTTTCTGACAAAGCATTATTCAGGGTTACACAGGAGAAAAAAAGTTGGAAAAAGTTGATATTTGTGGCAACAGGCGTGAAAAGACTGTCACAAGGTGTGGAATTTTCTGTGTTTTTTAAAATGCCTATTATTTTAAAATCATGCAACTTAGATGAAATGTTGTGGCCATATGCAAGATGCTCATAATAAGCTTCATGCAAAATTTTGTGGCCATAGTGTTGACAGAACCATAGAAAATTCCATTGGAATATTGAAAAGAAGAATATTCGAATTTTCATAACACGATATCCGATTCGAATAAAATTTTTTTGTGAATGAAGATATTCTGAATGTTCATGCAAAATTTCTAGAGGATTGCACCATCTGAACCATAGAATTTAATTTTTTTTAATTATTGATTTTCATATATTTCTCTTTTCGAATAATTTCCAGAATATAATTCCGATCATGCTGAGATTTAGCATTCATACACTTAGCATGAATCTCGAGTCCTTTGCAAAATTTTGAGGTAATAACATCATTGTTTCACCACTGAACGAGCGTTTGAAAGCACCTGCTTGGGACTTTGCTTATTTTTTTCCATATTATGCGACTAATCTTATAAATCTATCTTTGTACACACTCAATCAAGACCCTTTAAACTTATAAGTCATACTTCTCTATCTGTTCCCGACCGTCCAGTGACGTCCCTTGTGGGGATTTGTTGCGAATGCCGACCAGAACCGTTCAGGTCCTCCTTCAGATTCTTAACCTCAGAGTCGTGTCGGCTTTCTCTCTCCCTCAATTCTTCCGAATGTTGTTTTTGCAGCTCGTCGATGCTTTTTCTGTTATTTTCCTTTATGTTTTTTACGTCGCGGTCAAACTGTTCTTTCATCTTTTTAATGGTGTTATTACAATCTTCCTTTTGAGCCTGTATTTCCTTCTGAAGACGGTCGATTTCTGCTTGTAGTTTGTCCCTACTATCGTCGTCAGAAACTGAAACGAACGTTTTTTTAGTTTATAGTTGTCAACAAAATTTTCTCGTCCTCACCGCGAGTATCATCTTTCTTTTCTTCTTTTGATGGTTCAACTGTCTTTTTTTCTTTAGATGGCCCGTCTTCCTTGGAGTCATTTTTATTTTTTTTCAGTTCATCAATTTCTGCCTGCAGCTTTTCAGCTTTTTTCTCAGCTTCCTTTAATTTCTCTCTCAATTCTTCTATTCCTTCGTTTGGTGTTACATCCTTTTGTTTCACTTCTTCTGGCTTCTTATCTTTTTTCATTTCTTGCAGTTCTTTTTTTAGGTCTTCGATTTCTTTCTTCAATTTCTTATTTTCATTCTGAAGATCTTCTAGATCGTTGGATGGTTGTTATCAGGGGTGGTCTTTTCTTTCGAGCGTTGATCATTTTCTTCCTTCAGCTTTTTATTTTCATTTTTAATTTTTCGAGCTCGTCCGCAAGTTCTGATTTTTCACCTTTAGGTGTTTGTTTCTTTTCAACTCTTCGTTTTCCTCTTTCAGTTTTTATTTTCATTTCGTAGTTTCTCGAGTTCATCCGGAACTTCAGATTTTTCACTTTTTGGAGGTTGTTTCTTTTTCAACTCTTCATTTTCCTCTTTCAGTTTTTTATTTTCATTCCGTAGTTTTTCGAGTTCATCCGCAACTTCAGATTTTTCACTTTTAGGAGGTTGTTTCTTTTTCAACTCTTCATTTTCCTCTTTTAGTTTTTTTGTCTCCTTGGCATCCTTCTAGTTCTTTTTTCTTTCCTTCCAACTCTTTCATAGTTGATTCTAGTTTTTTATCTGCTTCAGTCAACCTTTTTTTCAAATCCTCCAATTCGCTTTTTAATTTTTTTATGTCGTCTTCTAGTTTTTCTGAATCTTTAGATGGTTTTTGATTGTCTTTATCTGCAGCCCCTTTAGCGTTCTTCTCTCTCTCGAGGCAATCATCTAATTGTTTTTGGAGTTTTTCGATTTTTGTTTCTAGGATGTTCGAATCTTTCGCACCTTTATTAGCTGTTTCCAATTTTTTCAAAGCATTTTCAGCATCACCTCGGGCTTTCTTCTCGTTTTCCAAGTCAGCTTTCAGTTTATCTAGTTCTTTCAGTTTGTTTTTCAGTTCTTCATTCTCTTTTCTCAACGTTTCTTCAACTGATGTTCCCTTATTTTTCTCTCTTTCCAAACATTCTGAAAGTTCCTTTTTGACCTTTTCCATATCAGCTAGAGTTTTCTTTAAGTTTTCGTTCTCCTTTTTGAGTGATTCTTCAGCTGTTGTTTTCTCTGAAATGAGCTTCTTTTCTTTCTCGAGGCATTCGTCGAGTTGTTTTTTGATATTTTCCATATCGGACAAATTTTTCTTTAAGTTTTCATTTTCTTTCTTTAGAATTTCCTCAATGGACGATTTCTCAACTTTCGCGTTCTTTTCTTTCTCCAAGCATTCATTCAGTTGTTTCTTTATTTTCTCCATGTCGGATAAAGCTTTTTTCAGATCCTCATTTTCTTTTTTTATTGTTTCATTATTATCAGGTTCCTGTTTTTTATCAGTTTTTTCTTTCTCAAGACATTCTTCGAGCTGTTTCTTAACCTTGTCCGTTTCAGCTAAAGATTTTTTCAAGTTTTCGTTTGCTTGTTTCAGAGCGGTTTCTGCGGAAGATTTTTCTGCGTTCAGATTTTTTTCCTTCTCCAGGCATTCATTCAACTCTTTCTTATTTTTTTCCATTTCTGACAAAGCTTTTTTCAAATCTTCATTTTCTTTCTTTAATGAACCGTCGTCAGGTGCAGGCTTTTGCGTTTTGTCATCTTTCTCTTTTCCCTCGCATTCAGTTAGTTGTTTTTTGATTTTTTCCAGTTCATTTTTCAAATCGTTGTTCTCTTTTTTCAATGTGTCATCAAGTTGAGGACCTTGGGGTTTTTTACTTTTTTCTTTTTCGGCACTCTCATCCAGCTGTTTCTTAGCCTTTTCCATTTCAGCTAAAGCTTTTTTGAGGTCATCATTTTCTTTTTTTAAAGATTCAACTTCAGGTCCTTGTGTTTTATTACTCTTTTCCTTTTCGACGCATTCATCAAGCTGTTTCTTAACCTTTTCCATTTCAGTTAAAGCTTTTTTTAGATCATCGTTTTGTTTTTTTAAAGATTCAACTTCAGGTCCCTGTGTTTTATTATTTTTCTCCTTTTCAACGCATTCATCGAGTTGTTTTTTAACTTTTTCCATTTCAGCTAAAGCTTTTTTTAGGTCCCCGTTTTCTATTTTTGGGGAACCTTCTTCAGGTTTCTGAGTTTTATTATTTTTCTCCTTCTCCACACATTCATCGAGCTGTTTTTTAATTTTTTCCATTTCTGCTAATGCTTTTTTAAGGTCATCATTTTCTTTTTTCAGTGAATCATCAACTTTAGGTTCTTGTGTTTTATTGATTTTTCCTTGCTCAGCACATTCATTGAGTTGTTTTTTGACTTTTTCCAATTCGGACATAGCGTTTTTCAGGTCATCGTTTTCTTTTTTAGATGAATCATCAACTTTTGGTTCCTGTGTTTTTATATTTTTTTCCTTCTCTACGCATTCATCAAGCTGTTTTTTAATTTTTTCCATATTCTCCGAAGCTTTTTTCAATGCATCTCGTGCTTTTTTCGAGGAATTGTCATCTTTTGATTCTGATGTTTTATTATTTTTCTCCTTTTCTACATATTCATCAAGTTGTTTCTAAATTTTCCATTTCTCCTAAGCTTTTTTAGATCATCGTTCTCTTTTTTCAATGAATCATCAACTTTAGGTTCTTGTGTTTCATTATTTTTATCCTTTTCAACACATTCATTAAGTTGTTTATGACTTCTTCCAATTCTGACAAAGCGTTTTTCAGGTCATCGTTCTGATTCTTCGATGTTTCATCAGATATAGGTGTTTTATTGCTTTTATTTTGCTCCATGCATTCATCCAATTGTTTTTTTATTTTATCCATTTCCGACAAAGCTTTTTGTAAAGCGTCATCCTCTTTTTTTGATGAATCAGCTGGTTTGGTTACTTGTGTTATATTTTCCTCTTTCTTCGGGGGTTCATCAAGTTGTTGTTTAATTTTTTCCATCTCTGCTAATTTTTGTTTCAAGTTGTCGTTTTCGTTCTTCAAAGTATTTTCAGCCAATGCTCTTTCTTCGTTTATTTTCTTTTCTTTTTCGAGGCATTCGGAAAGCTGCTTTCTTATTTCGTCAATGTCGTTCAAATTATCTTTCAGATCTTGATGCTCTTTCTGTAATCTTTCTTGTGATTTCGTTATATCTTTATTTTCACTTTCCGCTTTTTTCAAACATTCTGCGAGTTGTTTCTTGATTGATTCCATATCTGTTAACATCCTTTTCAGCTCGTCATTTTTCTTCCGCATATCTTCGATTTCTGCTGTTAATCTTTTGATTGTTTCTTCTGAATCTTCGTTGGGTTGTGGAGTCCAAGCAGCTCTTGGTTCTAGTTGGCCTTTCTCTTTTCTAGCCTCCTCCAAGTCATGCTTGAGGTTTTCTATTTCTTTCTTCAGGTTTTCTATTTCTTTTCTCAGGTTTTCAATTTCTTTCTGTTGGTTTTTACATAACTCTTCCCTTGCATTCAGCAGATCCTCCAATTCTTGTTTATCAGAAGAAGATACAGGACCTAAGCTTTTCCTTACTTGTGACTTCGTTTTGAGGTTTTCGTTTTCTTTCTCCAATTTTAGTTTGTCACTTTCCAAGGAAGAAATTTCGTTTTTCAATCTCTCTATTTCATCTAATAGATCTTTATCCGACAACAATTCCTTCTTTTCTGTGTGCTCGTCTTTTTCAGATGCGTCCAATTTTGTTTCACCTTGTCCTTTCTCGATTATTTGTTTCAACATTTCGTTTTCTTTTGTCAATCTTTCTAATTCTTCTTTATCGCAGTCGCAGGATATTTCGCTGTCTTTAGTTTCGGGCCTTAATTTCGATGTTTTGGTTCCATCCAGCATTTCCTCGAGTTCTATAATTCTAAACTGTGCTTTTTTTAAATGGTCCAGAAGTTCCTCAACTTGGTGTTTAGCAATGTTTTGGATTTCAGTGGAATGTTTTTTCAACGTATTGTTTTCTAAACCAGCTAAACAATTGCATTTCTTTTGATTTTCCAGAGCTTTCTTGAGTTCGTCGTTTATCTGTTTCATTTGGGAAATCTCGGCCTCCAGTTTTTTAATTCTGTCACTCAATTCCTCAACTTTTTGAAAGTCTTCTCCTGCCCCATATTCCCATTCTCGATATTGCCTATCAATTTCTTCCCTGACTCTTTTAATTGCTGATCTAGAGTGCTGAAGGATTTTTTTCATAGACCCTTCTCCGCTCTTGAACATAACCAGTTTCTCCAAATCCTTCTGCAATTTTTCATTTTGTTTCATCGAGTTGTCCAAATCTTGTTTCAAGTTTTTCAATGTGGAATCTTCAGAATGAGCCATTGCTTCGGTTGGAGTACTCTTCATATTATTAGTTTTTTCTTTCAAAGTCTTCTTCAATTCTTCTAGTTCTTTATTCTTGTCTTCCAAATTCTTCTCCAAATCTTCTATTTTCGTTTTGTAGGCTTGTGTTTCACTTTCAACCCCTTTTATGGACTTGGCCAGTTCATCTTGTACCGTAGCTAATTTTTCTTCAGATTTTTCTATCAGTAATGATTTCTTTTCTAGTTCAGCTCTGATATCTGACATAGCTCTTTGCAGTTTTGTCTGAAATTGATTTCGTAGAATTGATTTTATTATTTTCACATTTTTTAATTGAAAGAGAAACCTTATTTTCAAACCTAAATCATACAAATATAGATATTTGAAATGTTTTCTTTATTTATTATTATATAAACTTAAATCTTATGATTAAGCTTGGTTTGCTGGCTCATCATGACATGATTTTGATCAAAATATGTCAATTTCTTTTCATTATCTAATGGAGTCATATCAGGTTATTGTGTAGGCTGAATAACCTTTTCTTTGGATGTCGTACCTGTTGCTCGTCGCGCCCCTGTGTTAATCTGTCGATATGGTCAACGAGTCTCTTGATCTCGTCCTCCAAATCAGCGATGCAACATTCCAGATCGCCCACCTGTCTTTTCAGCATGTCTCTTTCTTTCTGTAGCAGTTTGGCATTTTCCAGCTGGTTCCTCAAGCGGTTATATTCGTTTTCCATATCTTTTAATTCTTTGTTGGTGTGTTCTTCTTTTCTTCCTCAGCCTTGTCCAGCTTCCTTTTCAACTCGGCTTCAACAGGGAAAAATATTTACGGATTAAAAACGACAAAGTATCATAATTGGGGTTTGTTGAATCAAAGTTCAGTTTGAAAAAGACTGACTGCTTAATACAGAAGAATATTTAGTCCAGAATTCAACAATGACAACACTGTTGAAGTATTTTCCTCAGCAGAAATAATGATCCCAGTTCTTAAAATAATTATAATAATAGCATAAAATGTACGAGTTGGAATATTTTCAGTGATTTTGTGATTACCGTTATCATTTTCCACGTTCGATAACTCTTGTACCTTCCTCCTTAATTGGTTATTTTCCGAATTCAAAGAACGATTATTGTCAATTTCTCTATCCAACTCTCTGATTTTGTCTCTTAGTTTTTCTTCTGCTTGATTCTGCATCATGAATGGTGGATACGGAGGATATTGAAGATGCTGTGGAGTTAATTGCTCTTGCGTAGTTTGATCTATTGTTGCGCATGTTTCTTCTTTTTTAACCACTTGATCCACCAAATCTTGCACCCTACTTTCCAAGCTGTAAGTGAATGATAAATTCTCAAAATAAGAGGAAGAAAGATATTAACCCAAAAGTAAATGATCATGCTTCTTCAGTATAAGTGAAAGGAGCAAAACCATTAAAAAAAAAGACTACAGGCCCGTGTTGTAAAAATTATGGGGTCATTTGAACCACCAGGTGACCTATCTAGAACGATATAAGAGCATAAAATAATAAGATTCAGCACTATGCCGTCACTTGTAAGTTGTCTAACTGAGGCAGGTGAGAATTAAAAAGTACAGGTAGAGTGGGTACATTTTGGTCACATATTTTTGTACAGCATTCTTACCATCGATAGATCCGTGAAAAATAATAAGAAAACGCGTAGCGCCGTAAAAAAATGGGGAGCCACAAAGTCGAAATTTTTTTTAATTTTCCGACAATTACCAGGGTAAATTTGGTAATTTGATTTTGTACGGCATCTGTGTCATACTATTTCAATACTGCTTCTAATCCATTATTCCGCAACGCCGTACAAAAATCATGCGACAAGGGGAAAAAATCTAGGGTTGCAATCCCCTCTCTTTCCGTAGTCCAGGGGGTGATTTGACACACATGAAATAAATTTATTTTGAAAGTACTTTATGCAAAGATAATATTTTTTCATATGCCGTACATTTTCGTTGGTCCAAAGGGAACAAAAGAAAAAATCCATTTATTTGTCCTAATTTTTATAGTCTTTTCGTGATTCTAGGTTCCTAGTTAGAAACTATGTTGAATATGGGTATGTATACTATTCATTTATACCAAATATAGACATATTGTTAATGATAATTCCAAAATACAACATATTTTTGAGAAGTACTCATGACACTGAAGTTTGCAGAACAAAATTCTGTGATAAAGGGGGTCTGCTAACTTCAGTGTCAGGAGTACTTCTCAAAAATATGATTCCAACACTAGATTTTTTCCCCTTGTCGCATGATTTTGTACGGCGTTGCGGAATAATGGATTAGAAGCAGTATTGAAATAGTATGAACCAGATGCCGTACAAAATCAAATGACCAAATTCACCCTGGTAATTGTCGGAAAATAAAAAAAAAATTGACTTTGTGGCTCCACATTTTTTTACGGCGTTACGCGTTTTCTTATTATTTTTCACGAATCTATCGATGGTAAGAATGCCGTACAAAAAGATGTGACCAAAATGTACCCACTCTACCTGTATTTTCGAATTCTCACCAGCACTCAGTTGGACAGCTTACAAGTGACGGCATAGTGCTGAATCTTATTATTTTATGCTGTTATCGTTCTAGATAGGTCACCTGGTGGTTCAAATGACCCATAATTTTTTCAACACGGGCCAGTAGTCTAGAATATTTATCGCTGCACTCACCCTATAACTTGATCTAGCCGTTTCTTCAATTCTTTGGGAGAAATATTATCCAAATTCTCATCAACCCTTTTTGCGAAATCCTTAATTTTCTCAGGCAGATCGTTGGAATCCTCGAGTAGCCTTTCCAGTTCTGACACCCTCAACCTCAATTCGTCTCTTTCCCTCATCAAATTCTCCAGTTTCTGTTTCCTATTTTCCACCTCGTTCATTTTTCTCACGATCGTAGGGCATGGTTTGCAAGGATTCTTGCATTCTAAGTTGCAACGCATGCCATCACCGAAACCGTTGCTCTCCAAGATGTCTTTGATGTCTTCCAGCTGATTCAGTGCCCTCTCTGCCAGTTTGTTTATGCGTTTTTTGCTCCTTCGAACGAAAATTTTGATTAGGGCAGTATCTCATCGAGATCTTTAGATTCAGATATTGTTATTTTTTTCAATTTATAGGAGGTTTCGCGAGTCCAATGGATTCTTTCTAAGGCAAGTTTGATAATTAGGCAGAAAATTATTTGATGAGGCTACACAAGAAGTTGAATTTATTGAAGCTATGTTAAGACAGTCTAACGCTTATAAAGGCTCTGATATGCAATATAGTTAGCACAAAGATGATATGTTCAAGTCAATGCTGATATTATGGGTTCAAGGACATTAGAAATCAGGGAGAATTAGGAGATTAAAATTAGTTTCAAAAAGATCCTTATTTACAATCGTAAAGCCAGAAATTGCGAGAAAGAAGGATATCACTTCGACAAAGTCTTCTTGGTAAGCCTCTACTTCAATACTGAGAAAATATAGATTCTACTGGGGTGCAGCAAGTAAGGGCTACTTGTCTTGTCCTCAAAAGTTCAATTTACCTTAGAAAGTATCCAGTAAGATTCGAAGATTGTGATGAGAGAAGGGGTAATCTCCTGAGCAATTGATGGCTAAATACCTTGGCACAAGCCACTATCGAGTTCAAATATTTTAAGGAGTAAAGATAGCACAGTCCTAAAATCATCCAAGTTAATAAACATCATCCGAATGTGAGGTATTGTACTTCCTTTTTCATGAGAAAGATCAGGCACAGTAGCTCCACAGGTTGCAATAAAATCCAAAATAATATTCAGTTTCGATTGGACCAAGGCAAGCAAAAGATTTAATCTACGAGGCAATTCAAATATAAACGAGACTTTTCGATTTTCAGGCACAATAGTGGGGGGATAACATTCCTGAATTTTTTGTTGTTGGGAGGTTTGTCGGGAGTAAGGCAAGCACGTCGGATTGCCTCATCGACCCTCTGGGTGTCCACTGTGACGATGTTTGAGCAAGAGGTTGCTCCGTCAATTGCGCAACGTATTGTTCTCTCCACTCCATACTCGCTTGTTTAGACTCTGGTGCACCCATGTTTCTTCACAGGTGATAATGTGAGTGAGAATTGGTCTCCTTGTTCCTGAGATCATGCAAGAAGGCACCCTCACACCTGAAAAACGATGCAATTTCTGGTGAGCTGTGAGAAGGCGAGGAAACCACCTGGTGCAACCCTTACGGTACCCTTGCTCCTCTGGGAGTATGGATCGAGTAGGTGCTCCCATAACTTATCCCAACCTAACTTGCAAATTCAGAAGTGGTAAGACGTATGTCGTCTTCAATAAGCTGTCGAACACTACTGATGTTGTTCGCTGCGGTCATGGCTCTCATTTTCAACACAATCACGATCCTCCACGAACTGTTTATGCCATGCAAAGACCTTGGCTCGCGACAGTGTCTCTTCTCCGAACATGGGGCAGTAAATATCCTCAAGGAACCTCTTGCTCAAACATCGTCACAGTGGACACCGATAAGGTCGATGAGGCAATCCGACGTGCTTCCCTTACTCCTGACAAACCTACCCAACAACAGAAAAATCAGGAATGTTCTCCCCCCACTATTGTGCCTGAAATCGAAAAGTCCCGTTTATATTTGAATTGCCTTCGAAATTGAGTTTGCAGGTCCTAAATTATTTTCACGTTCTCCATACTCACGTTCTTTAAGATCAAGGTTGTGAAGCGTCTTTTGAGGATTTAGTAAAAGTCCAATACTCTGATTTTTCCAACTTTTATATACGAATTCAAGGTTAAATTTACAACGTATTGGAAAATCATTTACCGGAATTTGTGTCCCCTGTGAATAAATTGAACGGAATTTTTATCCTTTCCTTTTTACCTCCAATTCCTTCTGCAAAGTTGAGATGAGACCTTCCTTTTCTGCTAGATCTTTCTTGAGTAACGCGTCCCCTTTTTCAGAAATTTCGACGAAAGTTTGCTTCAATGATTCTTCGGTTGATGTGTCATCTTCGGTTGGCAACTCAGGTTGGACAGGGCTGCTTTCATCTGGTGGACGGTGCTCTGATGGTCAAAAATTTAAAAAGCTGTTTCAAGAGTAAATAAATAGTCCTTGGGCCAGCGCTTTTCATAATGATTACTAGCAATCTGAATATTGTGAGTAGCTTCATTTTGACGAGACGTCCAATTTTTTCCTGAACGAAAATTTTCGAAAGTGAGCGCTAATACATTATGTGGGCGTCAAAAGTGTTACATGGGTGAATGTTCAAATTTTATAACTAAAGGCACCTTATATGTATTCAGGGTGGCCGGACGATTGACGTCCAAAAGAAAAAACAGGTCCCTCGTCTCATGTGGTATTCGAATCACCCCCCATGTATGTTATGCGGTTTTTCACGGTTTCCGAGTTATGAACTTTTGCGAATTTTCAACTTGGCCATATTAAAAAAGATATCAAAAAAAAGTACAAGAGTTTTCTGATTTATTTTTTGTAAATAAATCGCCTTGAAATGTGATTGAGGCTGGAGGTGGCCTTTTTGAAAACCTTTTGTAAATTTTATACATAAATTTCTTTTTATCTACATGATGTGTGATTTATTGCCATACCTTTTCCTTTTTCTTATCTAAAACGTTTCTTCTAATGCTGATTTTCATTAATTTCAGCATTTATATCATAACTCGATCAGAAAATCTTAAAATGGCAAAAAATAATTCTTGAGTAAATGTCTAGTTCTTTGATTTTTTCCACCTCGCTGACTTTGAAGGCTAATTCTAGCAGAAGTAGACTGTTAAGTACCATTTTTTATTAATGATTCTGAAAGCTGAATGTTGAGCGCAGTTTTTAAGCCTACTGAGAAACCATGAAGTAGCCTGTTTACATTTTTAATTTAAATTTGAAATTAGATCATGATCCAAAATACGTAACTTTCTCACATGAGACCAACATTTCTATAATTTTTAACAAATTTACGATGCTGGTTGTTTTATATATAAAAGTACATTTCAAGGCGATTTATTTCCAAAAAAAATATATCAGAAAAATCTTGTACTTTTTTTATATCTTTTTAATATGGTCAAGTTGAAATTTCTCAAAAATTCATAAAAAAATTCATAACTCGGAACCGTGAAAAATCGCATAACATACATGGGGTGATTCGAATACCCCATGAGACGAGGACCTGTTTTTTTTCTTTGGGCGTCAATCGTCCTGCCACCCTGTATATATGGTGCTTTTAGTAATAAAATTTGAACATTCACCCATTTAACACTTTTGACGCCTCCATACTGTATTAGCCCTCACTTTCGAAAAAGTTGGGCGTCTCATCAAAATGAAACTACTCACAAATATTCAGATTGTTAGTACCTAATCTTTATGAAAATCAGGCGCTGGCCCATGGACTAAAAGATCACCTACCTATTTTTCTGTCTCCCCAAACTATTTTTTGGAATTCTGTCCTCAAAGGCAGCCCAGCATCATCATCCTCAGTCGAAATCGGCTCTTCCTAAAAACATTTCGTATAAAAAAATGACAGTAGAATTTTTTGAAACCATGAAAACACTCACAGTCTCTGGTGCTGATAGAGGTTCTTCAGGAGTTGGTGCCTCCTCTTTGACTGGTTCTTCAATATGTTCTGGTGCTTCACTATAAACTGACGATTTGTCATCTTCAGTTGGTGCTTCATCCACCAGTGGTTCTTCTTTTACTGGTGCTTTATCATTTACTGGTGGCTCTTCTTTTAATGGCTCTACATTCTTTATTGGTACTTCATCATGCTCGGAAGGTTCATGAGTTTCTATCACTTCCTCTTCTTTTTCACTAGGTGTTTCTTCATTAATAACTTCAGGTTCTGTAGGCTTTTCAGTTTCAGCTGGAAGTGTAGAAGGCTGAGTCTCCTGTGGTATATCTTCAGTTGGTTTTGGCTCTTCTTTCTCCTCTGTTTTTGGCTCGGAAGGTACCTTCGTTGGAGATTTTTTCGCTTCTGCAGCCGGTGGTGGTACTATAGTTTTGACTTCTTCAGGCTTTGCGGCACTGCGACCTTCAGGTGCTTTTTTAGTTTCTTCTTTGGGTGACGCAACCTTGTCTCCTCCTGGACCCTATAATTCATTGTGTGGAGTGATTTCTCTAAATGAAATAATACGACGCTTATTTTTTCTCAATACTCCTCAGAATCTTTGAAAATGTTGTATGACTAGATATGCTCTTTGAAGTAAGCTATGACATAAAAATAAAATCCGGTTTCTGAAGATTCATGGTAGCATCAATATCTAGGGTGTCCCGGAAAATGTGGGAAATCTCTCAGATTCAGATAGAACATAAAAAATGTAGATGACAAGTTTTCATAATTATTTTTCCTAGCAGCCCTCCCTACGAAGATACGACCTCCTGAATGACCCCACTGGAAATCCATTTTAGTGAAATAAGTTTCAAACTACTGGATTTAATTTGTTGAAAATTTGATATGATTAATAGTATTAAGGACGTCTCAAATCACCGCACCTCAAATTTCAATTAGCTTGTTCAGTTTACCATGGGCGGACTGGGTTGTACATTTTAATGCTTACATTTTTAACACCCTGTATGATAAGGTGCTAAAAAACAAATTTCGATAGCTTGAACATTAAGTTAAAGAAAAGGTACTCTTGTTCAGTGTCGATAAAATGAAACGTTGTCGAAAAAAAATAATGAAAGAAGTAAGTAATTGAAATTTATTCCATTAAAATGGATTTCCAGTGGCGTCATTATGAGGTCGTATCTTCGTAGGGAGGGCCGCTAGGAAAAAAAATTATGATAACTTGTCATCTTATTTTTTTATATTCTATCTGAATCCGAGAGATTTCCAACATTTTCCGGACAATGAATAATAATAATACTCATAATAACATTCATACCTGTTTGTTGATAGTGAATTAATCAAGAAATTTCTTACCAGTTTGCCGAGTTGTTTAAGTTGTTCATCAGTTAATTTAAGTTTTTTGTAGGCATCTAGTTGCCTTTGTAATTCTTCTATTTGAGCATTTTTATTTGCTAGTAGGCAGTCAATAATAACTTCTATTGGTATATATTTTCCTAAGGATAATCCCTGGAAATACATGTGGTCAAAGAAAAGCAACATCTGCTACTTCTATTAGATACATACAGGATGTGTTATTTATTTAGAAGTGTCCACCTTAGGAATATCAACAACGAATTAGAATTTCCGAAAACACTTGCGATGTTTTCATAGTAACATTGAGTTTAAAAATATTTTTATATATTATTATTATGTAATATTCACGAGATAACTTGAAAACAATACAAATGAAGAGAAGTTCATAAGTGATCCCTAGCAATTGTTGATCAGTGTATATGCTTGAATTCAGATTTGTTTGAACCTGCATTTGTGTTTTTTACGGCATTATGGTACCGATAAAACCGAAAGTCATTTGTGCTACAAAACAAGCTTTATACCCCTGTCATCAAAAATAGACCTGTCTGAGTGTTTCCACGAATTCTGATTCGTTGGTGTTTTATTGAAGGTGGATACTTTTAAATGAGACAGCCTGTATATTATCACAAAAACTGTAGGTTCTGGAGTGTATATCTTACCCCAGCTTTAGACTTTATCAGTTCCAAAATGTATTGTCTTCGATCTTCTACACAGTCAGTCCATGCTCTGTTATCAGTTGCCGATTTGATATTTTTTAGTCTTGATTCTGATCTTTTTGGATGACTTTAGTAGAACCGGGTGCGGTGAATACACGCGTTTTTTTGTTGACATACGATGACATGACTTTCAACATTAAAATGAGGAACAATTCTTCGTATACTGAAATTTAAGGGGGGACAAACACAGCTTCATGAACTTGGTTTCAACAAAATTCTTTTTGACTGTTTAGATGCATAATTCGTGAATGATGAATTGTCATTTTTGACAGCGGAGGAAACAAAATTGTTTGCTGCCAAACCTGTTCTAATAGCACACGTTTATTTTCCACTCTTGTTTTGTCATTTCGAAGAAGTTTATACAGGGTGTCCCAAAACTCGACGTCAACCCGGAACCGGGTGAAAAGGCAAGTAATGCTGGTTGTCAGAAAAATATAAAAAAAAATCTAAGTTGCATGATTTTAAAATAATGGTCATTTGAAATAACACGCAAAATTCCACACCCTGTGACAGTCTTTTCGCTTCTGTTGCTACAAATATCAACTTTTTTTTGCTGTGTAACCTTGAATCATGCTTGTCTAAACTGTTACAAAATTTGGATACCAGCTGCTCTAGGTTTCATGAAAATAGGGCTTGCTTCTCAGAAAAAAAATCCAAAATAAACAATTGCCTAGTTTCAACTGACTGTATTGAAAAAAAATGTACTACGCAAGTTTGGCATGTTTCGTCAAAAGTTGGCGCATTTAGTAAGGATTCCAAAAGGTATGATACTTTGTTGAACTGTAGCTGCCGTAGTTCAAATTTATTTTCGATTGCCTTTGAATACACTTTTTCTTAAAACTGCTTCCCAGTAAAAAAGTCCAATGGATTCAAGTCCGGTGAACGGGCCGGCCACCAGATTGGACCAGAACGTCCGATACATCTTCCGGGAAAAAATGTTTACCAGAAAAAAAAAATTCCAGAGAAAATAATTTTCCAGAAAAAAATTTTCCTGAGAAATTTCTTTGGAAATTTTTTTTTTCTGGTAACATTTTTTCCCGGGAGATGTATCCGACGTTCTGGTCCAATCTGGTGGCCGGCCCGTTCACCGGACTTGAATCCATTGGACTTTTTTACTGGGAAGCAGTTTAAGAAAAAGTGTATTCAAAGGCAATCGAAAATAAATTTGAACTACGGCAGCTACAGTTCAACAAGTATTATACCATTTTGGAATCCTTACTAAATGCGCAAACTTTTGACAAAACATGCCAAACTTGCGTAGTACATTTTTTTTTTGATACAGTCAGTTGAAACTAGGCAATTGTTTATTTTGGATTTTTCTTCTGAGAAGCAAGCCTATTTTTATAAAACCTAGAGTATCCAAATTTTGATTACAGTTTAGATAATCATTATTCAAGGTTACACAGCAAAAAAAAAAGTCTGAAAAGTTGATATTTGTGGCAACAGGAGCGAAAAGACTGTCACAGGGTGTGGAATTTTGCGTGTTTTTTTAAATGCCCATTATTTTAAAATCATGCAACCCAGATTTTTTTTTAATATTTTTCTGACAACCAGCATTACTTGCCCTTTCACCCGGTTCCGGGTTGACGTCGAGTTTTGGGACGCCCTGTATGTGATGTAACTGAAAAATTGAAGAACTGACTTGAAGTCGGAAGCTTTTGTGCTTTGATTCATATTGAGAAAACCAAAAAATCGAATTTTAATATCTTTAGCTCTATTGTTCCATTCGATTTTCGAAATATCTCAAGAACGAAAGCCCCAAATAAAGAGTTTTTTTGCTCAAATTATACTCAAATAAGTAACGAATAATCTGAGGTATAAAAAGTTTCAATAAGTCTTATAGAGCGGGAGTAATTTCAGTTGAAAAATAGAAAAAATTTAAATTACGGAAAATTTTTTTTTCGAAATAACTCGTATACGTAAGCCCCAACTGAAATTGTACACAAGTGATTATCGAATGATCTGATTTATTAATAGTTTCAATTACGATCATTTTCGAAAGGAACAACTTCAAATAAAGAAATTTCCAAGGTAGTTTTAAAATTTGAAAAGGACAGTTGCCATCTTTCGGAGTATCTTCCAACTAAAACGCATTACCACAGATGGCACTCTGGTTAGAAAACTGTATGTGCGCCATCTTACAAAATTTACTAGAACTTATACAGTTACCCACAGATAAATTAAAATTCTCTTATTTCTCTATGTTCTAACCTATCTAACCACACTTTTTCTTCTTGTAAACAAACAGAAAAACAACACACTTTCCGCAAAATATATAAAGTAATGGAATATTCTTAAAATAAAAAAAGAAACAATTAGATATGTTTCCCGCAATTATAGCAGTTCATTGTGGAGCTGGTATTCACAGTTCTCCATATCATTCCGAATACAATAAATTATGTAAACAAGCTTGTATGAAAGGAATTGAATCGTTGAAAAACGGAGGAACAGCATTAGAAGCAGTGAGAGACTCAATTATAGTGTTGGAGAATCATCCAAGAACAAACTGCGGATATGGATCCAACTTGACAATGGACGGTGAGGTAGAAAATGATGCTTCAATAATGAGTGGACAAACTTTATTGTATGGAGGTTGCGGTGCTGTGAAAAAAGTGAAAAATCCAATACAACTGGCCTATGATCTCTGTATTAAACAAACCCAAGATAATGCTTTAGGTCTTATTCCTCCTTCGCTCCTAGTTAGTACCGGAGCTTTGAAATATGCCAAAAGTATCGGTTTGAAAACAGTTAGTAAGAAAGCTATGATAAGTAAAAATTCAGCTAGAAAACATCAGAAATATCTGGAAATATACAAAAATGCTGTCAAGGAAGAAGAACAAGAAGTACTCTTAGATACAGTAGGAGCAGTTTGCATGGACTCTGACGGAAACTTTGCTGCCGCAAGCAGTTCTGGAGGAATTCTGCTTAAAAAATCAGGCAGAGTTGGACAGAGTGCACTTTATGCTAGTGGAACTTGGGCAGACAGTTTTTCCAAAGAAACGGAACCTTCAATTGCAGTTTGCACAAGTGGTTGTGGTGAACATTTAGTCAGAACACAGTTAGCCAAAGAAATCGCCAATGATTTAAAGGATACCAAGTGTTGTACAACTGGTCTTCATAAATCTCTTATGGACAAATTCGTTAACTCTAGGTTTCTGCAAAACGTGGATCAAAAGTTATGTGGTGTGCTCGTTTTGAATAGAAATAAAGATGAAGTGTCTCTCGTTGGGGCCACAGCTCAGAAACTATGAGTATAGGATATATGCGCATGGGTGATAAGAGACCATCAGCTTTTATTTCCGAGTTGCCGGAAAGGGCTAAAGTGGGACAAGTGATTAATGTAGGAGGTAGACATTATTCTTTAGGTTGAAAGAAAGATCTGGTCTTGATATTATTATTGTAATATTTTTCTGTTGAGAAAATGATGAAATGATTTATTCAAAGAATCAAGTTCTACTTGAATTATGTTTTATTTTTGAGACTTTAATGCTAACAATATTGTTCCCTTTTTTACATTTTTATAGAATGCCTGTTACTTTGGAAATATTAAACCCAAAAAAATCAGGAATACTTATATTTTTATGAATAGAATCGATAACAAACCTTCAATCATCGGTCCTACTAACACTTCGATTGGACTCATCTTTCTACGAAAAATTTTAAGGAGCAAGTTATGAGGGAAACAAATCCAATTTGAAAATCCTAGGGGCAATTGATTTAATTCTATTCATTCATCTTTTCTTTTCAAATCTTCAAACTAACCTGAAAATTTCAAGCTTTGATCCTTGCGGAAGTTATCGTGCTCACCTCCGGCCTACGACCGTCTGTGAATAAGAGTATTATTTTGAATATCCCGCTATTTCGGTAGATGTCACGTTTGAAGCTGTCATTTTTGACATTTGACAAGTAGAAACTAAGCCCTTAATAAAAATGGAACGATACACGCTTCAAGAATGCATTGAAATTATTAAAATTCACTATAAAAATGATTAAAATTTGGCAGAGACGGTTCGTAAAACTCATAGACTTATAAAAGAATGGACGGGACGTGTGAGAATATTGACTTCAGACAAGGATAGAGTAATATTAGTGCGAAGCACAGAACATATAATAAAAACATTGGATCGTAGATATCTACGCATTAGATATTTTTATGATCTGTGGTTTTTCCAACATTAAGAGAGAGAGATAATGTGAAGGATGTAGTGATATTAGTTTAGTTTAGTCTATGCACTATACTAATATTAGTCCATCCTTCACAGTATCTCTCTCTTATGTTGGGGGCACAAAACTTAGTGTGAAAGTCACGTGACGCTCTGTCCATTCTTTTCTATGTCTATGGTAAAACTCGAACATTTTGGGTCGTCGTGAAGCACCTTGTCGGACCGCAATATGGAAATTGGTGGAAAAAGTTAGTCTTGTGAAGAATAAAACCCGTGCACGTCGCTCAAGAACAGCCGAGAACATTGCTGCTGTAGCCGAAAGTGTTGAAGAAAAACCAGGTTTGTCCATTCCTCGTCGTTCTTTGGAATTAGGCATTCCACAACGTCACACCGTGTTTTGCATAAAAATATGGGTCTTAAGGCTTATAAAGTTCAGTAAACACAAGAACTCAAGCCGGCCGATCATCAACAACGTCGTGTCTTTGCTGATTGGGTCGTTGAAATGCATGAAAACCATCCAGAATTCCATCGAAAATAATCTAGAGTGATGGGCCCATTTCCACCTCGGTGGCTTCGTCAACAAGCAAAATTGTCCCATCTGGGTGAAAGAGAAAGTCTACGCCAATAGCTCAGCGTCGATTCAAGCAAAGGTGGAATTCTGAGGCTATCGAGGAAATAGGGCAGCCACTTTGCGATTTGGTTATGGAAAATTTCATTAAAAGGATATGGTTCTGTAAGCGTGATCGTGGTGGTCATTTGCCTGATGTTTTTTCCACTATTAACGGCATAGCTTCTTCTTTATAATGAAATAAGCATCCGATCATTTTTACAAAAATGGCATTTTTCTTTGAATATCAAAATGACACCTCTTATTGGAAAACCTTCATTTGTCCCAAATCAACCGTGAAAACTTCAAGGCCGTAACATGTTC
The DNA here is from genome assembly GCA_013421045.1 of Propylea japonica. Lineage (NCBI taxonomy): Eukaryota > Metazoa > Arthropoda > Insecta > Coleoptera > Coccinellidae > Propylea > Propylea japonica. The sequence continues at coordinate 37,134,259 of CM024246.1, forward strand.
AGTTCGAGAGTTATAGCGACCAGAAATTTATCGGTTTATCACACACAGAGAAAATATTTTTTTGCAGAAGTTTACGCGTCATCATTCTCCTTCAAAATCGTTTAAAACCACTCTCGGCCCAAATTCGAAAAATAAAGACATTTGGGCAAAATGGTAACACGCTGTTCCCCTAGGAACAAGCGCGCCAAAAGGGATATTCGGGTAGGTAGATCGTAAAGAAATAAAAAAGAAACTCCCAATTGTCCACAGAATGTAGTTATCATATATTTATAAATAAAATAAAATCTAAACAAACCATTCTTAACAACTCCAAAAATAATTATATTTGAAAATATTACTCAGGGGTTATTTTACAAGTTCGACAAGAAGAACCACCAGTTGACAAACCATGGGTTGCTTTAAACAGTCTTCAATTCTAAATGGTTACATAAAATTCAAAACATTTCACTATTATTTTCCCAGATTTCACATAAGAACAGAAATAAAAAAGAAATGAGTGACAAAATCTGAAAGATAATTGGGTAAACTCTATTTTATATATAATATATACACATCTAAAAAAATACATTGCAAGAAAACTATATTAAGGATTTTCATATAGGTCCATCTAGATATACATATATACAAGATAATCAGAGGGGATTCAATTGGCAATGGCCAAGTAATCTCAAAAATGGCGAATTATAATAGGTACAGGGCAATTTTTAGAATACTGCAATCATTTTCAGAACTAAATTATCCATTTCATCAAGAATTACTTGGAAGGGGAAATATACAGGGTGTTTTTTCGATATATCAGAGCATCTTTGCCGGTTCTTTTTATGAAAACATCATCTGTTGACAATCTTATCACATATTCTACTATCTTTGTAAGAGAAAATTATTTTTTTTATTGAAGCAACTGTAATGGAAATTCACATCGAAAAAATCCGATATCCAATGCATCAGAGAGAGAGAGAACTTTGCTGTACAGTTGAACAGTGTTATATTAGAAGATTAACATGCTTGGTTTATGACGAAATTAACGACCAAGTGCGGATTATGTAGTTGTCTTTTTCTTATACTTGGAATGGCCTTATTCAAGCAGCCACTAACAATATTATTCGCAATAGATCATTCATTTCGTCACAAACGTAGCACGTAAATCTTTAGGATATACCACCGTTCAAATGGACGGCAAAGATCTCTCTGTGATCCATTGAACAGCTTGTGAATTTCCATACCGTGAATAAAAATACATTCAAAGAAAAACACCCTGTAGTTAATCCAAGGAGAGCTACAAATTAATACTGTGTACAGATATTCATGGGAATACATCACAATCCACATAAGGCGAATATTTTCAATTTTCTCTAGTATTTCTAGAAGTGATGAGCGGTTCGAAATCGAAATATACAAGTTGAATTTTTTCAATGCGCACCCTGTACCGTGACGAAGAGAAAATGAAAGGTATTATTAAAACTCAAAATGCAATTTCTACAACATCGTCTCAAGCTCAATAGGATTGAAAATATTGTCATATAGGTATAAACATTAGTAACTGTTTAGGATTTTTCAACAAATTAACGTTATAAATTTACTGTTATCTAGTTAACGAACTTCAGCAGTATTTTCTGTACCCTATTCTATGAATCTCTGAAAGAAAAAACATTATCGTGAGGATTGGACATGGATGTGAGGTCAAATAATCCAACAAGAAGACAGTTTGCTAGAATCTGACAATTAACATTGGGAAAGAAAATCTTATGTGACGTCCTTGGATATTTTAGGTATGTTAAAAATGTATTTTTTTATGTGAAAGCATAATTATTATTTGAATTTGGGTCGTTATGGCAAGATCAACTGTCCGGGAACTGCGTGATTTTTTTTGTTCTCTAAATATTCATTCTTTTTAATCTGGGTTCCCGGCCCTTCGGGAATCAAAGGAAACGAAGAGGCCAATACACTTGCCAACGAGGGCGCACGATGTCACTCATTGGCCCAGACCCTTTTGTGGTATAGGTAAATGTACCTATAAGAAGGAGTTTCTGGAGAAGGAGAAGCCGAGAGGGAAAAACTCTGGCGGAATCTCCCAGGTATGGATCATTCCACTAGTTCCTTCGTAACTTTGAACAGCTAGATCCAAAGATATCTGGATCTTAGTAAGAAACAATTACACCTCCTCACTGCTTTCTTACAGAACACTGTCGCCTCAGGAAGCACTTGTTGAGGATGGGATTGTCGGACTCTGACGAGTGTAGATTCTGTGGGGAGGAGAAAGAAATCTCCATTCACCTAGTCACGGAATGCTTTGGCATTGCGAGCCTAAGGAGAGAATGCCTTGGGCGAGAAACTTGTAAGAGTGGGAAACTAGCCTCGTTGAAGCCTTTACAGATATTGGATTTTATCAGATCTCTGGAACTGGAAAGCAAGCAGTGAGGGTACGGTCCGAACAGCTCTGTAAGAGGGCACAATAGACCTTGTGGTCGCAGTGAACTGTTGCCCCCTTTTTAAACTAAACTCTAAACATATTCATGGAAATCCAAGGAGGTCGTCAATGGCGTTGATGGAACTGACAAACCCATTTTCTGGCAGTTACCACTTGGGTATCCATGACCGGTGTGCCCATT